>OX465117.1:12054230-12324448 GCA_949987565.1 Luidia sarsii
TTCATTAAATAGACACACTAACTAGCACTCAGAGTATACCCACTACCCTAAACGTTGAGTTGCAGGCTCTTTTCAGAGCCACACTCACGCCTTCGTGAAAGAGAAGTGCAACATGGTGTCAACGCAAACCTTCCAACTTCCTTTTCCACCATGCAAACCTTCAAGTCTTATCCAATACTGATGCTAACCATGAAACTGAATGATGCTTGCTGTATCCGACTTGTGATTGACAATTTGGTCCAACTGACTGACTGTGCGGATACCTCCTATAAGGATTGAAGAGTGGATCAGCTTCCCTAGCGAAAACATGTACTTCTCATCTGATGAAGAAGTTGTTCCTACGAAAGCTTATATGTGACCCAGCACAGCATAATGAGGAATGACCCCCACTTTTAAGATTTTGAGATTTTTCTAAGATGTGAAAGAGTATACCATTAGCTTTCAAATGATATCAAATTTATTTCCGTGTGACCTTTGTTGTAAATAGTACAAGGGGACTTCGCTCGTTCCTTTGGTACCAGACACAATATAGCAGCACCATTCTAACTCCTCGAAAGCGGCCATTCAAAAAGGCAGGAACTGTACATTTTCATGAAAACAGTACACAAACATAAAATTATAATATATAATATCCTCTAATACTTACAAATATAATATCCTCTAATACTTAAAATTTGCGAAAATACAAAAAAAAAGGTGATTTGTAATCGAATTGTGAAGATACTTTAACTTCAGGCGTTGTTTACTCAAAAAGTGTTTTGGTGGGATATTCCTCATGTCGCTGTCCCGGGTCACACATGCTCTCTTCAAAACTAAGCCTAACTTCATAGATCCTCTTAAGCGTAAAAAACCTGCTTAAGCATTGACATTCTTCCTTGACTATAACTATATTTCATTTGTTACTTAATACGCTTAACTTGTTGTCAAATATCGTGTGCTTATGGTACAATTGGAACTTCAACATTGGCTGGCGACCTGATTTTTATTGGGCAAGGCTTCTCATGCTTAAGTGAATCTGGGTGTTTAAGTCTGAATTTGTCCCTGGACTCGCTTCATCACCAAAATTTGCTGAAGCAAGAAAATCGTCCCCAAAAGAATCAGGTTAATAATAATAATAATATTGCACATTTATATAGCGCCAAAGCCATTTGGGTGGTTAATGCTCCCAGGCGCTTAACATTAAAATTAAGAAATAGTAAATTGTCATTAAAATACAATACAAGATATTACAGTAAAACCATTGAGTACTAAGAAATAAACATTATAATACAATATATTACAATACAAATGGTAAGCATATATACAAACGGGGTCATTTAGTTGATTATAAAATACGTGGTGCAATGAATAGTATGGTAAACAATATACACAATTAACTCGGACAATTGACATTGCAGTCTACAGCAGTAAAACTCTAGGCAAGTAGAGCATGACAATTGTATAAGTTATAGTTTAAATATAGAATAGATAAAAACCTAAATAATGTAAGCTTTACGGAACAAATGTGTTTGAAGCCCAGATTTAAAAATGGTGAGAGAATTTGCCTCTCTGAGGTCGACATGTAGCTTGTTGCCACTTTGCCAGCCAAAGCTCCACTTGTATTCCATGTGAAGCAACCAATAGTAGAATACAAGTCGACTACAACGAGCGAAATACGGTATAGGCAATCTCGTGGGTCCTATTTCATAGAGCAAATTAAGCGTGAACATCTGCTAAGCGCGAAAAGTCTTCCTTGTGTAAGCAGGATTGCAAACTGCATAATCCTGTTTACACAAGGGAGATTTTTCCTGCTTAGCAGATTTGCATAAAGTAACAGTCATGATACATATATGTGACCCGGCACAGCATAATGAGAAATAACCCCACTTTTGAGATTTTGAGATTTTCTAATGATGTGAAAGAGTATACCATTAGCTTTCAAATGATATCAAATTATAATATCCTCTAATACTTAAAATTTCCGAAAATACCCCCAAAAGAAAATTGATTTGTAATCAAATTGTAAAGATACTTTAACTTCAGGCGTTGTTTACTCAAAAAATGTTTTGGTGGGATATTCCTCATGCCGTTGTGCCGGGTCACATATAGGATCACCTTACCAACGCAAACATCGCCTTTGTTTCACGCTAAGTAAAGAAGAGTGCGATACAAGTCAGAAACGGCTGACACTGCCTCGCAGGATCGAAACGTCAGGCCCAGTAAATTTTGAAATTTAAAAGCCCTGGTTAGACTTTAAAACCCCTACACAACATTGGTCGAGGTCAAAGAATAGCATCCATACGTTGTCTGATCCAACGTATGCATGACATAGTACACCTGTGACATTTTCAGCTCAAACCGCCAAACGAGTCTCGAGAAAATCGTGAAAACCGCTTCATTTGTTACGAAAAAATGGTTTAGATCTCGGTGAGACGTAAACGATTTCTTTTACTCTTTACAACATTTCAGGCAGAAATATTTCAGTGCGAGGTTTCTACTATAAACAAGTTTAAGTTTCAAGTAAATCTGTGAACATTTGTGACCCGGCACAACGACATGAGAAATATCCCACCAAAACACTTTTTGAGTAAAAACCGCCCGAAGTTAAAGTATCTCCACAATTTGATTACAAATATTTTTTTATTTGTTTTAATATTCGGAGATTTTAGGTATTAGAGGATATTATATTTTGATATCATTTGAAAGCTAATGCTTTACTCTTTCACATCATTAGAAAACCTCAAAATCTCAAAAGTGGGGTTATTCCTCATTATGCTGTGTCGGGTCACATTTCTGTTCTTTCCAATGTTGTGTAGGGGCTGTAAGCGCTGTCCTGAGGTTGCTATTCATTTTGAACATATCGTGGAGAACATGGGCTGGAGTATTTCGTATTGCAGCCTGCTCAGGTGCTTCGGGACATTGGCTACGAGCCGTTCGGACTATATTTAGGAACAGGGTCATGCAAGATCAGTCTGGAATGCGCCCATTATGCCCCTCGGAAGAAAAAAAACCGCTCATGATTTTCTGTAGAGTGGAAAACAAGAACGGGTCTGTGAGAATAAAAAAAACACTCCATCACATGAGGTGGTTTTTTTTGGAGAAAATTGAGATGGAAAGATGTCCGCTGTCAGTGGTGGTATCGGAGTTGGAGTGGGTGCGTTCAAATTGCAGAATAATTGTCGTCATTTTCACCGTCGATGGCGAAGTAATCACCGGTGTCATTCCCCCTCTACCGAAAACGACCGGCGGTGATAGCGATGCAGAGATTGCGTTCTAACTATGACTCCTGAAAATGATAACGACATCCTCCTCGACTTGTGATATAATAGTCGAAGGGTAACTGTTTTCCTTCTCCAAAGTCATTGGGTGTTCTTGAACGCTGGTGCGTTTAAAGGCCCTATACAACACTGGTAAAAGTCAAAAGATTGCCACAGTTTGTGTTAAATCATTTAACATTCCAAAAGAGACATCCTACGGAGGTTTTTAGCTCAAATGGTAATCCGAGAAAGTAGAAAATGGCCAAAAACCGTCACGGTTTTCGCACCGTTCGGTAGTGTAGAAAATAGTTTACCATATATTACTCGCGAGTAATAAACACTACGTCGATTTTTGCGTGAAGATGTGTCGAGAAGTACAGCATCCCAGACCGTAAGATTTCAACACGAGGATTCCATCATGACCATCTACAAACTGAGTAAATTAGAAGGAAATCTGTGGACATCGATGTTTTCTGATCTTCCCAATGTTGTACTGGGCTATAAAGACAATAATAATCACTTCTGCTATTGCTTTGTGCTCATTTTCTAGACTCATTCTGGCCACAGAGGTGGCAATTTCTTGAAATTGGTTGGTTCTCCACAATGTTGTATTGGGCCTCTAAAAAGACTATTGGATTGAACCATTTCTTGTTCGTGTTTTGTAACTATGGTGTATACACCAAGTTGAAGTCTGTGTTGTTTTTTCATACTCGAGACGGATTTCGGAAAAATCCTTTGGACATAATAGCCTCCAATACATTAACTTTCCCAAAAAAATACAAAAATAAATAAATTTATTTTTAATCGAATTGAGAAGATACTTTGAATTCAGGCGTTGTTAATTTACTCGAAAAGTGTTTTGGTGGGATATTCCTCATGTCGCTGTGCCGGGTCACATTTGACGTTTGGAGTGCAAGTCCTTTTGTTTGACAAAGTTCCGTAGCGTTTCCGCTCGACGGAGCGTTGTTGGAAATGTTGTATCATTGTGGGGACGCCTGTCGGAGTGGTGTTTTTCACGGTTGCTGCACGTGTGCCTATATGGGGGGTCGACAGCGATATTCAGGGGCAGCCCTATATACCCAAGCCACCCCTCCCCCTACAGCGTGGCAAGGGAAAACGCTTACGAAGGGGTCAATTTTGAACCCCGAATTTTTTTTTCTCACTCTCCCCCTGTCTCTCTAGGGCTCATAGCCGAACCACATTCTTGCTTGTGCGTGTGTGCAATATTATGTAAACCGTGTGCTTGCCTTGACGTGCCGGCCGTCACAATAACAAAAACATGATACTAAGAAATAGTTCAATCACGTTGCGGTGGGCCGGTCCGGCTAGCTCGTAAACCATATTTTTTTTTCTTCTTCAAACTTATCTTGTCGCACCCCAATAGCTCGCCTGTGTACAGCAGTGATGGACGACCGTTTGACAAATGTCCAACCGTCGTGGTCGTATCATTCGCAGTTATTCGCAGCCAGGGCCCGCGCTGCAATTACGGGGTGAAAGTGTTTCAACCTCGGCCGAGATATAAGCGGAGCGTTCGGTCCCCGCCCTGCGGTCGTGAGCAATTTTACCGTCTCTTATTTTTTTTCAACTTCTTTCTTCCTCATCCTTTTCCCGCCAAAACTAAAACAAATCTTACTCTAGCCTGGTCGCAGCCTCCCTCCCCTATCCGTAGCACGCCCGAGCCGCCTGAATTGACCCCGTGCCAGGCTATGGAATCTTCCAGACTTGATCACTCACCAAGAATATGTCAGAGGCGGTGTTGAATTTCAATTTCCCGCCAACGTCCAAAGAAAAAAAACAACTCGCTGGTACCCGGTCCGATTGCATGCGTCCGATGGGCTTCAGCGGCGGGGTACCAGCGCGACCTTCTCTCTCCCCCGCCCTAAAAGAAAATCTTGTCTGGTCGCTGTATTGTCGTCTGTGAAATTCGTGCGATGGGAACCTCCGCTATAACAAGGTAGGGCTACATTCTTGTCCCAAATTTAGTTGTTTGTTTTTTCGTCGAGGTATGCTTCTTTTTCGAAAGAAATCGTCATCAACTCACCGTCATCATTATCACAGTATCCTATAGGCGTGAATTCAAATAGCCACTAGCCCAACCCATTTTCGTCTTTCTGTTGAACGATCCACGTGTTCGTGAGACGGCATGAGTATTGCGACATTTTTTGGGAGGTTGTTTTGTTTTTCATTGTCTCGTTCACATTTTATTTTTTTTACAAAAATCCGTGCGAAATCAAAGATGTACGATGGTACCACAATGCCCTGAACCGAAGACAGAATACACAGTAGTCGATGATTAAGTGAATAATTATAGAATTCAATACGACTTTTGACTCCAAAATGTTGCCCTTTTTCGCCATTTTCTGGGACAATTGCGCGGCTTTATGCGAAGTCGTCTGCGGACCACGTATAACGTATGAAATAAATCATCATGTACTCTGTCCTTTTAGGTGAGGTAGGGAGCTATTAGTATTCGATGGCTTGTACACTGTATAATGATGATAAATGTTGGTCAATATTTGAACAACGAAGGCAGAAGATTCAACCAGTAGAATTTTTCGTCCAATAGAAACCGCTCGGTTGTAATGCGGCGTTCAAAATCAGTCATTGGCCGTTTACGAAATGAAGGCTTATTAAGCTCGGGCTCAGGCTTCGTCTCCGTCTGACCCAAACCCGAAAATCCAGGTCGTGGTTTGTCTCCGAATTTGAAGCTTTGTTGGCTTGATAGGTACAGGGTATTCACTAAGAAACTGGGGCCAAACGCTTGTTTCTAGATGCCTGTGATATTATAACGAGTATTATGTGACCGAAGCCTATAAGCCCGAGCCCAAGCTTTCATTAAAAAAATAAATAATGGCTATTGACTAGACTGAGCATTTCTTATAAAACCAGACCTGTAGGCCTATAGTACGAGTGACCGGACGCATTTTGGGCCAACTTTGCCGAAATGTTTGTACGGGGGCAAGTCGATTTTTTTGACGGTGCTGGGTTTGTCTTGGTACGCGGTAGGCTCTGGGTCGTGCACCGCCCGCATGCAGCGGACCAGCGTCCCTCGACTACGCCGTAAAATTCACACGGTGATCGGTAGGGAGCCCAGGAGACAGCGCGGTGCGTGAGTCACCGGGCAAGACTTTCAATTACCCAAAGGAAGTCGCCTCTCGCTGCTTCACCCAAAATCGTCTCAATTATCCCGTTGTGAAACCTCAATCTCTCTCAGTTAAGCGTCCGTTTACTCTAGCTGTGTGGTCAAGTATCCATGACGTCATCAAATCTGACTTAGATCTATGAAAATGTGCCTTTTTTCGGACATGGAACAGTTTTCATTGGGTCTAGATATTTCTAATTCTATCGATTACCTTGGCCTTATACGCGATATACAGTCGGCTTGTTTTTGCTCTGTAAACACGTAAGTAGGCCCTACCTAAATTCTGAGATGTGCAAGGGTTAGAGTCTTCACTCGAGCACATGTTCGAGCATTCCCTCCCAAAATCAAGATAAATCTAGAGTCCGGTGAGGGGGAAAAACCTCGGAGTGGTAGGCCTATACTGGAACCACGGGTCGTCGTGGCACCGAGGTTCGGCCGAGACGTCGCCGTGTTTAGGCGCCGCGAGCCCCGCGTGGAGCGCCTCGCGCGCACGCTGCATGCACATTGCTTCGTGGTCTGTCGATTCTCCAAATGACTGCTTGTGGTACGAAGATTATACTTAGCATGGGAAATCTTCTCTGCAAAAGAACAAGATTACCCCTAAGATTTTCCTATGAAACGCTGTTTCTTGATCTAAGGGTGCTATATTGACTGCCATAATGAAATCGACAAATGGGTCATTTGCCTTTACAACCAGTTTTGGATTTTGAAAATGGCTTCCTATGCAGATTTATGTACATGTAGGCCTACTTCACTATCTTCAACTAATCACTCCACTACTTTGCATTCGAATTTGCATCATCAAGGGCATTTTCGGGGGAAAAAATAAGCAGTTACAAACAGAACAAATTCAGACGCGTCCTTTGAAATTGTCCTTGCAAAATCCACGAATTCAGATTACAGAATCGTAAGGGGACTTTGGAGAGACTTTCATAATGCGATTTTCCCGATTTTCGTGTTGGGCTTCATTGATGTAAAAATCGCCATTTTCGAGATAAGAAGCGCGGACGACACAAGGTTGTTAAGCGTACGCCGCGATGCATACTTGTGGGTCCAGTCGAGCCGTTAGACGGTACATGTTGTGGCCCGTGTCACGGTGGATTAAACTCGACACAGACAAAACACTGAGACAGTTTTGGTTCAAATTACAACGACACAAATCGCTATAACGAGACGTCTTCTTGTACAATGGGTAAACAGCTTATATGTAGCGATGGTGTAACGAAAATGCGTAGTGCAGGAACGTGAATTTGATGACAATAGTCAGTTTTTGTTAAAAATCGAAGATGGTGTTACCGTAAAAAAAAGGGCATATAGAACACTATTGCAAAGAAAGTAAATTCTACATGAAATACATTGGAAGGTATTGACTTCAGATCAATGTCCGTACACCGTTGAAGCGCATTATACATACCATATAGTTCTACTAGACTTTAATGACCAATGGGCATTGGTCACTCGTAAGGGGAAAAAAGACCAAATTTCACATTCAGCCATGCACTGGAACCGATTTGTTGAAGTAATTTCAGTGAATTATTTATACCGCTGTAGGCTTGCACATTAGGCCTATACTGCATGCACACATCTCCTCAGACAAAGAAAGAAAACCTATATAGGCCCTATAGGACTATCACTTTTTCTCTTATATACAGGCTACTCAAGAAAATATCCTTTTTGCTCTAAACGCGTCTCGAAGAACGTTTCAATGACATTTGGCGACCGTGTCTTGGGGTGGCTTGACATTCCGAAAGAATGTTAGCGGACGACCGGGACCGTCCTCGTGGGCGTTTTGGCGCGGAACACGGTAGGCGTGCCCGCGGGGCGGCGCGGTGAGTCCCCTCCCTTGGTCGGAAGACCGACAGCTCTCGAATCGAATTCACTGTCCGTTCCTTGGACATTGCTCCGGAAAAAACGATAGATCTAAACTCTGGGTTGTGATGATAAGATAAATTATAATCTTAAATATACTCAAGGGAATGCCGGACATTTGAAAATATGAATTTTGTATCGTGCCTATAAGGGACTCAAACTCGTGTTATACATACGGTGACCTTTGTAATTGGTTAATTAAAGGCCCAACACAACATTGGGAAGATCGGAAAACATCGATGTCCACAGATTTCCTTCTAATTGACACAGTTTGTAGATGGTCATGATGGAATCCTCATGTTGAAATCTTACGGTCTCGGATGCGGTACTTCTCGAGAAACCTCACCCAAAACCCCGAAAAATAGTTTATTACTCGTGAGTAATAAACTATTTCTTACACTATGGAACCGTGCGACAACCGTGTTGGTTTTTTACCTTTTTCTACTTTCTCAGATTACCGTTTGAGCTAAAACATTCACAGGATTTCTTTTTTGGAATGTTTAATGGTTTAACACACCAACTGTGGCCATCTTTTGACTTTTACTAAAAGGGGCCTTTAAAGGTTTATCAAATAAGCATCAATTAAAATATGAATCTAAGTAAGGATATATTATAGTCTTGATACTCACAGAGTGAAGTTCCGTCCAAAGCTCACACTTTTATTCACGAATTCATCGCGGATTGCACTTACCAGATAACAAAATCTCCCCTCAAAAAGACCCCCAACTCCCAGAAATACTCGCCGACTTCGATTTTAATTCACTGGTGCCAGAGGCCACAAACCAAATCTGACGGTCGGAAGAAAACCAAAAGATTGTAACTGTTTTTTTTTTCCTTTTTCACGAAAACGATTATACGCGAAGAGTCATTACCAGAGTCATTACTGGTGACGGGGAGACGCATTGGTCGCCCTGACAGATCTGACAATGGGACGTCTCCACAGGGTTTAAAAAAAACCACCCAAACCCCCACGAAGTGGTCCGCGTTCCTCTCACCGTATACCAGACAGAGCAGGCGCCTGGCGTTGCCCGTGTCAGACGGCCAGACGCGGTGGGCGCTCAACCCCTTCGTTGTCTTTTTCGGTAGATTCTAAAAAAAGAAGAATAATAAACGACCCATTCATCCTAACCTCCTAACCCTCTTTGATGAACCCATTCCATTTCCTGTGTTTACCTCGCTCCAGTTGTCGAACAATTCTTCTCTTGCAAGGGATGGGAGATGTGGGGGGGGGTGTTACAAGAGAATTGTGCCTTGGAATAAAAAGAAATAACAATAAATGGGTCAATCAGGAACCCAAAAGCTCACATTTCACGTGACCTGGATGTGGTTGTGAGTTTTCACAACAGTTTGTTTTGCTTGGTAAAGTGTTGCACTTTTTTGGGGGTGGGGGTCGTGCGAAAATGATCACCGCAGAATGCAAATAAGAATCATTTCAGAAGACCTGACGAGGCAACTCTATGCAGAATTTGATATCGCTTTCGGATTTCCTGACGTCATGAGTTTTAGTGCTCTACGGTGTGACTCCTGCCGTGGGATATCGGAGTCCCTGTTTACTGTTGTCTACTTTGCTATACTGTTGCAGAATATGCTGAATGTTCAGCAGTATGGTTGATGTTGGCTTCGCCGATCTAAAAAGATCACGGTGTTCTGTGCCTTTGACAATTGACTCTTTGAGTTACCACTAGTGAACATGGATACTGCATGCAGAGTATATTACATTTTCGAGTTTGTTTGATCCGCGCAGACCTGTTGAGCTTTCAACGACTGGTATCGAGCCTACTGTGAGTCCGCGGTTCTAATCCCAGGCGTGGGTGCCGAACAGCGAAGTGCGTCTTTCCGCGGCCGCGTAGGCGTGTGACCAGACGCCGTATGGGTGCGTCTACTCCACGTCCCAGCGATTACAAATGCCGCCAGTCGCTGTGTGACCCGGCACAGCCACATGAGGAATATCCCACGCTTTTCGAGTAAACAACGCCTGAAGTCAAAGTATCTTCTCAATTCGATAAAAAATATTTTTTTTCTTCGGAAAGTTAATGTATTGGAGGATATTATGTCCAAAGGATTTTTCCGAAATCCGTCTCTAAATGTTGAAAAACGAGTATTTCGGGGGAGTGTTTGTGTACTGATTTTATGAAAATAAAAAAGTTCCTGCCTTTTTGAGTGGCCGCATTCGAGGAGTGAGAATGGTGCTGCTATATTGTGTTTGGTGCCAAACGAACGAGCGAAGTCCCCTTGTACTATTTACAACAAAGTTCACACGGTAATAATTTTGATATCATTTGAGAGCTATTGGTATACTCTTTCACATCATTAGAAAATCTCAAAATCTCAAAAGTGGGGGTTATTCCTCGTTATGCTGTGCCGGGTCACATAATTATAGGCCTACACACACGCAGAACTAGTTGGGGAAAGTTGATTTTCCTCAGTAAATCGGCCGTCGAGGCAGGTCTATTTTTAAAGGGATACATGGGCACTATATACATGCTTCATGTTCAACCGGAGTCCTGTGAGTACCAGCCTATGGCGTTCAAGTTTGTGGACAAAAACAAATCCACCAGGCAAAATATTGATAAAAACGAAGAGCGGAAGATTTGAAGACCCAGATCAAACATCACACAACACGGTGGAGGAATGTAAAAACCCTCTCCAAACCAACCAGGATATTATAGTTCTCATATCGGTCTTGATAGACCGTACCATGGAGAGTCTCGATATTTACCGGTAACCTTTTTCTTTTCAGAAGTTAGGAGGGCCTGGCGTGTCGATCCTATAATAGCAGGACCTCTGTCATCAATGGCAGAAGGCCTTTGAGAAAGGTCCTGCTAGGATCGAAACGTCAGGCCATTCTGCCTTTGAGAAAGGTCCTGCTAGGATCAAAACGTCAGGCCATTCTGCCTTTGAGAAAGGTCCTGCTAGGATCGAAACGTCAGGCCATTCTGCCTTTGAGAAAGGTCCTGCTAGGATCGAAACGTTAGGCCATTCTGCCTTTGAGAAAGGTCCTGCTAGGATCAAAACGTCAGGCCATTCTGCCTTTGAGAAAGGTCTTGCTAGGATCGAAACGTCAGGCCATTCTGCCTTTGAGAAAGGTCCTGCTAGGATCAAAACGTCAGGCCATTCTGCCTTTGAGAAAGGTCTTGCTAGGATCGAAACGTCAGGCCATTCTGCCTTTGAGAAAGGTCCTGCTAGGATCGAAACGTCAGGCCATTCTGCCTTTGAGAAAGGTCCTGCTAGGATCGAAACGTCAGGCCATTCTGCCTTTGAGAAAGGTCCTGCTAGGATCGAAACGTTAGGCCATTCTGCCTTTGAGAAAGGTCCTGCTAGGATCAAAACGTCAGGCCATTCTGCCTTTGAGAAAGGTCCTGCCAGGATCGAAACGTTAGGCCATTCTGCCTTTGAGAAAGGTCCTGCTAGGATCAAAACGTCAGGCCATTCTGCCTTTGTGAAAGGTCTTGCTAGGATCGAAACGTCAGGCCATTCTGCCTTTGAGAAAGGTCCTGCTAGGATCGAAACGTCAGGCCATTCTGCCTTGAGAAAGGTCCTGCTAGGATCAAAACGTCAGGCCATTCTGCCTTTGAGAAAGGTCCTGATAGGATCGAAACGTCGGGCCATTCTGCCTTTGAGAAAGGTCCTGCTAGGATCAAAACGTCAGGCCATTCTGCCTTTGAGAAAGGTCCTGCTAGGATCGAAACGTCAGGCCATGACGTCACCGCAAACCTCCTATATAATTATTTGGTAAATCCACCATGCATAATTTCAAATCTTATCTAACTTGTGTTTTATTTCCGAGTTTCGCAATTAATCGAAGCAGTTCAATAATCCATCCCCTTTTTTCCCCAAAGACGGTCTTTCCTCATTCTTGTGGGTTTTTTTTGTGTTTTTTGTTTGTGGTTTTTTGGGGGGGCTTTGTTTGTTTTTTACCCGGGGACGATCGAACACGCGAGCCCTACTTCAAAAAAAAATAATGTATTTTTAGCATATGACGTAAAACACACTTCAGCCTTTGTGCGCGTATGTTTACCCAGAAGCAGACAGAGCAATGACCGGACGATTTTGATGTCTGACAAAAAAAAAATGGTCGTCGCAGACTGCTGAAGGAAAAGCAATATCGTTCGGCGGAAAAAAAGCTCCGGCCGACCGGCCTGACGAGTGATGGATATGATTCTGCGAGTGGACGTGGGTTTTTCACATGAATACGGTATGTATAGTCTTGATTGTAGACTTTTCGCGTACTGAGGATTTTTTTTGGGTCGGGGTGCACAGCCTTCATCTTGGTGCTCAGTATAACGCGACGAATTCCACGCAAAACGGCTCGAGTACCGTATTCCTATATACTGCCATGTGCTGTTTGCATCGAGGGGAATGTAATTCAGTGAAGGTTTGCCCTGATCATGTATATACGGCGTTCAGCACAACAACATGATTATACGCGTTCAGTGCAAAAATCTTGCATCGCTGAAAT
Organism: Luidia sarsii; assembly: GCA_949987565.1. Classification (NCBI taxonomy): domain Eukaryota; kingdom Metazoa; phylum Echinodermata; class Asteroidea; order Paxillosida; family Luidiidae; genus Luidia; species Luidia sarsii. Next base: position 12,066,937 of record OX465117.1, read on the forward strand.
AATCATTATTACTCCCACCATGCACACTCACTTCGGAGTGAACCTTTCACGTTTGAGCAGAGAAGCAGTTGAAGAAAGTGAGGATTATAGACTCTAAACAGTATACGGAATTTTGACCGAAAGCAATGGCAAACCCCATGACAGTCTGTAACATACAATCACGTTCAATACATACAGCTTATACAGGAAGAAAATACTGCATGGTTCAGCAATACTTGTTACTTGTTACAAGTATAAAGTACGAAAACTGGTAACTGCACAAACACGTATAATTGCGCACACAGTACTTCACTGTAAAAACGAAGTTCACCTCATGCACTTCTGTAATGAGACATAATGTGACCCGGCACAACGACATGAGGAATATCCCACCAAAACACTTTTTGAGTAAACAACGCCTGAAGTTAAAGTATCTCCACAATTCGATTACAAATCAATTTTATTTTATTTTGTATTTTCGGAGATTTTAAGTATTAGAGGATATTATATTTTGATATCATTTGAGAGCTAATGGTATACTCTTTCACATCATTAGAAAACCTTAACATTTCAAAAGTGGGGTTATTCCTCATTATGCTGTGCCGGGTCACAAATGTTGCTTAGGTGCATTTTCTACGTCTGAGCAGCCGAGCATACTAATACAGCACGGATCAGTCTGACGGAGAATGGCGGATTTTCGGCCGAGCCAAACTGGGATAAGAATGACCAGAAAAATATCACCGCCTCTAAAGGCCTGAGTTCCAATTAAAGCAATGTCTTGTCGGCTTGGCCCACATTCTGTCTGGATTGGGGTTAGGGGGTATACCGTATATCATGATACGGTTCTTGTCACAGGAGGGGGAGGTGGTGGGTCGGGAGGGGAGGGGAGAGGAGTGCAATTGGGGGAGAGGGACAGGGAGAGAGGGGGGTGGAGGCGGTCGTGGCTGGAAATCTGCGCCGTCACTGGGGCGGCGAGTCCCCCAGCCCGATGCGGGGCTCCGTGAACCGTCTGGGATCGGTCCCGTGGAGACCGCTATAGGGCGAAGACTCTACTTCGCTACAGAAAACAAAAGGACAATTGTTTAACCAACAACTGACTTAAAGGCCCTATACAACATTGGTAAAGGTCAAACGATTGTCACAGTTTGTGTGTTAAACCGTTAAACATTCCCAAAATGAAATCCTGCGAAGGTTTTAGCTCAAATGGTAATCTGAGAAAGTAGAAAGATGCAAAAAAAAAACCGTCCTCGACGGTTTACGCACCGTTTTGTAGTGTAAGAAATAGTTTAATACGGAGATGGGGTCATTGAGTTTGAAGGGTACCGGTATTTAAAAAATAAAAATAACAACCCGCAAAATTAATACAAACAGATAAATCAAAACCGCCGATAAAAGAAACGAGTATAGTTATTATGATTATATAAAGAACCTCGTGCACGGACAACGGAAAACGACAGAAATGAGATTCAAAAATTGAAATTGAAAATTAATTTGAACTGAAAATTGGAACAGTCTTATGATAACGATTCGGTTCTGTCCTCAAAATGGACACCCACCCTCTCCCTTGCCGATTCCGTGAACGGTTTCTCCACCAACTACTTACCCTGGCCAGAACGAAATCGAGAGGTGCAACCTTTAATATACGCCGAGCTAGACGCACGCATGCGGTGAACGGCGCAATTTGTTCGGACCGGGGTGTTGCTCCAAAAGAAATGATTTTGGTCAACCTCAGGAAACACCCACCATGTACGACGGCAGCGCTTGACAGTCATCTTTTTGTCTTGGGTCATATTCATGGTTTCTAGAGAAGTTGGCTGGGACCCAAGGAAGATCAGTTTTGCACTGATTGGGAAACCCAGGGTAAATAAAATAATAATAATAATAATAATAATAAAGTTTGATACTGTATAACATGATGTTTGCGTCGAGGAGAATGTATAATTCAATGAGGGTTTTGAACTATAATATATAGGCTACGTGCATACGTATGAAGCTCAATCCCCGAATAGAATCCCACACGTTTCAATGGGTGATTTTTGTTGGCCACGGCGGAGCTAACTGTTTCCCTGCAAAATGAACGAAACGCTGTAAGACTGTCGCCTACCCCTACCCCCTACCCCTACCCCCTATCCCTACCCCTACCCTACCCCCTACCCCCTACCCCTACCCCTACCCCTACCCCTACCCCTACCCCTACCCCTACCCCTACCCCTACCCCTACCCCTACCCCTACCCCCTAATTGAAGATACAATAAAATATTGAGCTTCATACGTCGGTCTGCATATATATATCTCAGGGTTTTCCCTGCTCGACGTAATAAGTACTGGGTATTATTCAGTGCTTTGCCCGATGCCTGATGAAAAAATGCAGGCAGCTCGGGAGGGATTCGAACCCGGGACTCCCGCTTTCTAGTGGAGACTTCTTAACCCCTTGGTTAGCTTATCGAGGTCTTTAAGTAGATTTGAATGTTAAGCGGCGGGTAGAGAAGTTTGACTGATTCGGAAACCGACTCATTACTCAAAGTTGTAAAACTGTAAATTTACTCAAAGTTCATCATAGTGTGCTGTATAACCACGTTGTACTACGGGTTTAGGCTTCGGTCATATTGATCTTACTCGTTATGATAATCACAGGCATCTAAAAACAAGCGTTTGGCCCATGCAGTTTCTTGGTGAATACTCTGTACATATCAAGCCAACAAACCCTCAAATTCGGAAACAAACCACAACCTGGATTTTCAGGTTTTGTCAGACGGAGACGAAGCCGGAGCCCGAGCTTAAGCCTTCATTTCGAAATCGGCCGTAGTCGCGAGAATAGAATGATAACATGGCCGGGAACGTATAGCATAATATTATAGGCTACAATAAGAGAAGAGGGAGACCAAGAAAATACGGTGTATATGACCGTACCCCTCGCAGAATAATGTTTGCTGTTTCTTGCCTGATTATTTTTCATCAGTGCCGTCGCACTAGTAATTGCAACCGAAGCACAAAATGTCATTCCAAACTCCGCAATACAACTTTTAACGGTCGAACGGCTACAAAGCTTCACACACATTGTTCAGAAGAGCCGGTCTCATTTTCCGTAAAGGCTATAATTATGTGAAACAGTTCTGTTTTAAAGTTAACTTTTCTACAGATTTTAGAAACTCTAAATCATGACTAAACGTCAAACAAATCAATGAAAAACTGACTCGGAACTTTTTAATCAACTGAAAAAAAAAATGGCAAAAGAAAATCGGGATTTGAACCCCCCAGACCTCTGGTTTTGCGAACCAATTTTTTGTGTTTTAACCAAGAAAGCAATTTCGTACTCAGCAGGTTTTTGCGTTTAAGTAGCTCTCAGAAATTGGGCCCACAGATCGGAGAGATTTCAAGCAGCCAACAGAATGGAAAAACTTACACAATTTCTAACCAATTAGTTAAAAGATATTTAGGATATTGGACTTATAGAGACGTGATCCCGGGACCGCTTGTTTCGTATACCGGTAACCATGCATCTGAGCTATCCAGCCCTTATAAGATGTTGGCCTCCCAAATGTGACCCGGCACAGCATAATGAGGAATAACCCCACTTTTGAGATTTTGAGATTAGCTTTCAAATGATATCAAAATATAATATCCTCTAATACTTAAAATTTCCGAAAATACACACAATTTTTTTTTTATTAGTAATCGAATTGTGAAGATATCTCAACTTCAGGCGTTGTTTACTCAAAAAGTGTTTTGGTGGGATATTTCTCATGTCGTTGTGCCGGGTCACGAATAGTCAACTAGTCTTTTCCGGGGTGGGGCACCAGTTATAGAAGCATTCAACTATATTAACAGTACAGCCGTATGTCTCCAGGGGTGAATAAAGATGAATAAAATAATGTTTATTCATTTGAATTAATAGAGAAAAATATTCCGAGACGATACTTTCTGCACTTTCTAACATCTTTGTCCTAAAGAAGGGTTAACCATCTTTGGAAGTGAAAATTGAAAAGAAAATGGCAAAGAAATGTTTGACTGGACCGGGAATTGAACCCAAGACCTATGTAATAACCTACCAGTGCTCTTGCATCTGAGCTATCCAGCCCTTAGATGGTAGCCTTCCCTAATAGTCAACAAGTCTTTGCTGGAGTGGGGACACCTGTCAGAAGCGATTCAACCATTAAGTACCGTATATCTCCATGGATCACAACCCCCCCCCCCGGTTTCATTCATATGCAAACAATCAAATTGTTGTAAACCATGGCCACAGTACAGCTAGGAGATGACACAAAGTGGATGCAGCTTTTTTGATGCAATTATAGATGAAAGACAAAAAACCTTGCAACTGCAACACCCACTATTCGTGCACCAACTGCCATCGAGAAACCACAGAGCTGTGCAAATACCGTATGTACTTCATTTTCTACTTATCATAATATTTCTCGAGGGTGTTGACAATGACAGACACAAAACAAATACCGAGAACAGAATATGACATTATGGCAGAACGAGGGCAGGTGGGTTAGAATGGGGGGGGGGGGGGGGGGGGGAAAGACGACCAGACATGACAAAGTGATCGCATCCCAAACGGCTTGACAAAACCACAAACTCAATCATTTATACCAACTGGTTCTCCCTTGCGCTTCATCCAATCAACCGTATAATCTAACAAAAAGATTAATCAATACAATTCCATTAAACCCAATTATTTTGTGTGTGCACAACGCCAGCATTATTACGGGCACATTAACTCATGCACTCATTGAGGGAAGACAAGATACATTCACATCCGGGATGACTTTGATGCCAACAAATTCCACGCGTGATGGATATTTATTTAAAAAATACCGACAGACACTGTCGGTATTTTTTTCGGCGGAAACAAAAACGACTTTTCCACAGGCTTTAAAGCCCCGGCCCTACACAACATTGGTCGCAGTCTAAGCATCCATACGTTGTCTGATCCAATATATGCATGCAATAGCACACCTGTGAAAATTGCAGCTTAATCCACCAACCGAGTCTTGAGAAAATCGTAAAAACCGCTTCATTTGTTTCGCGAAAATGCAGCATTCAACGCCGTACTGTTCCGAAAAATAGTTTATATCTCGGTGAGAATGATGTAAACGATTTCTTTCACTGTTTTCTCCCAAAATACAACATTTTAGGCAGGAATATTTCAGTGCGAGGTTTCTACTATAACCATCTTCAAACTGTATAAGTTTCATGTAAATCATGTTTCATGCGAACATTTCTCTTTTTCGATCTTACCAATGTTGTGTATAAGGGGCTTTAAAGTCTCTATACAGGTCAAAATATTGCAAAAGTTTGTGCATGTGTTTAACATTCCAATAAAGAAATTCTGCGAAAGTTTTAGCTCAAATGGCAATCTGAGAAAGTAGAAAAAGGGCAAAACGTTCTGTAGTGTAAAAAATAGGTTATTAATACTGAGTTATAAACTATTTTGTCAATGTTTGAGTGAAGATTTCTCGAGATCTGCAGTATCCCAGACCGTAAGATTTCAACACAAGGATTCTATCATGACCATCTACAAACTGTGTAAATTAGAAGGAAATCTGTGGACATCGATGTTTTCCGATCTTCCCAACGTTGTATTGGGCCTTTAATACGATGACGTCTTTGGTAAACAGCGCCCTCAATTGAATCAACTCTTGTTTCACGTGGGTCACACTGTCTCTTCACTACTGACAGCATTACGCCTCTTTTTTGGGGGGGGGGGTTCAAAAGGGACTACTTTATTCTTTAAAATGTAAATTCAAATTCCATTTCAGTTCTGCAAATTTCATTTAAATTATGTTACCATCTGTTTAAAATTGCTTTCCAATGGACGACAAGCATCGTTAGAACACACATCTCATAATGGGCCTAACTTCCTGTGAAAAAATAAAATCTTACTGAAAAGGATTTTTCTTAAAGGTCAGGACTTGTCAGATATTTTGGAAAGTAGTGTCCGTGTTGCGCGCCGTCTGATTGATAATTATGCAAGCGCGAGGACGTCCACCCGCCACATCCCAACCCCCCCCCCAACAACAAGAAACATGAATAGACAAAAATGTGCACTTGTTGTATAGTGACAGCCGCATCTTCGTCCGTCCTTGCCACGCCCGTCCATCTCCCCTCGTCCCAGACGAAGAAATCATGAAATATTTAAGCGAAAAAAAAAAAAAATAGTATACGGCCTATCTCCCATGCACCCTGTAGCCCCCCCCCTCCCCTCCCCCTCACTCTCGTCGCCCACTCGCCCGCGGATTTCGTCCTCGGTCTGAATTTAATTTGGCGGGGACTCCGTGGCTTTTGGGGCGACGCTAGTAAAGGGCACCGTGGCCGGGGAACCGACTCCCCCGGAGGGAGGGCGTGAGGAGGGAGGGACAGACGGACAGAGGGAAGGAAACGGGAGAGATGAGAGAGGTTGCCTATCAAACCGACTGGGGTCTCAATTTCTCTCTTTTTACTTTTTCTCGGACACCGGAGCGTTGATTGTACGTTCGGAGTCATCGCGCGAGGTAGGGATGAGGGACGAAGACCCCCCCAAAAAAAACAAAAACAAAACAACAACCCCAAAACACGACGCGATCGTTTGACCCTTGCAATCTCTACCCAAAATCCGAAAGGGCGACAGTTGAATGTCTGAATAGATCAAAATTGATACTGAATTAAATAAATTGTGAATTTTGGGGAATTATTTTGAAGTTGTTCCGTTAACACCTGGTTTTACTTCCCCCTATACTGTGATTTTAAAAGAAAAGTAAAATCTAGGACCCGAAGTTCCGATGCTGGAAGCATCTTTGCTTTTGTCTGAAACTATTTACGAAATGAAGGATTCGGCTCAGGCTTGTGTCTCCGCCTGAGCCTGAACATTCTGGTCTGTGGTTGAAGCCGAATTTGAAGTTTTGTTAGCTTCATAATGTCAGACGTATATTCACCAAGAAACTGGTGCCAAACGCTTGTTTCTAGATGCCTATGACATGATAACGGGTAAGGAAAAACATCAGGACCGAAACCCTGGCTGGAGCCTATATGCCTTCATTTCATGAACGGCCTATAATAGTAAACTATGGCTGGGATGGAAACGATGGGCCGGGTATATATTATGCTTGATTAGTTTTGCATTTTGGTCAATTCAGTCAGTGAGCAGTTCGCAGTATTATTGGGGGGGAACATTACTTTTTTAAGTCAAATTAGTTTCCTTCAATACGGACTCGATACAACAACCAAGGGCAAATTGGTGTTTGTGTGTTTTCCAACTGCATGAAAACGTTCCACGTGATTCGATTGAAAACAAAATCCGGATTGCCTTCAGAACGGTGGATGGAGTTGCACGGGGAAACAAAATTATAGGCGAAAATAGAAAATAGTGTATTGTCTCTACCCATTTTGTCAGCCGTCTTAGGCGCAGGTGTAAGTTTGAGTGACAGGTAAAAAGCTTTAAAAATTGCCCCCCTGTGGAGCTAAGAACAGTCTATTCCGAATAGAGGGATGCCTGTGCAAAGTTTATTTGAAAAATGACGGCGTCAACATTTTTATATACAATTTTGTGTTTAAATTTTTTATGATTTTTTTCGACTTGGCGAGGGGAAATATACCTCGATCTTTTCTGTTTTGCGGAAGAGGGTTTCCGATTTTTGAAAATATTCTCGGTGAGGAATTAATGCGCGGGAAATTTGCTCATAATTACGACAGGTGAGCCGTGCGCTGCAACGGGAAAAACGAACTATTTGAATATACCGGATTTCCCCTCCGTAACCGTCGCTCGCGAAAACGTACACCCGCCGAATAATGGTGGCGTCTATATCAAACTGGACCTGCCAGACAAGACTTTTCAAAAGAGCGGCCAGCGGCTAGGTTGTTAGGAGAATTTAAACAGTCTGGGGTTTTCGGTTCTTTTCTTTTAACCAAATCACTGACAAATGGCATCAATGATTGATTTTTTTGGAAGAAATAACCTATTTGTGTGATGCGTTGAGCAGGAGTTTTGAAATTTGTCATTTTTTTTCGAAAAAAAGGATGGTAGTTTCGAGACGTTTTAAAATTCTTAATAGCCGCTATCGTCTGAGCCCCGTCTAGACTGTACAGGGGTCAAGTCGACCATTTTTTTTTCATCCATCGTTTTGAGGAGAAACAGTGCAAAAAACCAGCTCAAAATGCCCGGGTTTTTCTGCACCGCAGTACGCAGGACAGCGCCCCTAGTGGGAGGAATGGCGGCTCGCCAAGTTTGTCAGCCCAAGTGCAAGGGGTGAAATCAGTTCCAACAGCAGATACTTCCTGGATTTCAGGCTCCACGTGCCCGGTCCGGTTTCCCTCCCTCTGCCCAGCGCGCCAGCGGAGCAGGCGAGCCGGTGATGACCGGCTTTTTTTCGCATATCCACCGGCTGACGCTGGCTGCCAAGTCACGCTGAGCGCTCTCCCACACGACGGCACCGCAACGTTGGACCGGCCATTCTCCGGAGTGGAAGCTTCGAGATTTTCGGGGGGAAAAAAAGCCACGGTATGTTGCCCTCCCGTGAATTACTCACTCTGAACTCTTTAACTGGAAACAATAGTAGTTTTTATTTCGTTTTATTTGGGGGGAGGGGGAGGGAGGGAGGGAATAATTTGGATGGAAGAGTGTCGAAGGTCATTTTAACGTCAAGAGTGGAGAAGAGAAAACCCCGATATCAGACGAAATCAAAGAGAAGGATGAGATTGAATTTGAATGTGACAGTTGAAGCAGTGCCTGCTCGACGGTTTGAGGACAGAATTTGAATTTGATTTGTGTCTTGTGACTGATTTCTCTTGTTTGTTGCGGCCCTAATTCAGTAATTGGTTTTGCTGATGTGATTTAGGCCTAATCAATACCAACTCATTATGTTGAGGTTCAGTTAATTAATTCTGACAACTTGTCCTTAAAAATGGTCATTTTTTAGACAACTTTGGAGCATTCGAGTTAGCGTTCAGTTTCTGTCTGATTTCAAATATACCATGGAACTCGAAAGAAATTATTGATGAGTTATTATTGTGGTACTTTGAATTTCATGGGCATAATGCAATGCAATACATGTGTGGAGTAGCCAACGCCCTGAACTAGTTTTAGTTACCTGTGTGTTATGCAATGCAACCATTGAACCATTATTACTAAATACATGTTAATGTAAGTCTGAAATTGTTCCTGCTGGATCTTATTCTTAGTCCATAGCTTATTTGCAGTTGCACTAGTTTAGTGGTTTTACTTTTACAGTTTTAGGGCTAGTACAGGTACACATAGAAACTTTCTGCTTGGAACAATTCACAAAAAACTAAATGGAATTTTTGTAAATTATACACCCATTCCGATTCCTATGACCCTATATTGTCCATTCGTTTTAAACACGTCCTCACTTCTTGAATTTAATAAATTAACCTGATAAGTTTATTGGCAAGTGAGGTAGTCTTAAATACTCTTAACACTGCATCAATAACTGTTCCAAATCACATCTTCAAGTCAAGCCCACCTCCATGTAACAAGTTGTACGGTGGAATCTAGAAACAAATTCAACTCGAAAAATGAAAATAAATTTGAAAACTTTGATTGGACAGGGACTTGAATCCGGGACCTCTGGTTTTCATTCTAGGGCAATACCATCTGATCATCCAACCCTTAATTTAGACGGCAGCCTTCCTTGAAAAATAATGTTGTACTATAGATCGTATAAGAACTAGACCAGAATTCTGCTGACAATTTCACCAGTCTCTCCTGTGCAGACTAAAATGAATCTGTACTGTAGTCCATCAGTTTGGCCTTGTTCTGCAATCGCAATTTCCTGCCAGTAAATCAATCCGTTAACTGCTCCAGTCCCTCCTATGGTCGTGGATATTGGGAAGTTTGGTAAAAACATTATCTCTGCCACCGTGGTACTTACAATGTCTGTACACTTTTCCTGAAACTGACCCGATAGTTCTCTACCAACTAGCTCCTCACATCTGTCACATATGTGTGTCGCAATTTATTTTCAGAGTTTGAATGTTACAAAGGATGTTGAACATAGTTGGGATAGGATCCTTTTCCCAAACACAGCAGCGTGGGTTTTCCCCAAAAATTGTAATTTCCTCTAGTTGCTGATTGACATTTTCCTTCCTTGTGTGAAAATGGTTTTTCAGCTAGCCGATTGAAACCACCATATGTTACTACAAAAAAAAGTGCCGTGGAGTCATTAGAGCCTCTTTGAAAGATTCTCAGTTGTTTATCCAAGAATTGTGAAGAAATGTGGTTATAAATGTGGAATTGTGTTTAAGGAAAATGAGCAAACCCATGTCTTGTTGTCGAATGTCTGAAGTCCATGCAAATAAGCAGGCATAATCTACCAATGTGAGACATTGAAACATTATGAAACATTTCCGTGCAAGCAGGATGCAGCAATTGAAATTGAAGCCCGATTTGTTTCCATAATTTGTTCATTTTTTCCCCCCTTCTTCTTCTTCGTATTTCACATAGCTTCATTCAAGGTGACTTGGCCATGCCAAACAGCTGTTCTGTAGACAGGTTTCCTTGCTCAGACTAATTTGATTGATCAAGGAGGTTTCTATCTGAGTTGGTTTTGCTTGTGACATTATTAACCTAGTTGCGTAGTTTACTCATTAATGGTTGTCGTCTGATTGAACCCCGGTATATGTTGCTACATGTACATGTAGTCAGGCGGGCCAAATTGTCATCAGATTAACCCCGTTGTGGATAGTCTCGAGACTTCCAATAATAAACCAGCGATTGGAGTCGTTAAAGGGAAATGAAATCAAATGATTTTAATTAAAATAAAAATAGTGAGATCTCCCATCCGCAACCTTCTCAAATTTCTGATCCAATGGGGGAAGGGAATTGGAGAAGTTAGTGTGAATAATTACAGTACACCTGTCTGGCTTGTAACCCAGAGTGAATTCATTATTTGTGTGCCTCCTGCATTCATGCCACGTGGTCAAATATGTTTGGTTGAATACATGTACATGTACGTAAGGAATCTAGATGCTAGAACCATGTTGGCTTCCTTGAAACCATTCTTCATCTGTTTTCTTAAGTCCCTGTGCAAATTCACCTTTCCAATGTGCAGCACATGTACTGCACATAATGTATTCCACAAGGTTTGCGTGGCACCATAGACTGGCACCCAGACACTGCTGAGCCTGTTCCAACCTTCAGGACAGTCTGGGTCCAATACCTCTCAGGGCCGGCTGCCCATTTGACCAAAGGTCACCACTGGTCAGTATTACATGGTCCATTTGGTATTAGGGCCCTATTCAGTCCAGCCTGTTATGTAATCCCCTTCTATTCTTGTCTGGCCAGCTGACCACATGGAGACCTGAGTGGCATGGCACAGTTATATGCAGTATCCTATTGACTCACTGATAGAGGGCTGAGTATTCAGTAATCCCCTTCACTGTAATTGCTGTGTACATGTAGTCTCAGTGCACCCATTCCTACCCACATGGGCATTGTAACCTTGCCTGTCCTTAGCACTTTCTGTTGGTGTATGAAAGATTTTGATATTGCTCTCATAGCCAGCATTCAAACCAGCATTATAAATTTGATTGCACATTTTATAAGAACATCACATGTATGCAGTGGTATCAAAAGGAAAAATCCAATTTCTCTTGTAAGTTCCAGGAGTATGTTCCAGGAGTATGTGGATATAAAAAAACCCGCAGTGGCTGTTGTTACGGCAGTCGTCCGTGAGGTTCCCTGACTTCACAGTATTTGTCAGGATGTTTAGCTCTTGGAACCAGACTATCAGCTAATAGACTGGTTCAACCAGCCTGCAATGCTGACGAAATACAATCAAGTCAGGGAACCACACGGACGACTGCCGTAACAACAGCCACTGCGAAAAAAAATGGCTCGCGATATTTGTGTACAAAATATGTGGCAGTAAATGCTATAACGAATGACAGCTGTAGGCCTACTGAACAATTTTCATGGATCCCAGAATGTTCATTATAGCGATGTTTCACTGTACATATACCAGCACATCTTGAACAACAGACAATACACATGCAGGTGAAAGTTTGCGATTACGTCATTACATTTCTTTGGAAATGATCTTGCCCTTTTTAAAAGGAATGCTTATTCCTATCTTTAGTCTTCCTGAGTCCCTCTCTATCTCCTTCTATTTGAATTTGCCCCTCCCCCCAAAAAAAAAATCAGAATCATAATTTTCATCTAATTTTATATTTAAAGCGTGTGTCAATAAACTGTCCGCTCCTTGTTTCTTCCCCTTCTGAATCTTCGTGTACCTTAATTCATTGCAGCGGTTGACGCCATACGTACGTGCTGGAATTAAAATAAACCAGAATAGTTATGACACAGTGGTCGTCATGGCTATCGAGTTAATTCAATGGCAAATGTCGTCATTGTTTTTCTGCCCCAGATACACTGTAGAAAGGAGTGGCATTGTGCCAGAGGGTTGTGTAACATGCGGACAAGAAAGCGGATTCCGGAAAGATGTATACCATGCATGCTCGCTCTTGTCCCAGTTGTATGGAGTGCCTACCGGTATTGAGAAATACCTCAAAACGTGGCTTGCATAGCGAAACATATTGATTTAGATGAACATTTTGTGTCTTATATTACACCAGAAAACACCAGTCTACATAAATTTTCTTTGCTGTTTACGCAAAATTTGTTTAACATTTTCCAGTCTTTTCCCTTGTTTGAAACTGTTGTTTGCTTGTAAATTTTTGATCAAGGATTCTTGTTTTGGGTCGTTATCAAGTGTAATGGTTAGGCCTCTATGAGATTCCCAGCATTTTTAATTATTATATATATTTTGGTAATTTCAGTAAGCAGTTAGCAACATTTTTGTATATCACCTTAAGTCATTTTTAATTATTGTCAGTTAATTTAATTAGTTATGAAATATAATTTTTAGCTGCTGTCCCAAACATTCACAGATTTTTTTTTTCTGTAAAGATTGCAAGAAAGAGTGATACATTTATGTAGGAATGTTAATGAATTCATAGAAGTATCTTGTCTAAAATTGTCAATAATGTCTGTTAATGTACATTTTTGACCATTAAATACGCATGGCAGGTTTAAGATATATATGAAGCAGAACAATTAAGGGTGGGGCAAATTTAGAGTGAGGTTTACCAGTTTGCTGAAATGACGAATATGCAAATCTCAAAAATGTAGAGGGCCTGATGCTTCAATCCTAGCAGGATTTTTTTTTTCAAAGGCTTTCAGAAAGGTCCTGCGAAGTGAAATGAAATGCCAGTTTGAAATGTCAGGCCCTGTACATTTGTAAGGTCTGTTGCTTGTGTAGGTTTCCATCGTTGATAACAGACCGACAATGTCCCATGTCAAAATGAGCTTTGTCAGGGGAAAATCATTAATTTGTCCCCCAATGGTACAAAGGACCTATGTTTAGAAAAGCAAATTAGAACCAGGTACGGGTAATCTGTGTGATAATGGTACTATTGAAATTAATGATACAGTGTACATGTGTGTACCTAACCGGAAAAAAAAGAGATGGGGGGATTCACAATTTGAGGGCGAAGGTTTTGGGTAGGTATGGTTTGGTAAAGAGCAAAGGTGGGGACTGGACCAAGGGACTGGATATATGTAGGTCAGTCATAATATTGTCAAATGTTTCTATTTGTCCTGAAATAGGATGAGTGATAGGGCCTATAATTGAAGTCTCATTATATGTACCATGCCTCAGTTCTTCAAATCCATGCACATTCAAATCCATTTTGCCGTGATGGGCGAGTATATTAAATGTACAGTAGGGTACACCATTTGAATTGGTCATACTTCCACACTTTGTCATACTCAACGTGTACATAAATTAACACACCTGCGTAAGTTTCGGTTTAATCTGTCAACCATGTCATGAGAAAAAACATGGAAATGAAATAAAATGCTAATTTTTTTTTCCAGATAGGGTTGTATTTGTAAATATTTGTTCCAATGATCGCTTCACAAAAGGATTATTGGCAATTCCACAAATTTCCTCTTCTTGAAACTGGCAGATTTTTGAGCGTTAAAATTTCACGGAATGCCTTTACAAACTCCGGAAATTTTGCAAATCAGGCACTTTGCAAATCATGTAGGTCTCCCTTTAAGGAACCATTTTACTTGCATTCAATTTTAAACATCAGATCAGACTTGTGTGTTGTTTCGGTATCATTCACTTGTAGGCAACGTATTGTTACGTGAAAAAGGTAGGGCACCCTGTATTTCAATTTGCTTCGAAATTGGACGCGCCCCATTTCCAAAAACCACCTGAAACCGTGATGACAAGCATGTCGTTTGCCATCTCAAAACAAACGTGAACTGAATGCACACGCATGCATCTGTTCATTGGAATCATGAATTCACTCATCATTTCAGAGTCACGACATACATGTACATGTGTGTGCGGATGGTCACTCGCTGCAGCTCTTGCAATTACAGGCCCCTACAGTCCCTAATCTGTACAAACCAAGGGGAACCCCCAGTTCTCTTACTGATTCCCCTACCCCCCCATAAATACTGTCTAAAGATCCTGGTCACTCTCCCCTAGGAGAGGGGAAATTAAAGACACATACTAAGAGAAGAAACTGCAAAACTTTGGCTCACTGCCAGCCTTGGATCCTGCTTGTGCAAACCCATTACATGCTTGTACATTCTACATGTGTATATGTAGAACATACATGTACACATAAGGGCCAGCAGCCTATTTCACGGAACGTCAAATGTTGCGTACGCTACATTTTGTTCCGTGACTGACGCAGCGGTTGGCTGACTATGCTAGATATTGCTGAAAAGAGTCATTGTGGCACAACGCAACATTTGTAACTTACAGAATTTTTCTTGAACTCGGCTGCAGTGCAGAATTCATGGAGGACTAATGAAAGATTAAACTGGGATATAACATACATGTACAGGTGTACGTACATGTGTAGGTGCGCATTTCTTGATATTCCTTTTGTAAGGTTGTCGAGAGATGACCTCATTTCTAATCATTCTGTAGATTCCTGTTTGGCAAAATAGATTTTCTGATATTCGGAATCAGTATTATTATTTTTTTTTTTTCATTTCAAACCATTTTTCTTTTAATACTTTTAACACATCATTTCATCAGGTGATATACAAAAATGTTGCAAACTGCTTACTGACTAAAATTACCAAAATGTAAATCTTAAAATTTAGTGGGCCTGACGTTTCAATCCTAGGAGGACCTTTCTCAAAGGCATCATGAACCATTGATGGCACAAAATTAACGTTTTGGTATAATTCCCGCTAAGACATGGCATTAAAACCATTTACCCTGAAGCTTTGTACACGCTACCATTAAATTCCAATGTCATATTCAAAAATACAATTTCAAGTTTCCAGGTCATGTCCACCTCATGGAATCGCCCGTACATATGTTCCCTCATTTCCAGTGCTAATTGGTTATATGCACGGTCTGGGGTTGATCAGTATTGCGTAGCAACTTGCGAACGATAAACCAGCCTGTTTGTCACTGTCAGTCATTTTTTTTTTAATGCGCTCGTGTCCTGTTGAATTATCATCGAGTTCCGGTTCGCAAAGAACATGCACACGGAAGTGAAATAACACAGATGCACTAAAGGCCAGTATTTCTCATTGCCGTTTGATTGCATAGCTGATAAAGACAATATCCCCCCCAATGCAAAGGGCACTGTGGCAAGAAAAGGACGGTAAAACAAGAAAATGTCGATCTGAACTTTCTAAGGGAGCTCTATCAAAAACTTATCAAAAATGGCTGCCTGGTGATTTGTGAGCCTGTGTTAATGAGTGATGACATGGTTCAGGCATGCAACTTGTCCGCGGATTTCCGCGTTTTATTTAATTGGGCCATTAAAAAAAAAAAAAAAAAAAAAAAATAAAAGTCATAAGTTGTCACAAACTACTCAGAATGCACCACAGAGCATCTAGAATCCAAAATTTTCCCTGGCCCTTAAGCAGGCCCTAAACCACACACCGTAAGGGCTTCGTGCTTCGCGCTCGCAGTTTCATTCGGACATTTTCCTCTTATTTTACAATTCAAGAGTTGCATGCCTGATGGTTAAAAAAAAAAAATAATAATAATAATTATGTCCAGAATTTGAGAGAGAAGAGAGAGAGAGAGAAATGAATGCCCTCCACCCAGGAAACCAGATTTCAATAGGACACATCTGATATGCTTGTCAATTCAAAGGATCAGTTTGGCTGGATATTGATTCCAATAAAGGATTAATCCTCTTCAATGTCAGAAGAAGTGCAGGGACCTTTCGTTATATTATCTAATTATGCACTGTACTTGCGCCCGCATGTTTAAAGTGCTGGTACGTGAAACGGAAGGCCGGGGCTGGAATTCCCGTCAGTCAAGTCTTCCCAGTCTTGTATTCGTAAAGAAATTGTTCCAATTTTCCCAGTCTGGTTTTCTTTCCTTGTAAATCCTTCTCTTCCCTTCCGATCCGTTCTTATTGCCTTTACTTGTATTGAAATAGTAACCTGCATTTTCATGTTGCACTTCAAATCTTGTTCTACATGACTGTGTACACTCATTCTGTACATTTTTTTTTCTGTTAACATCAAAGTTTCCAATACCGGTAGCTAAATTACAGACAGTTTTTGTACTTTGATATCCCAACTAAAGATCCTGTAAAATGTAGAAGCCATAGGCCCACTCATCTGTTTTGCCGATAATAGCGCTGCACACAGTAACACATACATTTTTTGAACTTGATGTGATGCAACAGACAGAATTGCCTGTGTGGGAAAACTTCAGAGCAAATGTTAGGGGGGGAGGATGGGGTTGGAATGCCTTTAGATGGGCAAACAGGCTAAGATGCTTTAGATGTCGGCACCAAATACACGTGAAAGATTATTCTCCCTCTCTGATGTTATCGGTTATTAGAAAAGAAACGATCAAACAGTCTGGCACTCATCACTAAAATGGAGTCACCGAAGGAACCTGTTGAACACGTGTCTATTGGTCTGACGGTCTTGCGGGTCAGTGCAGCTGAGTGAGAAAGTTGCCAAGCTCCTGCCTAATCTGGTCTGACAGGAGCCGGGGAATCCTTCAGTGCAGCCCAGATAAAGGAGCAACGATCATCGGCCCCCAAGATTTGGGGCTCCCCGTGTTTGATAATTTGCGCTTCCTTCCCAGTAATGCCTTCCGTCGGTCCAGGGTCTTCCAAGACAATGGGCCCTGGTGTCCCAGAGGGAGCACTACTGGGTCACATTGTCTGCTGCCGAGGACTGATGGTGGGGCTGGGGCTGGGGCTGGGGGAAGGGGTTGCCAGGTTGTGCTTAAGAGATCTCCCATCCAAACTGCCACCCGTCCAGATCTCTGCGAAGTCTTCCCCTCCCCCCTCTCTCTCTCTCCTTCCCCCTCTCTCCCTCTCTCCGATACGAGGGAGGACTCCTGGACTTCCACCGGGAAGTGTTGCCCCGCGCGTGTTTCAGAGCCTTGTCAAAAGCAGCGAAGAAAAAAAAAACAAAAAAAAAAACGCTCCCCCAAAAATCGCAAGTCACCACAACGGAGCAAATTGCAAGGACAATGTTTCTCTGAACGCCGTGCCCCGGTCCCGTCAACCTGGACCGAATTACAAAAGACGGAAGTCAGGTATCGAGAGAGCGATCGTTACAGTTTGATAGACAGCGCTGAAGGTTCTCGCCGAGGTTCAGATGTCTCTGCTCAAGCGATCGATCGGCTGGATGTGGGATATGTTTTTTGTTCTTTGTTTCCCATCAAGTGTCCTTTCAATTTTGCACCGTGTTCAAACGATTCAAAAATGTTGTGAGCTGCCCGATTCATAATTGAGCAATTGAGAAGGCCTGCACCCTATTGTTGGGAGCTACATGTATCTGGAAGGCTCTGTTTATGAGAAAGATCCTGCAGTCCCACTTGAGCTTAAGACTTTAACTACTAAAATAGTGCTTTGTTAAGTGACCACGCACATGTTCATTGCATTTGCATATCATAAAGATATGGAGGGTCTGCTGTTTTGAGCCTATATGTACATGTACATGTACATGTAGCACGACCTTTGTCAAAACCAGTCCACCTTTCCTCAAGACTTGTCCACTGCAATTCAAATTTATGTCAGGTCAACTCACTAATATTATGAACAGATCTATACCTGCACGCATACTATATATCACTTAGCATTTGGCTGTTTGTGCAGTAGGCAAATGCAGTATACATGTAACTGTATATATTTTTTTGATAGGAAATGCAAACCTTGTTTGAACTCTGTTTGAACTAACCCAAGCCCTGCACTATGAACTGGACTGGTACAGGTGAAGTTACCGGTACCTGTACAGCAGTAATAGTTCATGTACATGTACACTTGCACCTTGAAATGAATGTTCCGGGACCATTTGAAGTTGTTAAAAGCTTTCGGGTGCACTGTGCATTGTAAAATAAAAATCCAGTACACTTGCAAGTTGCACCTTGAAATGAATGTTCCGGGACCATTTGAAGTTGTTAAAAGCTTTCGTGTGCACTGTGCATTGTAAAATAAAAATCCTTGGGCTTTGAAATCATGTACATGTACTATGGTTTGAGTAGTGTAGAATGTAATATGTTCATGTACGGACCAGGGTCGGCCCAGGAAATTGTCTAATTGCACAGTTTACATAGTATATGCTAATTTCACTACGATGTAAAATCTTGGGTTTTTCTTTTTTGAAAGTAAGGTTTAGACTGGAATTTAGACACATGCTTCATGTCTGTATATGAAACACTCTACTCGCCAACACCTTTTGACCTCTGCCATAGTTCCCATCAGTGCAGATTGGATTTTTTTTATCCCTTAAAAAAATCCACCTTTACGGAAGTACGTATTCATTACTTAATTGTGTGACAGTGTAGGCAAGTTCGAACCTCAAAATTTAGTGGGCCTGACGTTTCGATCCTAGCAGGAACTTTCTCAAAGGCAGAGTGACACTCTTGTTCTTGTTCTTGCTCAGTGGCTGAGATGGAAAAGTGAGTCCTGAAGAATTTTCTTGACATTCAAATGAGGTTTGAACTTAAAGTGATATACACAAATTTTGCAAACTGCTTACTGACTAAAATTACCAAAATGCAAATCTCAAAATGACGTTTCGATTCTAGCAGGACCTTTCTCAAAGGCAGAGTGAAACTCAGCCAGTGAGTAAGAACAAGATAAGACTTGAAGGGTTTGCCTGGTGGAAATACTAAGTGGAAGGTTTGCGGTGACACACCAGCAAGAACCACTTTCTAATCAGGACGCTTTTTCCTGTGTAACCTCCCCCCTTCTCCATCTCCATCTGCCTCAAATTACCAGACAAAACAAGATGATGGGCAGTCCCTGTCTGTCACTACAGCTGGAATTCCAAAAGCGTGAACTTGTGAACTCCGGGACTGTCGGGGAGTTCATACTGTAGCTGGATTGGGGCAGGCCTTCTCTCTCTCTTTTTGTTTATGACGAGAAGGGGGGGGGGATATACCAGGGGTCCTGCCCTCTCAGGGTCCTGGTGTTGGATGCATGGGGTTGGATTGCAGGAGCTTCTCACCTCACTTATGAGCCTTTGTTTTTTAATGAGGCATTTACATGTACATGTATGGGCACATAAAGATGCGCACGTACAGTAGGCCTGTACATGTGCATGTGCATTCAGTTGCACTTGTTCTTTCACATGTACATGAGTACATGTGTACATGTGCACTTGCACATTTACATGTATGTGTAGTTGTGCATGGTACATGTTAACCTGTACGTAATGCACATGTGGACATACATGTACATGTACATGTACAGTATATGTGTACATGTAGTTGTATTTACAACATGTAGAAATAGGAAGGACAACATGTACGAGTACATTCACACATACATGTACATGTGTAGCTCTTTGCTTGCTAAATTTTCCCACATGTACCGGTACAGTGCTTACAAATATCCGATAATCTACGATTGACTATTTGGGAAGGCCCACTCCCAAGGACTGGATAGCCAAGGTGTTTGTGCGCTTTTGCATTAAGTCAAAGGTCTCGGGTTCGAATCGCATTTTGTTAGGAGGTGCCTGATGATTCAATCCTTTTCCTTTTTCAATTGTACCTTGCATTTCAAATCGTTGTCTTCTTTGCCCTGATTTCAGATGCCGTCACGGAAGGTGTTGTGCTGTAGATTACCACAAACTGCAATGACCCGGAAAATGGAGCCGCGAAGTTGCCATAGAAACTGCAGACATGGACAGCCAACGTAACCCACAGAACTGACTTGCTGGACTCAGAACTA
The DNA here is from genome assembly GCA_949987565.1 of Luidia sarsii. Lineage (NCBI taxonomy): Eukaryota > Metazoa > Echinodermata > Asteroidea > Paxillosida > Luidiidae > Luidia > Luidia sarsii. The sequence goes on from OX465117.1 coordinate 12,087,109, forward strand.
CGATTTGTCGGACCCGGTTATTGCAAGGTCAATCCTTCCTCTACAAAATCACGAAATTTTAAGGTCAATCCGTCCTCCCCGATACCACGAACTTGGAAAAGGAGAGGCCTGCACCGCAGCCATTGAACTTTTGAGCCAGGTGTCGAGAATTCAGCAGGGGGAACGAAGCAATCGCCAACTTTCTCCGTCCTCCTCTGTGGTCTCCGTCTCAAGAATAATTGGTAAGTTTCCACCCTGGTTCAATGCTCTGTCTGAATTTGTGGCAGGCATATTGGCGGATGGTGGCAAGATTTCAGGTGGGATTCTCAGATTGTCAGATGCATATTGAAACGGCCAATCATGCTGTTGATAAAAAAAAAAAGGAGAGTAAAAACCTCCGACCAGGGGTGTCCAGATTCACAGTTTCCTTGTTGCCTGTAATTGACAGTTGAAACAGGTGTCCGGAATTGAAAACAGGGGGTCCCTGTAAATGTAAGGTGCCCTTGGGACACAGGTCTGTGGCCAAAGCCTGGGATAGGTAATTGATTGACTGGGTTAGTGGTGCAGAATGATTTGGAAAAAGAAAAATCAAACCAGTTAAGTAAATTATTTAGTAACTGTTTGGCAGCCTCCCCCAAAAAAAATGAAAGAAAAAAGAAAGAAAAGAAATATACAAGAGAATGGCTTGAAAGAATTGAAGATTATTCTTTGAGAAAAACCACATGACTCCCTCAAAAACCCCGAAAGAACTAAACTAAACTAAACCCCCAAACCTACTGATTCCCTGAAGTAACAAGTTTTTATTTTCTTGCTTTAATTTTGAAGGGATTTGTTCATACATATATATATAATGTTTGAACATTTTTCATCCTCAGACAGATAAATTGATGCCATCAATAATTGTTTTGCTGCTCATTTAGGTTGCTTTACATGTATCTTGAAAGCTTTTTTTGTATATTAGTGCCTTTTTCACGAATAGCATTCTTGCCGCAAGAATGCTATTCGTGAAAAAGCCACTGATAAACATTGTATCCAATTGACTCTGGCACCTGCCGCTATAAGGATTCATAGCCACCCCATGACCCTAGCCAGCTAGGTGGTCATGTGGTTATGCCATCTGCCCTACAAAACAGGAGTTGTGGTTCGAATCCCACCTGAGCTACATTACAGTTACATTTTACTTTTTAGGTTTTAAAAATGTTCACAAACAATATGAATTAGGACTAATAGATAAATGAATCCACAGACAATCCCAGAAATTAAACCTTTGGAAAACAAATGGAATATCTTATCTTCCTATCCATGACCGTATTCCTTATAAAAAAAAACCAACTTCCTTTCCAAATGTTCTCAAAGAAAGTCTTGGGTTACTTTTGATGGTAGAACTTCTGTGCAGCTGAATATCCAGGGAGGTAGTATGTATTTTGATCACTTGGCACTAGGGTCATTTTGTTTTCGCTTGGATTGTTGTTGTTTTTCAGAAACTGGTAAGTGGTACCGTAAGTATACAATAATACATGTACATGTTGAGAGTGGGTTTGGTTTGTGTGTTTTGTCTGTGTTGCCAGGTAGGTCTGCATGTGTACATGTGTGTTAAATGTTCCCCTGGAAGTTGCGTTCTTTGAGAACAGACATGCCCTGCTGCTCCAAAAGGCGTGAATTTTAATCACACACCCCATTTTTGTTTTTTTTAACGGGATGGGACGCTGAGAGAGATGCCTGGAAGAAGTGAAAGTCCGAGGAATGGGAGGAGGGCTGATTGAAACTGGGGTTTTCCCCTGAAATGTGGAGGGTCTGAGGTGGCGACCAGATATTTGATAAATAAGAGTGAATTTTTGGTTTATGGTGGGCGTGCCAGGCTGATGCTCCACAGATCAAAAACTAGATAGGCTGCCCCATAATGTGTTTTTTTTCCAGAAAACAAATAAATGCTGCATCGCCCTGCTCATGCTACACTGTACATGTAAATCCACTTCTTTTAAGCATGACTTGGACCATTGGCCCGGGGGGTGGGGGGGGGGGAGGAACAGACCGACACACAGAACTTTGCTCCGTTGTTTTTGCTCCGAACTGCAAACAGAGAACCACGCTGGCGGCAACGGCGAGACGAAAAGGGAGGAAACGCACACACGCCCACTAGGGCTCGCCTCGTGACACACACACCGAGACTGCCCATGCAGTCACCTCCTCCGTGCTCAATTGGGCTCACAAACGCGCCCGCCTGAGCCCGCCAAAACTTCACGTGACCAGATGTTCCCCCCCCCCAGGCCAAAGTTCGTCTCTCGGTGACTGGCACCTCAAAACGTTATTAGGGATGATCAATATTGGAAGACCAATACCGAGTGTGGTTCACATCACTGTTTCATAAAAAGAAGAATCTGGACTTAATGATTGATTTGTGTTCATTATTTTTGGGACTGCATGACAAACTATTTGTATTTGGTATCATTCCATTGTTAAAAAAAACCACCTACCTCTACATACGTGTAATTTATTACTTTCTGTTCGTCTTTCGGTGACAACTGACAAGCACCACAAAACGTTTTATTTTTTTACATGTATGTGACATGTATACATGAGGGGAGAAAGAAGGGGGGGGAAAGATTTGATTGTCTGTTCTTTCCCTTTAAGCACAAGACTGCTACATGTACATGTACATGTACTGATAGTACATTAGATACATGCCAATGGAATCTCCATGTCCATGTACTGTACACCAGTGTACATGTACATGTAACACTACTGAGCCTGAAGAATTCCCACAGATACACCTTGTTAAATTATTTTCTTCGCATATAAGGGCTATCAAATAGAGAGTTGCTTAATAGGCTGCTTGTTTACACGCTTGATTGTGCTGGCCCAAATAAGTTGGATCTCCTGGTATTGTAGACACACATGTACATGTACATGTTCATGTACATGTACATGGACATGTACATGTACATGTACAATCTACATGTATAGGCCTACGTACAGCAGATGGGGACTCATTCCTGTTTAGTTGGTACTACATGTAATTGTAATGTATGTACATACATGTACAGTACATGTATGCATAAAACCTCATTGGTTGCAGAGACATCAACTGCTGGCGACCTTGCATTCTTTATTACTGTCTATGGATATTAAAAACACAGACTATGACCTTGGCCCTTTCCCTCATAAAAATAATCACTCCCATTCTTTCCACTTTTTTTCAGTCTCAAATGAACCCATTTAAAAAAAAATGCCAAGGAAATCTTTGATCGGGTCTTTTTGCGTACCAGCGCTCTTACCATCTGAGCTATCCAGTCCTTAGATGGTGGCCTTCCCAAATAGTCAACTAGTCTTTGGCACACCAGCGCTCTTACCATCTGAGCTATCCAGCCCTTAGATGGTGGCCTTCCCAAATAGTCAACTAGTCTTTGGCACACCAGTGCTCTTACCATCTGAGCTATCCAGTCAATAGATGGTGGCCTTCCCAAATAGTCAACTAGTCTTTGGCACACCAGCGCTCTTACCATCTGAGCTATCCAGCCCTTAGATGGTGGCCTTCCCTAATAGTCAACTAGTCTTTGGCACACCAGTGCTCTTACCATCTGAGCTATCCAGCCCTTAGATGGTGGCCTTCCCTAATACTAATAGTCAACTAGTCTTTGGCACACCAGTGCTCTTACCATCTGAGCTATCCAGTCCTTAGATGGTGGCCTTCCCAAATAGTCAACTAGTCTTTGGCACACCAGCGCTCTTACCATCTGAGCTATCCAGCCCTTAGATGGTGGCCTTCCCTAATAGTCAACTAGTCTTTGGCACACCAGTGCTCTTACCATCTGAGCTATCCAGCCCTTAGATGGTGGCCTTCCCTAATACTAATAGTCAACTAGTCTTTGGCACACCAGTGCTCTTACCATCTGAGCTATCCAGTCCTTAGATGGTGGCCTTCCCAAATAGTCAACTAGTCTTTGGCACACCAGCGCTCTTACCATCTGAGCTATCCAGCCCTTAGATGGTGGCCTTCCCTAATAGTCAACTAGTCTTTGGCACACCAGCGCTCTTACCATCTGAGCTATCCAGCCCTTAGATGGTGGCCTTCCCAAATAGTCAACTAGTCTTTGGCACACCAGTGCTCTTACCATCTGAGCTATCCAGTCAATAGATGGTGGCCTTCCCAAATAGTCAACTAGTCTTTGGCACACCAGCGCTCTTACCATCTGAGCTATCCAGTGATTAGATGGCAGCCTTCCCAAATAGTCGACTAGTCTGCCGGAGTTGGGACACCAGTCAGAAACATTCAACCATTAACTGCCGTAAATCTCCAGGGATCATGTCCCCATTTTCATTCCGATACAAGCAATCAATTGTTGTAAACCTGGCTACAGTAGTTTTGGCATCACACAAAAGGGATGCAGTTTCTTCAAAATTAAGTCTTTCGATTCTGTTTGTGTAGGCCTACTGTACATGTAAGTTACAAAAGCAATCTGGGTTTTCAGACACAAGCATCTTCCCTCAACCCCAACCTTCATTGTAACCCCAGCTGAACCTTCAGAACACCATGACCATTTTTGATTTCAGGGCAATTGGATTATCAGTGGGTTCTGGAGTAGCCCATTGGTAAATCTACGTTTAAATTTTAGTTGGGTCTTTCTGAACTAATCTTGAAAAACAGTGTTGGATACCTACATGTAAGTATGGTATCCAAAAAATCAGATACATTTTCATACATTATCCATGTATCAGATCCAGTACATGTACCCATGTAGGCCTACATGTAGGTGATTCAATCCGATCTCTGGGCCGCAGAAATTCAAAACTGCCTCTACAGCCGTACATGTACACTGTACCTGACCTACAGTTTGCATTCTAGGGATCCGCTATTCACTCTTGCTCCGGTCAAAAAATGCGTCCGGCCTTGCACCTCCTCCCCGGTCCCATGGGTGACGAAGTGACACGCTGCTGTATCATCAGGGGTCTGAGTATAATTTGCTGGGTGGTGCTGCACGTACGCATGCACAAAATATTGACCCCCCCCCCCCCCACCGCCGAGCCGGGGTTTGTGCAGCACTAATAGACCCCAAAGGGATGGCTGATGCCCAATGCATGGGCAAGTCTGGCAGCTAGGTCACAGACAAGGCTACCAGACCGTACAATCTACATGTACATGCAACCTGTATTAATTATTCTCAGTCTCTCTTGTGTGTCTGTGCTGGCGAAGGTCGGGGTAGAGGTAAAGGCCGATTGCAGAGGTACATGTACAAAGGCCGACGCAGGTGCATTGAATTCTTTTAATGCATAAGGGTTGCCAGCTGACTGCTTGCTTGGCCTCTGCATGTGCTACATGTAGGCCAGAGGCCGGCTCAAATCCACCCACCATTCCCCACATGTACATTGCCATTAGATAGGATTCTGCGGACACAAAAAAGAATCCCGTGAAAAAAAATCAATTTATTGAACAAAGGTAAAACTGATGATCATTGATTACATGCACACCCTAGAATAGTTACGAATCAGAAGGACAGTGAATTGAAATGCATTAAATTGTCATTGTATATTTTATTTTCAGAGATTTCAGACAGCAATTTCAAACAGAAAAGAATCCCTTCATGTATTTTGTTTGGTGGAATAGGAATCCTCAGCTCAAATCAAACTACTGTAGCTATTTGGTGATAACTGATTTCGCAATTAAAGAAGGCCTTTAGACAATCATTTTAAGCCGTGTTCGCATTGGACTTAAATTGTCAAACTACTGCGGCAGAGTGGAAGAATGAAAAAGAATAAATCCAATGCGGACACGCAGAAAACTACCCTCCCTGTCAAGTTACCGCGAGCGCGATGTAAAACTAACAGGGCAAGAGACGTCGCGGAAACTTTCCGCTCAGCCACGGTAACTTGACAGGGCCATAATAGGCGACATTCTGCCAGCCTCACACAGTGAATTTCTCATTCCGCCGCGGAAGATAAATCCAAGTGCGGACGCACGGTAGAATCACCTCAGGGAATGTCGCGGTAAGTTACCGCGTGGCCGCGGAAGAAAAAGTCCAATGCGAACACGGCTTTAGTTTGACAGAAGTTGAATTGATTTTAGATTGCACTTATTGTGTGCGCCACACAGAGATCATAGTCAAACATATGCTAGCAACTTTGATTTGATTGAAGGTGTGAGGACCCCTTTAATTAGGGCACCTAGACGCTGGCATGCAGTACTTGTACAGTACACAGTGCACCCCCACATGTATCAGTTACGTGTGAATCGAATTTAAACCAACCCGGAAATACCTGAACAATTCCCATGCGGTGACGTCCAGGTTGAAATCTTTTGTGGGCTCAGAAGCTAATCACCTGCCTGGCTCTGGTCCCAAATCATTCAAAGTCCAGCACTTTGGCTCGTACCGGTACAACTAGGCTGCTGTTTTCTGAAAGACAGTAAATTATATATATTTTTTAAAATTCTATATAACTGCACTCATGCATGTACAGTACTGTACTTGTACTGTACAATGTACATGTGCATGTTCTGTATGTATAGGTACAGTGTACACAACGTACATGTAACATGTTGATGCTGACATTGGCAACTACATTGTAGTGTACATGTACATGTACATGTACATGTACATGGGCATGCAAATGAAATTTGAATGGACATGTACTCTGCTGTGAATTATGCCAAGGAAATGGATTGATATTAATAGCACTTGCTAAGTTACATCCGTACTACATGTACATGTACATTGTACATGTACCAATGTACATGTACTTGTGATTGAAATATTTTGTGGGGTTAAATAGATCTTTTGGGGGCCCAGAACAAGTTAAAATGAAACAGCGTTGAATTACGGTGATATACAAAAATGTTGCAAACTGCTTACTGACTAAAATTACCAAAATGTAATTATCTTAAAATTTAGTGGGCCTGACGTTTCGATCCTAGCAGGACCTTTCTCAAAGGCAAAGAAAGGTCCTGCTAGGATCGAAACGTCAGGCCCACTAAATTTTAAGCGTTGAATTACAGTAAATTACTCTTTGTCCTTTGAGAAAGGTCCTGCTGGGATTGAAGCCCTAAGGTTCTCTAACTTTTGAAAAAGACTGTAGGTTTCTAGCCAAATCTCAGCTTTGATCCAGGCCATACCATGCCATCGATGGTTTGCTAAGTTTTAAAAAGCAGTGAACATCTTTGAAGATATGGTCGGAAATTCTGCTCAGCCAGAGAATAGTTTTCCCACTAAGCAGATTGCTGTGCTCATCAGTGGGCTATTTCATACAGCTGCCTAAGTTCCAAAATTTCCTTTTAAAAAGCACAAAATGTCACGATTCATATGATCAACCCAAACTTCACTAAATTGTTTCATGCCAAGGAATGAATAGTGGAAGATAAGTCAGAAGCCATTGACATCACATCACAATGTGGTTTGTAATCCTGTTTACACTAGGAAGACTTTTCACACTTGGCATTGGCAGAATTTCATGTTTAAATAATGCGGCTCTATAAAAAAAAATTGCCCCAGCTGTTTGAACTTGGACCCTGGATGTCTTTGTGGGCAGACTGAACTGACCGCACAGAATTTAAAGGGCCTAGCAGGACTGGTCTCAGACTTTGCCTGTGAGAAAGGTCCTGCAATGATCAAAACACCACGTCCTTGGAACTTATCGGATTAACAGTTTGGGTCAAAACAGTGTCAGTCTGTAACTGTAACTGTAAGCAGTCAACACAATGTTTGTATTACTTTGAAGTGATACTTCTGCCTTTGAGAAATGTCTTCATAAGCCTATGTAAATGTACATGTATGTAGCATCAAAACTTCAGGCCTTCTAAAATTGTGAAATTTGGATTTTGGTCTTGAAAGTCAATATTGAAGGATTGGGCAGCCTTTTTGAATCACCTATACTGCAAAGTAATACTCCTGCCTTTGAGCAAAGTCTTTCATGCTAAGTATTTGAGATTTTTATTTTGGACTTTTAAGTCTGTGAGCAGGTTACAACATGTTGATATTACTTGACAGTTAAAGACTCAATACAACATTGAGAAGATCGGAAAACATCAATGTCCACAGATTGCCTTCTGATTCACACAGTTTGTTGATGGTCATGATGTTAAAATCTTACGGACTGGGATGCTGTACTTCCCTAGAAATCTTCACTCAAACATAGGCAAATAGTTCGTTACTCGCAAGTAACGAACTATTTCTTACACTACAGAATGGTGCAAAAACCTTGACTTTTTTTTACCTTTTTCTACTTTGTCAGATCACCATTTGAGCTAAAACCTTCGCAGGATTTCTTTTTTGGGATGTTTAAGGGTTTAACACACAAACTATGGCAATCTTTTGACCTTTTTTAATGTTGTTTAGGGCCATTAAGTGCTCGGAAACTATAGAGTAAGCCGAAAACAAAACAAGAAACTGACCTGCCACTGACCAGAGTGCCCCTTTAATAAGCCCAGGGCAGCTTGATTGAATTACCAGCCCTACCCCTCAGGGGCCACTTTGGGGTCAGCCACATGTAACTGACCACAAGGTGACCATAAAAAAATATATGACAAATCACTTGAGCCATTATGCAATTGTCAAACCACAAAAGACTGGTCAGGTTACCCAATAACTGCGGGGGAGGGAGGTAGGCGGTAGGGGTAGTGGGATGCTGGTCATTACTCACTGGTCATCCAGGACTTGACCATAGAGGGAGGAAAGAGGTGTCACAACTTCCATGTGCTTTATCATTGTGTGAAAAAGAGCTTGATTTATAATTGCGATACTGGGCATCCCCGTGCGATGACGTAGCCTGCAATACTCACGATGCAACGCGCATTGCAACGTCCCCACCAACAAAAATGGCACTTGGATAGAAAGGCCCTTTTCCAAAGCTCCACGATAGGCACATGCTCCGACTTTGTCTCTAGTACTTTCATCCAGTTCCAAGTACAAGGCATGAAAACGGGAAGCGTTTTGAATATTATGCTGTGTTTTGAAAAAAATAGAAAGAAATCAAAGCTTCAACTTCAACAAAGAATTCCAACCTGTGATTTCAGCGTTTGGATTAACAGAGATGAAGCCGGAGCCGAAGTCTACGCCGGGTTTTGGAAAAAGCCCCATTTATTGGCTTTGATCGTTTGAATCTGAGTGATTTCAGCGACTTTCCAGACGAAGATATCCAAAGGGAAGGCGGCAAATGTCTTTCAAAGTGTGGTTAGAAGATGAAATGTCACAGAATGTTCATCAATTTTGATCACTCTGTGTGCCTGATTGGGAGAGTTTAAGCACCACACCAATGAAAGTGCTTTCCTTCTTTTTTCTAATGAAGTTTGATCACAAATTAAAAGCTGAGAAAGTTTTCCCGATTTGAAGTTTTGAACACGGACAAAGCTATGGCATACTATTTGAAGCTTACAGTTACATTATAATTGTTGAGTCAGAGCAGCCTCAAAGGGCATCTTATCTGCTGCAGAAGTTGACATGGGGGGGGGGTCCTCAGGATGTCCCCAGCCTTACCACTGGGCCAGCCAAAGTGGTAATTAAGTGTAAACAATGCCCTAGGAGGGATGGCTGAGTTGGAACTCCTCTCAGCTTGCTCTGTGCAGCTTGCTCCATGCTCTGTGGGCTGACTGACAGATCAGGCAGGCTAGATGGCTGGCTGGCTGGCTGGCTGGCTGGCTGGCTGGCTGGCTGGATGGATGGCTTGCTGGCTGGCTGGCTGGCTGGCTGGCTGGATGGATGGTTGGTTGGCTGGCTGGCTGGCTGGCTGGATGGCTGGATGGATGGATGGATGGATGGCTAGATGGCTGGCTGACTGGCTTGCTGGCTGGCTGGCTGGCTGGCTGGCTGGCTGGCTGGCTGGATGGATGGATGGATGGATGGCTAGATGGCTGGCTTGCTGGCTGGCTGGATGGATGGTTGGTTGGCTGGCTGGCTGGCTGGCTGGCTGGCTGGCTGGATGGATGGATGGATGGATGGCTAGATGGCTGGCTGGCTGGCGGGCTGGCTGGATGGTTGGTTGGCTGGCTGGCTGGCTGGCTGGATGGATGGTTGGTTGGCTGGCTGGCTGGCTTGCTGGCTTGCTGGCTGGCTGGCTGGCTGGCTGGCTGGCTGGCTGGCTGGCTGGCTGGCTGGCTGGCTGGCTGGCTGGCTGGCTGGCTGGCTGGCTGGCTGGCTGGCTGGCTGGCTGGCTGGCTGGCTGGCTGGCTGGCTGGCTGGCTGGCTTGCTGGATGGATGGTTGGATGGCTGGCTGGCTGGCTGGCTGGCTTGCTGGCTGGCTGGCTGGCTGGCTGGCTGGCTGGCTGGCCAGGCCAGGTGGTCCTTGGTTGACCCACATCTGGCTGACCTTTGGTGACCTTACAGCCCTGCCATGTCCAGCTGGTTTGGATTTAGCCAGGATTGCTTAGGCCTATCCCCCCAGTGGCTGTCCATTGTTTTTCAATGTCCATTGTTTTTCCCCTGCTGTCCATTTGTTTTGGCTGCCTATTGAAAATCAGGCTTTCCAGAAATTCACCCAAAGATCGTTGAATAGCACTAATTAGATTTTCAAATTGAAACTTGTCTCAGAATTTGGAATGAAAATGAATTGACTGAAAGAGTGTGGCATACATTTAAAAGAAGTCGAAATTCAGCTACTGTAACATACTTGTTTCTATTATTATCCACTGTGGGTCAGAGTTCATCTTTTTAGCCCAGGACACTGATTGCTTTGACACTGAGTGCTGTGTGTTTTTCCCCAGGTCTCTTTCCCTGAGGGAAAAAGTGTGCCCTGTTCTGCTTCTGTCTGGAAGCAAAGTATCCCCAGTGTATTCTCTTCTGTGACTTCATGTACTTTGGGGCAGAACTGGAGATTTAATGCATTTGTTGTACCCTTTCCCTCCTCTCATTTGGATAGCGGAGGGTGGTATTATTCATAAGCAGCTGAGTCTAGCTCTCTCTTGTTTTTGGAAACAAAGGAAACCCCAGGTGGGGGAAATCCTCCTTTTCTTTGAGTTCTGGACTGGACCTAATGGTGAAACCATTGGTTTGTCTGGACCACTGACCAAATGCAAATCAGTGGCGATTGATTGCTTTTCTCCCTGAAGATATTTTTGCCTTTTTTTCAAAGTCCTAATGACTTGACTGTAAGGCTATCAATGTTTCTATTTTATTTGGGGGTGATCTACATGTACATGTTAGTCAGTGAGAAGTTTTCTTTCCGCATTTGGTTATTATCCATGCCTGTGCTGGCCTGTGAATTTAAGTTGGTTAAGTGCAGTGTTATAGCTAGGGTATTTTTAGTGGTGGTTCAAATTTCACCAACAAGAAGTCGCTCTCGTGAACGAAGCCTCACGATTAGCGACTGCGGTCAAAATGATAGCAACAAAACTTGTATTACATGTACTGTTAAATTAAATTAATTAATCACATAAAAATGATTAATTAATTAATCAAATTAACTTTACTGCAAGTTTTGTTGTTAGTCATGTACAATGTATAAATAATTTATTAACAAGTAAACTGAACAACAAAACTTGAAGAATAATGTACATGTTTGAATTGACTGTGTGTGCACTCGGTACATGTGGAATGATTAGTAGACTTTCGCCAGCCCTTACGGTTGTTTTCTAACAAATAAGCTAATGTTTATTACAGTTATACTAGCGATGTTTCAAGTATCGCGGTCAACTAAAGTGTATTTTCCAAAATTCTGGAAAATTTGAGAAGGATTTCAATTTGTCATTCATTTCTTGAGATATCGGAAGTTGAAATCTTTAAAATCGCTCCGTGCGGCCGCGGTAGATCGAGCCAAAATGACGGAGAAAAAAAGAGAGTCAAACTAGCGTTTTTCGACCGCCGTCCAAATTTGTCAATTTTACCCTCAACTTGAAGCCTGTATTCTCTGATTTTTATTCATACATTTTGTACCACTATCAAAATTAATAACGAAGGGAATAATATTAAACTACGCGGAAACAACATTCGGAGACAAACGATGAAAGTAGCGTATTTTAGTTATGACCGATTTCCATTCGCAACGTTACCGAGGTTGGCAAGTCTAGGTGTGGTTTCCGCCTCTAGGTAAAGCCATAGCGACACTACAGGAGCAGTAGGGCCGAAACCAGCCTACGCGCGGCACATGTGACATGACACAACACGTCTTTGCACACACTGTATACTGCACAGTGCACGTGCACGTGCACAGCGGCCACATGGCTGCATACGCGTTACGACTACGATCACGCTGCGCTACTCAAGCCTGATCGGAACTTCCAGAACAAGTATTAGCGAGACGGTTACGCTACAAAAAAGTACAATTTATTTTACTACCGAAACCAAACATAGATTGGGGTAATAATGGGGTGAACATAGTGCCGGTCGGAAGCATTGTTTTTCACCAGGAGTGGTGGACGGAAATTATCCGTGGTGGTCGGCCCCGTCCACCGCCGACCAGCGTAGCTATAACACTGGTTAAGTGGTGACAGGCGATTTGACAGCTTGAGCCTCAGGTATTGATCCTCAGAGCTGATCAGTCAGTCTGGCCCCTCCCTGCCTGCCTCTCTGCCTGCCTCTCTGCCTGCCTCCCTGCCTGCCTCCCTGCCTGCCTGCCTGCCTCCCTGCCTGCCTCCCTGCCTCTCTCCCTTCCTCCCTGCCTTCCTGCCTCCCTGCCTCCCTACATCCCTGCCTTCCTCCCTGCCTCCCTCCCTGCCTCCCCGCCTCCCTGCCTCCCTTCCTGCCTGCTTGCCTGCCTGCCTCCATCCCTCCCTCCATCCCTCTATCCATTCCTCCATCCCTCCATCCCTCCATCCCTCCCTCCCTCCCTCAATCCCTCCCTCCCTCCCTCCCTCCCTCAATCCCTCCCTCCATTCCTCCATCCCTCCCTCCATCCCTCCATCCCTCCATCCCTCAATCCCTCCCTCCATCCCTCCATCCCTCACCCTTCCATCCCTCCATCCATCCATCCCTCAATCCCTCCATCCATCCTCCATCCCTCCATCCCTCCATCCCTCCATCCCTCATCCTTCCATCCCTCCATCCATCCATCCCTCCATCCCTCCATCCCTCCTCCATCCCTCCATCCATCCCTCCATCTATCTCTCCCTCCATCCCTCCATCCCTCCATCCATCCCTCCATCTATCTCTCCCTCCATCCTTCCATCCCTCCATCCCTCCATCCCTCCATCCCACCATCCCTCCATCCCTCCATCCCTCCCTCTATCCATCCCTTCATCCCTCCATCCCTCCATCCCTCCATCCCTCCATCCCTCCATCCCTCCATCCCTCCATCCCTCCATCCCTCCATCCCTCCATCCCTCCATCCCTCCATCCCTCCATCCCTCCATCCCTCCATCTATCTCTCCCTCCATCCTTCCATCCCTCCATCCCTCCATCCCTCCATCCCTCCATCCCACCATCCCTCCATCCCTCCCTCTATCCATCCCTCCATCCCTCCATCCCTCCATCCCTCCATCCCTCCATCCCTCCATCTATCTCTCCCTCCATCCTTCCATCCCTCCATCCCTCCATCCCTCCATCCCTCCATCCCACCATCCCTCCATCCCTCCATCCCTCCCTCCATCCATCCCTCCATCCCTCCATCCCTCCATCCCTCCATCCCTCCATCCCTCCATCCCTCCATCCCTCCATCCCTCCATCCCTCCATCCCTCCATCCATCCATCCCTCCATCCCACCATCCCTCCATCCCTCCATCCATCCCTCCCTCCATCCCTCCATCCCTCCATCCCTCCATCTATCCCTCCCTCCATCCTTCCATCCTTCCATCCCTCCATCCCTCCATCCATCCTTCCCGCATCTTCTATTGAGGTGTGGCCATATTCAGACAAGCCTCCTTAGAAATGAATGTGGGTCAAATGAGAAATGGTACAGGTATCAAGTCGCCCCGTCTCTACTGAGCAACAAACCATTCTTGTGTGTGTTTGTGTGCGTACAAGTACGTGTCAGACCAAATCCAAACCTCTCTCTAATGAAGGTTGTTATTTCACAGACTTCCAACAAGGACATTGATTGCGGTCAGAGAAATTTGAGTGGTGATGTCTGGAGAAGAAGAAATATCTTTGTGTGCGCAGCAGTTCTCGTGATGATCGCAATTTTCGTATTTCGGAAAATAAAATAAGCCCTTTTTTTAAAGGTCACGATTTGACATTTACATTGCATAGATGGGTAGACAACGGCTCCTTCATCGGAGTTGCATGTACATGTACAGTATATCTCTTCCATTGTTGTTTCCTATTAGTTTTCCCGAGGACTGCGAATATTTGGATATTTTTAAATTTCTTTACCTGGACTCTGCTTTGCCCTCTCGTTTATCCGGCTGTAAATGTCACCCTTCCCGAGCGGGCAATTAAACACCCCTGTCTCAAAAGTAGTCCTGCCCATTGTACACAAACCTAATACCCCGGCCCGCAGACAACAGAACACATAAAATCCGACTTGGTTTGAATTTTCAGTATATTACGTATTGATTAAATGATATTAATTTTGTTGGGCTGTACTCTGAGGGCAAGGTGTGCAGATATGTCCGTCCTAATTTCATAAGGCCTTAATTTTGGCGCGTAGATTTGCCGGAGTCTGCGATAATTGTGGCCACCAAAATTGGAATTTGGCCCTCCCTCCCTTTCCCCTCCCCTTCTCCACCCCTTTGGTCTGAATGGAGTGCGTGGAGGAGTTAATCATTTAATTCATAGACATGTACTGTACATGTACAGTGTGCTGGTTGTGCAGGCAGGCTTATGCCGGGCTTGTACATGTACTGTAGGGCCCACACTGCATGGGAAAGGGGAGTAGCCGGGACCTACTGTAAGTTGAATGCTAAGCATATGTACACGGGCCAGCTGATTATAGTGTCTGGGTCGCTGGGTAAGAGGCCAACCACGTACGTGGGACTGATATGTACCAGAGGTGCTGGGGCTGTATCCAGGGAGAGAGAGGACATAATTGAAGGGTCTGGTTAGCCGGGGCCGGGGCCTGACTGACCGAGACCAGAGGGGACTGGGGGCACTAAATTATCAAAGAAAGAAAAGAAGACGAAGAAGAAATATTGCCCAGTGTCTGGAATGAAATATTATAAGTCCTATCTCTGTGTGGGTTGTGGGCCTTCTTGTCACTGAGAAAACATTTGTGGTGCCGTTTGTGGAATTGTTGAAATGAGGGTAGAACTTACATGTACTGTACATGTACATGTACACTAGACTTTGTATGATCGGTCTTCGATGTGCTACAAATTGTTAAAACGGTGCGCTCCAATTGCAACACTGAACTAAATTAACTAAATTTCTTGTCCTTCTGCCTTTGAGAAAGGTCCTGCTAGGATCAAAACATCAGGCCCTCTTAATTATGGATACTAGACTAAATTATGTACTCCTGAATTATTTTTTTATATTCTTGGGGAAGGGGCCAAATGTCATTTTGAAGGTCTTGATTTTTGATCCTTGGAGGACATTTTTGCAAAGGGTTTCTATAAGGTTCTGTGCCATCCACTTACCTTGGTGAGAAATTTGTACATTCTGGGTCTTTTTAGTCAGTAAGCAGTGTGACATTTGTTGTAGGACTGAAAGTGGTAAAATAGACACTTAATCAGTATAGTAGTATGTATGATTCCCTTGGTTCCAGCACATTTTTACTAGCAAGATTTGGCAACTGATGACATTATTAGAAGCAGAGGATGAAGTATTTGTCTTGATGCATGCAATATGAGATTATTGTAAAATGATTACAAAAAAATCCTGCTTTTTGGTTGGCCTTTTTATTTTGATTATTCTAACTAAATCTTAGAAGTTGACAGAAGTTGAGTGTTTCCGTTTCGCACCTGAACAAGTACTTAATCATAATTTGAATGTTGCTGTACAGTACATGTACAGTAGAGTCTAGTGTGGTGAGGGTAAGATGGAACAAGACTATAGGGATGGGCCAGGGCATCCCCAGGAATTTTGTGTGTCCAGGCTGGCAACCTATCACTTGCTCAGTACACAGGCCTGTCAGTAAATGATCTTGGGATATTGGTAAACTGTGGACATGGTTCAGACACATCACCCATGGGTCAGAGTTTGGGTAGGGAATGAGTAACATGTAAAAGCAGTGTTATATGTACACGTATGGTAGTCATAATACAGGCATGCAACTTTTCTGCGGATCCATTGATTTCTGCGGTTTTTTTTATTCAGCTGGAAAAAAAGAAAAAGAAACAAAAGGGGTATACAGTTGTGTGTACATGTACTTCTTCTGTCCTAACTATTATTTAAAACACATGCTGAGATCAGGTTAAAAACTTTGATGTTTACTTTTCTTTTTGTGTAAAAAAAAAAAGGTGTATGCCTTGAAAAAGGTTAAAATCTGTCACTCGGCTTAAAGTCATAAGTTGTCACAAACTGCTCAGAATGCACCACAGAGCATCTACTGTAGAATCAAAAAATTTCCCGGGCCCTTCAGCGGGCCCCAAACCACACGCCGTAAGGGCTTTGCGCTTCACGCTCACAGTTTGATTCGGACATTTTTCTCTTTTTTTTTACAATTCAAGAGTTGCATGCCTGATAATATATATATTCATTTTTCTAGCATGAATTTGGTCACAGGTTCCACATTTTTTTTCGGAGACAAATGAAATGAAGGTTTAGGCTCAGGCTTCGTCTCCGTCTGACAAAAACTGAAAAAAGGTTGTGGTTTGTTTCCGAATTTGAAGGTTTGTTGGCTTGATAGGTAAAGGGTATTCACAAAGAAACTGGGGCCAAATGCTTGTTTTTAGATGCCTGTGATATTATAACGAGTAAGAAAATTGTGATCGAAGCGTAAGCCTTCATTTTAAAAATGGCCATACTGTAGCCGAAATGGGTCCATCAGAGGAGTGAGGTGTGCAAACCTCACAGGCTACCATGGAGGGACGAACACTGGCTGCTGGCTTGGGTAAGGGAACATACATGTGCAGTCATCATCTCAATATGGCTCAGCACAAGTCACAGGGAATGGCCTGCTGTATAGCGCCCTCATGTGTCAGAGATGAAGTGGAAGAAGATGCCAATTTTATACACACACACAGACACACACATACACAGGCACCTCCAGAGCGTTGGCCAGTAATTATAATGTCAATTCCAACCGGAGGGGATAAAAGAATAAGAAGAGAATAAGTGCACTGTCCGCTCCATTGTGAGATGGAAATATCGCAGCGAAATCACAATGGTCGCCCCTGGGAACTGGATTATATATAGCGGCGAAATTGCGTAGCTGGCGAGTCGAGGTTGCCAAGGCAACGGCCATAGACATAGAAACTTAAAAGAGATTGCATTGTCCGGAGAACTGGGACACTTTTGGGTAAAGATGGAGGCCATTTTTGAAAAAATGTGACATACAGAAATCCCTCAAAAGGGATCCCGTAAACACGCACAAAGTTTGCATTATGGGCCTACTGTATTTTGGAAGAAAAGCTTGAAAAAGGAATTTTTCTTTACCCCTTACATGTATTATAAATACTGTAGGCCTCACCAAACTTAAGATTTTATAAAGCTTTAGCTAATTACATGTACAGTATTTGTATGAGACCTTTATACTGTATGGTACTGTATCTGCTTTTGATGCGGTTTAAATGATACATGTATATCTTTGTTCATGTTTGGCTCAGATAGTACATGTACAACTTATTCTGGGTACATACATGTAGGCTGTAAGGGTCTTGTCTTGTGAGACAGATGAGTCCCATAGTGGTACATGCCAATTTGAGTCCGTGCTCATGAACTTTCATGGACTTTTGTGTCCTCTTCCTTGACATCTCTGCAGTACTGAGCAGAGGAGTTCTGTGACTCCAGATGAAACACTGACTAATTTCAGTCGATATCAATTCATCTTCGCTAGAGTCAGATGCTAGATAGTTTAATTAGGTAACCCCAGCAAAAATAGCTACATGTACCGGTATATATTTGGGAAGCCTCCTAAGGGCCGGATAGCTCATTTGGTAGGAATGCTGTTTCATTAAACACGAGGTCTCGGGTTCATATCCTGCTCCAGCCAGATTTTCTTTGCCAATATTTTAAAAGAAGGAGGGTCTGCTGTTTGATCCTACATGTATATATGTAGCTGGACCTTTCTCAAAGGCAGGTCCTCCTAGGATCGAAACATCACGCCCTCCTTGGTCAGTTTAGTCAGAAAGCAGTTTGCAACATTTTTGCATATTACTGTAAAAAAACCCCAGAAGTTCACATTTTGCAGGTTGGACTCTAATGTAGTTAGCAACATTTTGGAATATTACTCTATTTTGGGAAATTGCTCGAAATGTTCCCCAGTCAGGTTACCATTCCTTCGTTTGCTTGGTAGTATTGGAGTGATGCAATCTGCTTAATAACTTAGAATGATAAATACATGCAAGACAAAGCTCAGACTAATTCAGAGGGCCTGACATTTTAGCAGGACCTTTCGCAGAGGTGCGTGCCTGTGATAAAGGTCCTGCTAGGATTTAAATGTCAGACCCTCGACATTTTGGAAACTTAAAAAAAAACGTTTTGGCCCTGATGTTTCTATCATAACAGGACCTTTTACTCAAAAGCAGAATGTACATTTTTCCTTATATTCAGCTAGGTTTTACTTAACTTTTGCACATCAAGTAGTTTTTGTCTGCTTGGTAGGTAATCCCAAAAGTTATGTCTATATTATCCTCTGCTAAGTTTCTTAGGATCCATGCACAGCAACTGATGAAAGTATTTGGACCCGCGTGTCAGTTACTGTAGATGCATTCAATTTTCATTGCACTCAGATTATTGACATACACACCCATACTATTCCTCCAGTATTGGTTTCCCACGTGAAATTTGTATCACTTCCCGACCAAAAAGAAGAAGAAGAAACCACAAATTACAAAAAGTGAGCAGTGCAGAGTTGTTGTGATTGCTTACTAACCTGAAATGTTGCCCCTCTGCAAAGTTTGTAGACTGGCCTCAGCGAAACCCCCCTGTCCCCTTTTAAGATTGCCATGCTGGTGCATGGCCCTGCCCAGGTGTACCCAAACCATTGCACTATGACATCATCTCACGGCCTGACAATGCTCTTTGTGCAAATATGCTGCTCAAGTGTCTAGCCATAGAACCTGCAGATTAATACTGTACATACATGTACATGCTTATGATGCTTGATTTTTTTTTTTTTTTTTTTTTTTTTTTTTGGGGGGGGGGGAGGACAGATACTGCAGGGCTTTTGTGTTTGGTTTATGAACATTTCAGCCCTTTCAGGGGTTTTCTCGGTTTTTTTTTTTTTTTTTTTTTTTTTGGGGGGGGGGGGGGATTGTGTTCTCTCACCTGTTATACAGCAGAAGAGAACACTGTGTTCCCGAACTGCATTCATGCAGATTTCTGGCCACGGGCTGTACCACAAGTTCACAGTCATAGGGGGGTGTCGCATTGAGAAATGCGCTCTTGTGTGTTACAGGGTCGGGGGTCATGAGGCCCTGTGTAAGGGTTATCTGGTAAGCAGGGGGAGGGGAAAGACAGAAAGGCAGTGCACACAACTGCTCTGCCGATCCACAGTCTCTACAAGAACGGACTCTCACTCTCAATAAGTCCAAATTCTAACGGCTCTGAAAAATCCCGGAATTTGCGGGCAAAAAAATAAAAAATAAAAAAAATCAATCAAAAAAAGCCCCCATTCGCATTGGAACATTCCCAATGTCAGACAAGGGTTGACCTTGCGACCCTTATTAAAGTCGATGACTGGCATGTTCCACTGTGCAGCACGAAGGGATATCTAGGTTTTTCCTTCAGTTCGGTGGCAGGCCGCTGAAGAGATCGAGAGCAGTGTATGTGCAGTGCGAGGAGCCCGACTGTTGAGAATACATGTACCGTAGGTCATTCAGCGCGCACCGTGCAGGGGAGCATGTTGTCGGAGTGGGAGGACAGCGGTCGGCCTCGTCGTGCCACGCGAGTTCCAGGCCAGTCCGCCATCTTTCATTCCACCTCTCTTCGCCCTCGCGCCTGCCCGGTCTGCGCTTTCACATCCATGTGGTCCTGGTATGTCGCTCATGAGCACATGGCTACCCCCCCTCCCCTCCCTCCTCTGAACCCACTGTTGGACCCGCCGAAACATTCATGTAGGGGTGTGCTGAGGTAGTCATGTGTGGCGACGGTGGCTTTGGTTGGTGTTTTTTTTTTTTTTTTGGCCTCACCCGATCAGTGCAAAAAGGAAACTCTGCTGTGGTGGAGCAGTAGCAGCAGCACATTGGCCGCCATGCAGACTGAAACCCTCCCTGGATATCCACAATAGAGCAAGCAGTGGCAGAGGAATCGGTACGTGTGATTTGTGATTTGAACACTGCTCTGACATCTCTTTCTGGTGGCACTTAGGGGGTGTTTGTCTAATCACCGAACTTTTTTTTTTTGGAGGAGTAGCGGAGCAAACACTAGAGTCGAGTTTGGGGAGGGTCAGAGTGGGTTATATCTGAACACGTACGCGTAGACGGGGCTTCATTATGCTCAGAGGTTGTAACCCTTTGTAGCCCTGTCTGGCTCGGCTGTCTGCGTCATGCGCGGGAAACATCCAACCCTCCAGAAATGAAGTGATCTGGCCGCCATCTTGGATGACGCATGGTGAGGCACGTTGCGGGCCCCCATTTTGGAGCCCAAACCCCAGTCCCGGCGGTCGCAATCCATCCCGGACCCCTTCTCCGCCAGACTCCCCATCACATGGTCCTCGGGATGGTCTGCCTCTCTCTCCCTCGGCCCAGCCCCCTAGAAAAAAAAAAGAGGGAACAATCCCCCGACCGTTCGGCAGTTTCTCTCCTCTCTGGATCGCCGTTGCTAATCTCGCCTTTATCCGCCCAGACGCATTGCCCGGAAACAGTCCCGCCGCATTTTGCCGCCAAAAAATATCTGTGAGTATTTCTCTGTCATGAAACTCTTTTTTTTGGGGGGGGGGGGGAGTGCTATACAAGTTCCTTGTTCACTCCTGTTGTTCTGATGAAGTATCCAGTCTCATTCCCCTGAACGCTTCGGTGTCAAAATTCCTCGCCGAATCGTAATTTCTCCTCCAGACATTTTTTTCGGGGGGGAAGGGGGGTTTATCTGTTCACATCCTCATTGGGAAAGGTTAAAGTCGTACTCTACAGAATCGGGGAAAAACCGTTGGTGTTGCCGCTCATTTGTCCCCCAAAGAGTGAAGTATCTTATTGGCCTGCTGCAGTGGTTCTCCATTGTATTCAAATGATCATTTTTGTGTTGTATCGCCACATTATCACCGACGGTGGCGCTCTGAATTCAGTGGAGTCTGAAGTCCCAGTTTCGGGGAGTAATTGTCGGATTTGGGACGGAAGGATTAACAAGTCTGAGTTGGTCTGCTCTTCGTTTTTTTAATGCTAGCTGCTCTCACTTACAGTGTACATGACAAGTGGTTGAGTCACCTCAATTCCAAGGATTTTCCATCATTTTCAATATCAAGGCCTCTCCCATCTTTCCATCTGGAAAAAAAGAAAGATTAAATTTTCAGTCCTTTTCTGTCAGTCACGAACATTTGAAGTTGGCCAATTTAGGTGCTCTTGTACATGTATGTCTGGTCACCCATCAGTTAGTTTCTGTAAAGGTTTTCTCGCTGTCGTGGTTTTGAGTTTGCCAATTCATGTTCAATTCTGCTTTGAACAGCTATTTGCATCATGGCTGTGGTGTATCTCCATAAATTTGAGACATGACAATTTGTGTAATATTCAGCGTCCGTGTCCGCCCATTTACGCCATCTGTGTCTTTTGGTATTAGCCAACTGCCGTGTTTTTGGTGCAAACTAGTTGTTCATTTACTTCGGCCATTAGGCGACTTCTCAGTAATTTTCCATCGGTTTTCAGTCTGTTATTTGGGAGTGCCTTCCTCGACCATTTTGATCTCTACGTCTGTCTGCAGTTCAGATTCAGTGCCTGCTGTATTTTAGGATCCCCTCTGAAAGATTTTGAATTTGCCACTTGAGGAATCTGTCAACATGCTTGATTCTTGGGCCGCTGTAGCTCCGTTGTCACTCTGTTCCGAAGCCGTCTTTTTTTGGGCCCCCTAAAACTCCTAAAAGTCTGTCCTAACTTGTCTAATTTCATGTTTCCTCCCCGCTATTTTTGGTGGGATCAATCATCGAGTTTGTTCGGCACAGCTGTTGCCCAACTCGATCGTAGATTTAGACATGTAACCGCTCTAGCCCAATTCCCTTTCATTTGGCTTGCCCAGTTTTCTTTAAAAAAAAACTGGCGAAAAAACAGCCTCTTAAAACAAGGATTTGTTCTTAAAACGAGTGTCGCATGGAGAGGGAGGTGGGGGGGAAACCTGTCGCGCCCGCCATGTTCATGAGCATGCCCCCCGCGCCATGTCATTTATGGGCGGCAAAACTGGCTAGCAGATTGAAAAGGTTGTGTGGCATGATCCTGAGCCTGCACTAACACTGCATGTCACATGGCAGGTCTATTCCTTTGTTAAGTACTGTCTGGGACAGCCTGCATGTTCATGAGCATATTGCATAGCGAGTGAACTTCAAACCCGTGTGTCTGCAGTAGGGGCGCACGCACGTAGTACGTGCTGTGCATTAGCAGTGTGCTACAGTGCAGTGTGACTCCCACCACAGGCACTGCAGTGCACCGGTGTGTTGTGTGCACACATAAGGCAAACCGTAGAACATAGGGGTGCATGGACCCTCAGACTTCCATTGTGCAGAGGAATCTACTTTTTTGGGGAGGGAGTTGGCTGGCTGGGATGATTTGTTTGTGGGGTGGGACAAGTTTGGGTGTTGTAGGGGCCCCATCTTGTTTATTTGAAACCTTGCGATTTCTCGCGGCCTGATTAACATAGACGTGACCACTCCCCACCCGCCCCGTCTACCATTCCATATTGAACTGTCGTCAGATCTGACTGTGTTTCCGTGTCACTGTTTTTCTCTTGGGCAGAAATGTTGTTGCAAACCTTGCTTCGTTAATGTCCTGTTTGCTGTGCTGACAAGGAAAGGGACCGTCCTTTCTGTAGTTTTATGGCACTATCAACAGAGTTTGTGATTATGTTTGCGTAGACAAAAGAGCCAGACATTTCAAGATGGCGGCTAATTTTATGCAGCGTGGTGGTGGAGACATTTCTACGCATGTTGGAATGCAAATGTGTCTGGCTTTTTTTTTTCTTCCTTTTTTTTTTCTTATACACCGGGGGGTGGGTTGGTCTTGACATCAGCCTATACGTACGAAGCTCGCATTACCCATAAGGCTTATGGGATTAGCATACGGTGACCTCATCAGCAGTGTCGGGAACAGCTCCCTCTTGTGTCCAGTCTCTGTCAGTGCGACGCCCGTTGTCTGTTGCCGACCCGTACCAGACTTGTTGGGGACTTTATACCAGGATTTTGGAAATGAATCTTGACACGAGCCAGTCTGTGTTGTGGAAAAAACGTACTTTCTCAATAACCTTCCCCGTAAAGCACTCATCAAGGATTTGAACCACCTGGTGAATTATTACGAGTTTGACTGGCTACATGTACAATGTAAGTGTCTTCCCCCCCTCCCCTTCTCTTCTTCAAAGCACTTGGTCCACTAACATCTGCCCCAGACTAGTCTAGTCTGGTCTTGGGTGGTACACAGTCCTACCAGTGTTTTGTAGCGATTGTTTGATTAGTGTCTGGGTGCATGTTTTGCATATTTGTCGCGGTTGTCGTTCGACATTAGGACTGATGGTAATCAGAGACAAGTTGCAACAAGCTGGCTCAGTCCCGTGACTGGATTTTGTCCTCATCCAGGGAAAAAAAAAAAAAACCCAAAAAAAGCAACAGCGTCCCAACAGTCTGAGTGACTTTGCGTGTCACCTTTTCAAATTCCAGGCGCAAAAGTGGAAGGAGGAACTGATGATGTCTCAATCCCAGTGGGACCTTTCTCAAACTAAAAAAGATCCCGCTGGGATCGAGACGTCTGAACATTTTTGAGATTTGAATTTTGATCCTTGAAGTTGGCGAAGCAGTTTGAATCTTTCGTGGCAGAGACACCGTTTCGTGGATTCGGTAGGATTGCTGTCTGGTTGAACTCTGAATGGATGGTGGTCAGTTGTGGACAGTGCCTTGTCAGTTTCGGTCGGCCTGTTGCGCACATTTCAAAAGTTTCGGAAGTGAACAGTTGGGACAACCTGTGTCTCTCTTAATAAGGCCTCTACACAGCATTGGTAAGATCAAAATACAGAAATGTTCACAGATTTACTCTACATGAAACTAATACAGTTTGAAGATGGTTATAGTAGAAACCTCACTCTGAAATATTTCTAATGTCTAAAATGCTGTATTTTTGGAGAAGAGTAAAGAAATAGTTTACGTACCAGTTCGTTGAATGCTGCTTTTTTGCGGAACAAATGAAGCGGTTTTTCTCTAATTTCTCAAGACTCGGTTGGCGGATTGAGCTAAAATTTTCACACCTGTGCTATTTCATGCATACGTTGGATCAGACAATGTATGGATGCTATTCTTTGACCCCGATCAATCTTGTGTTATCCCTTTAAGGGTTGAACTTGCAGCCCCATTTTCCAAAAGTGTGTCTCCAAACCATTCTTGGGCTGTCCGGAGACATCGAGACACTTTGCTGTCTCCCCGAGTAAGTCTTTAAGGCAGAAAACGTTTCAGACTGCCATACTGACTGAAATAGCCTCAAGGCAAATCGGACCCTCATATCGGAGTCACTGACGTTTCATTACTAGCCAGGCCTCTCTTTGAAAAAAAAGAAGGTCCGGCTGGAACCAAGACTTCCTGATTAATTAAGATGATTTCTTTAAATTTTATCTCGACCGATCCTTACATGTAGGTCTTTTCTCCCCCGCATATTTTGTGCCGAAAATCATCACTGAATGCAGCCGAAAAAGAGCTCAGGAATGTGTTTGTGAAAGGTCCCGAGAGATTGTCAAATTTTTATTTGTTTTTTTTTTGACGGGGAAGGACTCTGGGGTAATCTCAAAAATCAGGAGGGCCCTGACTTTTGCATCTCAGCAGTTAGCTTTCTTCTTTCTTCAAGGCTACACATGTCCCGCTAGGATTGAAATGTCAGGCCGTCCTAATGTTTGAGAGATCGATTTTGGATAATGTAAATCAGTAAGCAGTTTGCGGTGATTGTACAATTATTGTTTGCATTTTTTGTTTGATATCCAGTATAATTTTGATCTCTTCGTGCGTGTGGTTTTTTCTACCAACTACAGTGTATGTTACTTATATTGTCCTAGAACCCTCTGATTTATGATACATGTACATGCCACGAATTCAAGAGTGTGCATTATTTATGAAGGAGCCATAAGTGTCTTTTGTTGAAGGTTTTTTATTTTTTATTTTTTTTATATAGATAACTTGATATCCAGCACACGTAATCCAGGTTTTAGCTCACCAGGTGTTGGTTTTATTTTCAACCAGTCTTTCATTGTTAGGTCTTGGAAGATTGTAGAATGTTGGATTAAAAAAAAAAATCCCTCTGCCTTTGAGCAAGGTCCTGCTAGGATCGAAATGTCAGGCCCACTAAATTTTAAGATCTTTTTTTTTTGTTAATTTTTTTTTTTTTTTTTGGAGGGGGGGGGGGGCGGGGGAAGTGGTTGTTATTCTGTTTTTTTGACCCAATGTTTCCATAGGCAGTGGATGGGAGCATTCCTGTATTGTATGTTGCCTTGTTGAAATTGCACATACTTCTTCAGACAATGTGGCCTTTTCATGTTTCCCCCCTTCCAATGTTCCCGGTTCGGGGCATGCACCGTGCACATGCACCGTCCACAGCTCAAGCAGTCCGTCCCAGCCCTTTACTGGAACTGTCTGGCTGATATGCAAATACGGTGGGGCGATCATGTGACCCGCTTAACTCGCACGCCGCCAACGCCGACGGACCAGGGTGGCGGGATCACTGCACACAAAGCTCTTGAACAATAACCGGCCGACATTCCACATACAGGCCACTAATTGGGGGGGGGGGGAGAGGGAAAGAGAGAGAGACAGAGAGACAGAGAGAGAGACAGACAGAGAGAGAGAGAGAAAGAGAGAGAGAGAGAGAGAAAAAAAGAGACAGAGACAGAGACAGAGAGAGAAAGAGAGACAGAGAGAGACAGAGAGAGAGAGAGAGAGAGAGAGAGAGAGAGAGAGAAAGAGAAGGGAGAGAGAGAGACAGAGAGACAGAGAGAGAGAGAGACAGACAGAGAGACAGAGACAGAGAGAGACAGAGAGAAAGAGAGAGATAGAGAAAGACAGAGAGACAGAGAGAGACAGAGACAGAGAGAGAGAGAGAGACAGAGAGAGAGAGAGAGAGACAGAGAGGGAGAGAGACAGAGAGAGAGACTGAGCCAATTCCAAACTGGAGCAACAACAAGTTCATTTGATCGTTTCAATCCAAAGGTGAGATTGGGGAAACATTTGTGCAGTTGGCTGTTCAGTTGTCCCAACAGCTGCTGATGCGAGGGGGGGGGGTGGGAGGCATGGTGAACTTTAACCTTTAACCTGGAACTCCTCTCTTTCTTTCTCCCCCTCTCCCCCCTCTCCCCTCCCCCTCTCTCTCTTTGTGCCTCTCTCACCCTCTCCCCTCCCTCCCCTCTCTCCCCTCCCTCCCCTCTCTCCCCTCCCTCTTTTCCCTCTTTCCCACTCTTCCTCTGTCTCCCTCTCTCCCTCTTCTCTCCATCTCTCTCCCCCCCCTCTCTCTCTCTCTCTCTCTCCCTCTCCGTCTCTCTCTTTCTCTCCCTCTCCGTCTCTCTCTCCCTTTCTCCCTCTCTCTCCCTTTCTCCCTCTCTCTCCCTTTCTCCCCCTCTCTCTCTCTCTCTCTCTCTCCCCATCTCTCCCTCTCTCCCTCTCTCCCTCTCTCCCTCTCTCCCTCTCTCCCTCTCTCCCTCTCTCCCTCTCTCCCTCTCTCCCTCTGTCTTCCTCTCTCCCACTCTCCCACTCTCCCCCCTTCTCTCTCTCCCCTCTCTCTCTCTCCCCCAGTCTACATATTAAGTACATGCAAGTGAATACTAAGCAGGCACCATAGTAATTGGCTGTTGCCATACTGATTTATCAGCGCGCACCAGAGTTGTGCCTGCTTTTATGGCAGGTTTTTCACGTTTCTAGCTCGGCCTGGGCTGGGGCACCAGGACAAAAACAAAAGTCTGGCTTTTTGCGCCTTCTGGATTTGGCTTTTGACTTTGCTTCAAGAATTGTATTAGAAGGACAGGAATGTGACTAAACCAAAGGATCGATGAGGCAGATTTGGCAATGTGTGGGAACGTTTTTGATAGAAAGTGGATTGGTACTAAACATTACAAAGCTTTTTATTTTAATCATAGGAATGCCAAGAGTAAAGAAATTTAGTCTATCAAATATACGCATGATTCAGACATCTGTCAGAATTTGAGGTCGGATAATGAAAATTGAGTGAGAATGGTTTTTTGCACAGATCCAAATGGGGTTCGGAGGACTAACGTACATATATGTAGTCGCTTTACAATTTTTAAGAAATAATTTCAGAGTGAAATTTAAGTAGAACTTGAGGTGCAACATCACTAATTCCCTCTGTTGGATGTTTGTTACCTGTGCTTTTGTGGAGGTTAACTAGTGGCAGGGCAATGACAACATGCAGTCAGCCCTGCGCCGTCTTAAATTTCACACCTCGTGTGGCTTCCAGACACGGATTGGATTCCGGGCAGGGCAGTGGGAGACGAACAGCTCCCTCTGTTGGCCTCTTTTTATGTCACAATCGGATCTCCTACTATCTACCCCCCTCCCCCCCCCTCCTACTCATCCCCAGAAAGACACTTAGCAGAGAGTTTCCACCCGGGTAGGTTACCCATTGAAGTCGCCATTGACAGTGTTGATGGGCACGCTCAATGCACCTGTTGTTACACAAGCAGTCGCGACGACAAAAGATGTCGGGACTGCTTCTCGGAAGCGCCAAAAAAAAAAAAAAAGCAGCCCCGATTATTTGGAAGAAGGTTGAAAATGCGTCACTCAGGGTCTTAGCCATGATTTGGGGAGCGTTCGGTTTGGCTCCAAATTGAAAAACAGGACGGTCTGATTTGTGCATTTCAAATCTGGAAAATGGCATACTTAGCCACGTCGAGTAAGGGCAAAAAACCTCTTGGAATTACATTCTCCTCAACGCAAACATCATGTTATATCTATGAAATTGCATACTGTTCATGTTAAGGGGGCCTAACGTTTTGGTTCTATCAGGTCCTTTCCTAAGGCTCTTACTTGTACCTTTGAAAATGGTACGGATGTACTGCTGTTGGTAAAATCCTAAACATCATCAAAGACAGACCCACATTAAGAAAAAGAAGTGTTTTATTTATAAATTGTGCTGATCTATTTCTGAGAGTGTAATTTCTGGTGATTTGTGGCATTTGTTTTACTACATGTACAATGTATACGTGCAGTAGTTGGTTTACATTTTATGGTTTTCTGCATTGAAATGACTAAATCAAAAAGCCCATTTGAAATTGAGATAGAGTGTCTAAAAGGCACTCACAAACCCCTCTGGCCAAATCCACACTTCACCCCTGCAAATGTGTCCTTTAAATTGGCAATCACCTGCTGACAGTTGTGGAAAGAAAAAGCAGAATTTACTGACGATGGACGCTTCCATTCAAGGAGGTGACTGCTAGCTGTGACCCTACAGTACTGTACATGTTTGTCGGATACTTCTGACCTTCTATTGAGTTTGAGGCCGTTCAGTTCTGCTTTTAGAATGAGACTGTGAACCAACTCTTAAACACCAACAGGTGATATTCATCGGGTGCCGGGCTAAAGGGCATAAGTGCGTTCAGACGCTAAAATCACTTAATAACCCCCTTTTTTCTTCTTCAAATGATGCAAAATCGCCAAAACAAGGCTGGAAAGTCACTGAAGGTTAAGGGCTAGAGAAAGAAGGAGAAAGAGAGGAACTCAGGAAGGCCGGAGATAGGAATTACAGTAACTTTGCTTTAAAAGAAAAAGGAGCAAGATCGTAGGCAGGGGGAAAGCAAAGAACCAGGAAGGGAATTCCAGATGGAGGCTGAACGGTGGAAGAAGCCGGGAAGCAATTCCGTCTGGTCCGTTGTATGGCTTTTTTAGACTATTTTTTACATCATCATGGCGTAATATGTGCATGCAGATTGTGAAGTTAATACAAAAACTGTTGCAAACTGCTAACTGAATGAATGACCTGCAATACATAAATCTCAAAAGTAAGAGGGCCTGACGATTCGTGGATGGGATTGAAGCCAATACAATCCAAAATAGAATATAATGGGTCATTACAATCAATGACCTTGGTGATCTTCTATTTTCTGCAAGTCACCCAGTGTGATGCACCTGTTTACCTTTGGCAAGAATTTGGATTTGTATAATTTGTAACCCCAAATTTCCCCTTTGTCTTCCCTTGTGCAGGTGCCAGAGAAATAACTTGGCTGAACCCCCTCCCTTCCTCAAGAAACACGCCGATAATACCACACATTATGGTAAGCATAAAAGCGTTGTGTGTGAATCATCACTCCGTGTGGACATTCAAGATCAGGGGGGCCTATTTCATAGAGCCGCTTAAACACCAAAATGCGCGTACTGGTAAGCGCAAAAAAAAAGTCATGAGCCACAGGATCCACCTGCCTACTCATTCTTCACTGATGTTTCATGCTAAGCAAAGAAGAGTGGAATACAAGTCGGAAGGAATGGACATCAATCAATCAATCAATCAATCAATCAATCAATCAATCAAAGAAATTTATAAAGCGCCTAAATCAATAAAAGTTTGCTCTAAGGGGCTAACGAGGCACTGGAATGAAGACTAATTATTGATGGTATGCATCCTGAAATAGATGGGCTTTCAGGAGAGTCTTGAATGTTTGCTGTGAGGTGGTGTCCCTGATGTATTCCGGAAGTTGATTCCAGGTTCTGGGACCCTACACAGAGAAAGATCCATCAGCAAAGGACACAGGATGAGTTCTGGGCTCAACAAAAAGCACTGAGCGGGATGATCGTAGTCGTCGCTGTTGGGGACTAATCACATCGCAGTGTGGTTTGTAATCCTGCTTACACGAGGAAGACTTTTCTTGCTGAGCAGATTTTCACGCGGGAAGCGGCTCGACGAAACTGGGCCCAGCCCACTCACATGTACAGTGTGTAGCATGGTTTTCCCCTGCCTGGTAAAGATTGAGGTGACCAACCTTACGACTTTGATTAGGCCAACCAACTTCAGGCATTTACATCGTCAAAACTTGGCCACCCCAGTGGTCAGAATCAGTCTAGAAATATTTAGAACGCAAAGTAGTAGTGGAAGTGATCATTTTTTGTGCTTGCATACATATGTGACCCGGCACATCATAATGAGGAATAACCCCCACTTTTGAGATTTTGAGATTTTCTAATGATGTGAAAGAGTATACCATTAGCTTTCAAATGATATCAAAATTGCCTCCAATACATTAACTTTCCGAAAATACAAAAATAAAATAAAATTGATTCGTAATTGAATTGAGAAGCTACTATGACTTGAGGCGTTGTTTACTCAAAAAGTGTTTTGGTGGGATATTCCTCATGTCGCTGTGCCTGGTCACATATGTACATGTATTGTGTATCCACAAGCATGCACGACAGTGCTTTGGACCTATCCAACCTGTGATCCATGGAACATCAAAGGCCGCGAGTCTACATACATGTACAATGTACACAAACTCATTGATTGAGCAAATCATTGCCTGACACGTCAGCCTCGCAAAATGTCAGCGTAAACACTGCCGCCTATGGGCTTATCCTTGCCCCCCAAAAAGGTACATTCAGGTGTGGTAAAGCACTGATACATGTAGCCACCAAAAGATGCAAGCAGTGTATATTGTGCGATCAGTAACTATTTATCTTCTCCTCTGTCCCGTCCTGTAAGGGCGCTCGACCACACACCAGTGGAAAAAAATTTGCTGTTCAAGAGGTCACCGTAAAATAGTTCTGCCTCGTGTGAGGCCCCGGTGATTCTGCTGAACCTGATGGCCACAAACTCAGACAATCAAAGTCTGATGAGGGTTGGGGGGGGGGGGTGCAGAGCTAGAGATAATGTTGGGCGAAATGCCGCACTGAAGAAAAAAAAATCCAATCTGCTTTTTCAGTTCATCAGTGTAATGGATTTTTTTTGGTTTTTTTGTTTTTGTTTGTTGTTGTAACATACCTGAGATCACTCCTCTGGTATTGAATGTGCATTTGTAGTCAGGAAGTGGAAGAAAAATCCTTTTGGTCCTGAAGAATTCCTCTACCCCCCCCCCCCCTCCAGACAAATGTGACCCGGCACAGCATAATGAGGAATAACCCCCACTTTTGAGATTTTGAGATTTTCTAATGATGTGAAAGAATATACCATTAGGTTTCAAATGGTATCAAAATGATTTCCGTGTGAACTTTGTTGTAAATAGTACAAGGGGACTTCGTTCGTTCATTTGGTACCAGACACAATATAGCAGCACCAGTGTAACTCCTTGAAAGCGGCCATTCAAAAAGGCAGGAACTTTACATTTTCATGAAAACAGTACACAAACACTCCCCCGAAATCCTCGTTTTTCATCATTTAGAGACGGATATTGGAAAAATCCTTTAAACATGTATCCTCCAATACATTAACTTTCCGAAAATAAAAAAAAAACCAAAAGTTTTTTGTTTTAAGCGAATTGAGAAGATACTTTGACTTCAGGCGTTGTTTACTCGAAAAGTGTTTTGGTGGGATATTCCTCATGTCGCTGTGCCGGGTCACAAAGGGTTTTCATGGGAAAAAAATACACAATGCTCCTCTGGTCCCTCTTTGATATCAAGGCTGGTCTCCATTTCCCTCTTCATTTCATTTTTGATAGCTTTCCTGGACCGCAGAAATGTGCCCATGCCATTGTGGTTAACCAAAGGGTTATTTATAAGGCTCATATTCCCCTATAGAGTTGGGGAAAAGGAAGAAAAGAAAAATCTTTTCAAAGTTTTTGCCAAGAGACTGTAGTGTACTTTCAAGCGTGAATGTTCTTTGATTTTTTTTTTTCTGTTTCGTTTGGGAAAACTGGGGTGTGTTTTTGGCTCAGTGAACTTGTCTTTTATATGTAGTTCATTTCAGTTAATGATTTATTGCTTCTGATTGGTGCCCCCACCCCAGCAAAGACTAGTTTTGGAAAGGCCATCAGTCACGGGCTGGGTACATGTAGCTGAGATGGAAGAGCACTGGTATGCTAATCCAGAGGTCTCGGGTTCATGTCCTGGTCCAGTCACGTTTGATTTACATGTACAGCGTTTGGGTTCTTTAAGCGTCCAAAATATCAAAATCATACATTATGGTGGTACATGTACACATGTATTACTAGGCCTACTGCAATATCAGGTGATTGAATACTAATGTACACTTTGCATGCCAATTGCAAGGTCCGCTTTGTGTAAATTGAAAAACGCTCCAATGGGAAAACGTATCCTATGCCAACAGGTTGTTTACTTTTACCCTATGGAGGGACAAAAATAGACAAAGGCCACAGGTTGTCTTGTCTAGCATGGCCTCTCTTTTTTTTTGCATTGTTCCCAATGCGGCTCCTACATTGAGCTCTAGTCTGTTTGGACTTTGATGTTTTCTGGTTTGTCTGAGGCATTTGGATCCTTTTGCTTTGTTTTGTTTGCTCCCCCTGTTTCGCTTCGTCTAAAAGTGCCGCGGAGCAACGGCACAAAAAGTCACGATCAGATTAAAAGGCCTAATCGGGAAGATCGGGAAAATTCGCTGTCCACAGATTTCCACAAATTTACACAGTTTGTATAGATGGTCATGATAGAATCCTCATGTTGAAATCTTACAGCCTAGGATGCTGTACTTCTTGAGAAATCTTCACTCAAACATCGACAAGATTTTTTATTACTCGCGAGTTATAACTATTTCTTACACTACAGAACGGTGCGAAAACCGTGACATTTTCTTTTGGCCTTTTTCTACTTTCTTAGATAAACATTTGAGCTAAAACCTTCCCAGGATTTCTTTATTGGAATGTTTAATGGTTTAACACACGCACTGTGGCAGTCTTTGAACTTATACCAATGTTGTATAGGGCCTGTAAAAGAAATGTGAATTGTGTGTGTGTGTTTTTGTGAGGGCCTAATGTTTAGAACCTACAGAAGCAGTGCCTTTCTCAGAGGCAGAATCAGATGGTTGGATCCTTGCAGGATTTTCCTCAAAGGCAGAACTAAAATGCAAGGCCCTGTAGAATTTTGACATTTGCGTGTGGTTCATCTACTTGGTCAGTCAAAAAGTACGCGGTAAGCAGCTTTCAACAATTCTGTATTACTTCAGGTTTAAAAGTAAAAAAAGAAAAATAGAGAGAAGATATCTCGGGGCGAGAACGAAGCCCACACCCATTAGTCCCTTCCCATGGGAACCGGGAACCGAATCATTGGAGCCGTGAACTGGTGGTCCTTGCAGTCTTAACTCGGTTACTGAGGCCAGTTTGACCCGACATTTGAAAAAGCAATGTGATTTGGTCTTGATGCTTGAAAAGAAAAGAAAACCACTGTACACGCTCGCAGTTTTAGTGGGCAAAAAGGCAGATTGGGTGAACACACTTGATCCTCTTTATTTTTTGTTATTTATTTATTTATATATTTTTTTTTGGGGTGGGGCTGTCAGTGTTGCACACATGCTGTGCAGAGCCAAACCCGGCTGCAGTCTTCCCAGAGCTGAACGTAGGACTTCCCTTATCTCCGTCACAGTCTATTTATATCCACCTTGCAGTTGCCACCTGTTGTCTGTTGCTGTAGATGACTTGATATGAAAACAAGAGGGAAAACGAGGGGATTTTAATTTAAAAAAATTTGTTAGATAATTTTTTTTTTTAGAACCCTCGAGAGGCCCAATCTTGGCGGTATTTTGAAAGCTTGAGTTGATATTTTACACAGGCTATATTTTGTTCGGCTACAAATACAAACCTGTGGCAGACTGCTTACTGATTGAATGATAAAAATTGCAAATTGCAAAAAGAATTACGGTAGGAGGACCTGAAATTTTAATACTAGCACAAGCTTTCTCAAATGCAGAAAGAGATTTTGTGAATTTTGGAGAGAAACAAAAATCTGTACCTTCACCCCAATATCTATGAACAGGAACAATGATCCAGGAATGACCTTTCTCTCAAAAGCAGATTGTGAAGTTTCGCTTGGATTGAGACATTGAATTTATATTTGTCTGTTGGGATTGTAAAAAAAAAGTACTGAGAAATTCCCTACTTTCACCCCAATTTCTATTAACACGAACAACGGTTGATCCGAGAACGACCTTTCTCTCAAAGGCAGAGGGTGAAGTTCTGCTCTGATTGTGACGTTTTGAATTCATATTTTGTCTGGTGGGATTGCCAAAAGAGTCGAAAAAATATAGCCCTAGCTAAGAATGGCCCGACTGTTGTCGGCAACCACGAGGCCGACTTCAACGATTGGCTGGCCTATTTTCCTGGGCCTTGCTCACGCAATCTTGACTCACTCATTCAGCTGTGCAGGATCATTTGCAAGTCTGTCCAATGGCAAAACAAAATGCACAGGCAATGTGAACAAGAATAATTTACATTTAATTGTATTTTACAGGGTCACCATGTAAGGTAGCTGATTGAAAAAAAAAAAATACATAGGTAGGGTAAGAGGCGTCTATCCCCTGAAAAGATCGAGACATTACCGATGTCGACAGTGTTTAGTCCTTTAGTTTCCCCACTGACGGGACAGACGTACATGTACATGTATCCCCATACTGCGGGTTGGGCACTGGTATGGTGTCCTGACTTTCTCTTGTTTGAATATGTATGCATTTTTATTGGATAACTTTCGCTGGTTTTTACCGCATTTTTTTTACCGCATTCTTTAATGCGCCTTTGATCACCGCGGTGGAAAGGGTGCGCTATAAATTCCAAATTACAGTGGGACGTCGCTATAACGAACGCTGATATACAGAACATTCGCCTTGCGCTTTGGCTCCCGATTTTATGTCCATGTGGCCTCAACTGCTATAACCGACGACAGCTATACCGAACAATTTTCATGGATCCCGGGATGATCGTTATGGAGACGTTCCACTGTATTATGATTGTTCAACCATTCTCCAGAGTCGGGTTAGAAAGAAAAAAAAGATGAAAAGAAAAAAAGGGGTCTGCCGTTTGGAATGGAGTCGTCAGTGGTTTTGGGGACAATGGGGGGACGGGACAGACAACCTTCGATCTGACGGTAGCAGTGACTGTCCACAGTGCAGTGAGAGGGGTCTGGGTTCCCTCCCCACAACAGGTGTCTGTCTGCCAGCTGTGGCTGCACTTTCCAGCGAATTTCCGTCGGGCAGCGCCTGACATTCACGCGCATATGGAGCGCCGTTTGACAGTGCACTTTTTGTGTGTCTGTGTGTGTGGGTGTGTGTGTGTGTGTGTGCGTGTTGGCAGATGGTTCGTAATCGTAATGCAGCCAGCAACCAACGCCAATGGCATCGCCGGCTTCTCTGCCTCACTCCACTGGGAAGGCTGCCTTTGAAAATCTGTTAAGTTTTCCCAATAGATCATTCAGTACAAATGAAGGCGTGGCCATTCCTCCCTGGGAAAAGCAGGGGATTTATTTGGTAAGGTTTAGTCGATGCTCTTTAGAGAAACTGAATATCATAAACACCATAACTCAGTAATACTTTTCGGATAACAAGTCATAATTGTTGTTGATTACCTAACAAAGCGAAAAGACTACTTTCCATTGAATGTCTCCCCCCCCCCCACAAATTTATTTTATAATTTTCGCTGTAGGATCCATTGATCCTGTCTCAAAGCGCCCAAATCCTGGAAGGTCAGTAGTCCAGTCTTTGACCATTGCCTAAGGGCAGACAAGGCTGAATGGGCTCATTTCAATAAGCCCCCCCCCTAGGCCCCTACTGACCAATTACATGGCCCATTAGCCACTAATGACTGGGGGGGGGGGAGGCAGGATTTTATGGTCTCTGTGTATGGTGACAATTGGCCTTTTCAGACGACATTGAGGATACTCGCAAGGCTTGAGAAAATGTCTCATGCACGAGAAATCTTACAAAAGTGCCATCGTGTGAAAGGTTACCAATGCTTGAGAGTGACAGACGTCCCTGGTGAACCCTTGAGAGATTTTGTCTTGGGTCTGGACCTCTGTCAAATTTTCTGCTAGTGGGGGATTTCTCACGGGACCCTCGACAATCGATCATGTGAAGGGAGGAACTGTTGATTGTATGACGTCCCGTGCTATACGCTAAATTCTCTCTCAATCCTTGCAAGTTTTTTTTTTCAGCGTCGTCTGAAAAGGGCTAATGCTGACCCATTTTCCTCCATAGAACACCAGTGGGCTCTTTTGTCATTGCTCCAGTTTCCCCTGCCCAGATTCATGCCAATCTCCCAAATCTTAAGTCCAGAGGCCATTTTTGGTTGGAGCCACTTCAGCGCCCAAATGTTTTGCCGGAGCGTGGAAAATGGAAAGAGCTTGCTTGATAACAACCAACAAGTTTCATTGAGCTGTTGTGCAAAGTGGAAGATTTATAGTGACACCATGTGAATCACGTCTTGTGAGATGAAGTGTGGCTCTGAAAAGAGTCACTCCACTTCAAAAGACGTGATTGTCACCACAAACCTACAGTACATGTACCACTTTGTGCTTCCGCCATGCAAATCTTCAAATCTTCTTTAGCTGTGAAGTGCAATTTGGTGGTCGAAACCAAACCGAGAATTGGTTCATTTGTGTCCATATGGACATTTGCGTACTTAATCCTGCTGTGTACATGTAACTCTGACCCAGTGGACATTTTTTAAGAAGATCTCAATGCTGTAACATGCCTTTTTACCACTTTTTGTTGACATGAAGGACTGCCCAAACTCAAACCTTGCTTAAGCATCAGAACCTGCTTGAACACGAAAAATCATTGCCAAGCAAATCCGCGTTGCCAGTCAAAGACCTGTATTCCATGCTGAGCAAACAAACGTTCTAAATTGCAACTTGACGTTGGGATTGGACTTTAAGACCCTCCACATTTCTGAGACCATGGAGAAACCTCAGCACTGCACCCGCCCGACAAACCGCGAGCATTCCTTGTCTTCATTCTAGAGCGCTCGGAGGTGGCATGTGCAGAAGACAATTAACCCGGGATGGTCGGTAAATGTCAGTGAGGTGGGCCATCTGCATTTTTGATGGGCGCTGGCGAAAAAACCCTGCTCTGATGTGGGGAACAGATGAGCTTCAGATTTTGACAAGAGTGGCAAATTGTTGACAGGCTTCGACCTTGTCCTGGCTGCCTGTCAGTCTGACTTGAGTCTGCCGGCGAACAACCTTCCGCATCATACATGTGCACGCTTTGATGAAACTGAATCCAAATTCAGAGTGAGAGAATTGGTTTGGCCAACATTCTTCTAAAGCCACGCTTCCTCTTGACTTAAAAATGGTTGAAATTCAAACGGGAACATTCTTACCGCCGTTTCCACATGGGGCTTTTTGAGTTGGGGAAATTCAACCGTGGGTGGTTAAAGTAGCCGATTACAAGCTGGCAAGACATGTGAGTTACGATGCATCGTAAGGCTTTGTGAAATCCATCCCCGGTCAATTTTCCTGGGTAGATGTACAGTGATGTACGCTGTACATCTACCCAGGAAAAGTGTGGGATGGTCTACATGTTGTAGGTGTGAAAAGTGTAGGTGTGGGACGGTGAAAGCAACTGACGTCAACTGTCATTCGGCCAAAGGGCCACTTCTAAATTAAAACCCTGAGCTACATGTACATGTACATGTACTCTACATGTACGTCCTTTGATGGGGATCAGTGTGGCAGACCTACATGCCCAGTGCTATCGGCACAGCCTTCTTGCCGACCCAAACCCGTAGATCCGAACTTGTGTTGAAACTGTCTCACAGGTTCGAACCTACAGGTCCTGGGTTGGCGAGACATCGCAGCGGCTGCCACAATCTCGGCTCGTCCCTCTGGCTCAAGTCCGGTCAACTTCGGTGGAGTCTGATGTCCGAGTCACTGACCGGAGCCACCTCTCCGCACTCCGAATCTCTTCCTCGAGGTTGAATCACTTCTCTCAAGTCCGCTCTCTCTCTCTCCAGCAGACGGAAAAAGTCTTCTTCACGACTGTGACCGGTGCTGGTGGCCGGTGGTAGTGATTTCTGGTACGGTGGTCTTCTACCAGTCACCAGTCTCCCGTGCAAGCAGCTTATAGGGGAGGTTCAGGGTGCCAGACTCTGGTAAGTTGCGCCCTCCCTTGACGGCATCTGGTGGCTGTGTATAGGGTTGCTCAGCAACCCGGCTCAATGGAGAACGCAGTGGTTCTTCACCCTCTTGGGGGAGAGATTTTGAATCCAGATGCTTCTGTATGGGGATCCGGAATTTCTCGGGGCTTGGCAAGGTTGCTTCCAACTAGGAAAATTATTTTTTTGGCACACGCATCAAGCCCAGTCTACTCGGTTCACCCTTCGTTTTTACCTCTGTCCCGCACCAGATTCCCGCGCATCATGCCCGAGTAGGGACGGACAGGAAGAGTGTCACTATTATGTAACCACGGCGTAAAAAGGAAATAATCGCTGCTTAAAACTTGACAAGAATTGAAAGGACAGCTGCAAAAAGGGACAATGGACAATACAGTTCTCTGCAAGTGACATCTGCATGGCAGCTTCCCTGACACTCCCAGTAGCTTTTTTCTTGAGTCCGAGTCTTCTCTTGAGCCCGAGTCGTGAGTCACTTCTACCGAGTAGGAGTTCGAGTCCCTACTCATCAATGTCGAGTGTGGGTCCCGGAGGTCGAGTGCTGTACTTGGAGACAGTGGTCTCTGGTTCAAATCCTGTTCCAATCCAGTCGAATTTTCTTTGCGACTCAAATGAAAAGGTCGCAGAGAAAGGGGTTGAAGGTGTAGTAGTTGAAGGTGTAGTAAGCTACTCCCCTTGACGACCTTATAAGTACCACCCACCCGCCAAGGAGATTGTGAATGTGAAAATGAATAGAAAGTTGATACTTCAGGTCATCATTTGAGATTAACTGGCTTCCTCTTTTGACTTTTCCCACCGTACCATTGGATCGCTTTGGAGCGGGACGTCACATTAGTCTGGAATCTGACCTCCTCGGAAGAAAATGACGCGTCATTCTGTCTGCTTGATAAGGCTGCTCCCGGCTCGTCAACTCTATCTTGGAAGGTATCCTGTGCCTCATGGTGACGTGCTCTGGATGAACCCTAGTGGAGGAAACACAGAGAGAGAGAAAGGGGAGAAAAGGGAATGGTTTGGAGCCATTTTGAAGGCCAATGCCTTGTTTCAGACTTCAGTTCATACAGTATGTAGGCCTAAACTGCATTTTTATCTGCCAACTGTGGATATGTACATGTACATGTACAAATCATTTACCGATTTACCGGTACTTATTCCTTGCCTTTACCCTTTAGAAAAGAACGTAGGATTTTTTTTTTTTAGGTTTCAGGAATTCAGGTACAGGGTGCCGTGTTTGGGTTCATGAAAGGTTTCTGATAACGCCGCTACATGTACAGACATACATGTACATTGTACAGTATCTTTTAATTGGAAGATAAAAAAACTACATGTACCAGTATCTGTAGCAAGAGCGTCGAGTTACATGTACGTGTACATGTAGATGTACAGTATACATACTATTGTAGTACATGTATATAATTATGTACCTCTCCGGTTCTTTCCCGAACCACACCTCTTCCTGATATTGACACTCCCACAAACCTTCCCATATTGTTCCTCCCAGCCCAGAAAGCCTTCAACCTAACTCTGGACTGAGTGTCAACTTCCTAATTGCAGAGTAAAAAAAGTTATGTTCTGGATGGAATGGTTGTTTTTGGAACCTTAGACGGCAGGAGTTTGATCCATTTTGTGACATGAGTTCACAAGTTTACCATATATGTACATATACACATATACATGTAGTTCCCACTACGAAAATAATCGCGATTTGAATCGCGATTCACAAACCAGGTTTTTGGGGTCGTGATCACACTGGCCAAATAATCGCGTCGCAAATACACGCGAGCCGATTGCGGTTAGCATGTGGTCGCGCTGCGCAAGCGGGAATGGCGGGACTCGGTGACGAACGTAAACAAATCCTATGCTGCACTTCCTGGCAGTAAGCTGCTGGCAGGAAATGCCATGCGCGCGCAATGCATCGTGGGCTTAAAAAAAAATGTCTCACTCTTAGTGGAGTCCGAATCGCGATTCAAATCCCACTAGTAATCGTGTTTATTGTGTCCCCACACGCAAAAAGAGTGGAGTTTGAATCGCGATTCAAATCGCAATCCAAATAATCGCGTTTATTTGGTGTAGTGGGAACGGCCCTATAGGTGCATGTGTATGGAACGTTGAAAAGTGTGTGGTCCTTGTGTATCTTATCCAAGCAAAATCCTTCTCAGAGGCAGTGTACTGGCCATGCAAAAGTACCGGTAGATTAAAACACCTGCTGTTATGCATGTAGGCATATGACTTTCTATGTGTATACACCTGTACATAACGTGTACATTGTATTATACAGAAATTCCGGTCTCAAATTTTAAATGCATGTGCTTTTAGCCAGCAACGTTACAATTCTGATGTACATTTGTGCATGTAGCAGGGTTTGCCCTGTTCATGTGTACGGTACATCTACATGTATATATTTACATGTACATGCACATTATACAAGCTTCCGTCTGGCCAAGTACCGTCAAATGGCATTGCCAGCCATCCCAGACAAAAACAAAAAAAATGGGTCAGTTATGTTAAGTTCTGATTTGCCTGATGGGGTTGTCGTACCTTTAGTGTGACGACAAGGCCCGTTCAAAGAGCTGCCTTTCTCTGCCGTTTGTTTTTGAGGGGGTTTGGTTGACACCTTTTTTTTTTTTTTACTGTCGGTAACCTAAGACCTTAGGGGTAGATGTGGACATGTTCTGTCTTCTTCCGGAGCGGGAGTCCTCCATTTTGCCAGCATTTTACGCTTTGTTGCCGATCGAGCCGTCAGCACCTTCAACAAGGGAACCCTTTTTAGGACAGTCCATTATCTTCGCTGAGGATGGGGGTGCCAGTCAAAGAAAGGCATTTAACCATTAAAAAAAATAAAATTGCCAAAACACAAGGCCTTATAAGGGCACTCGATGTGATGGCTACAGGAAAAATAGAAGAGGAATAGATCTATAACGAAAGAAAAGTCATGGGGAACGAAAAAGAGTCAAAGGGAACGAAGGTACATGTACATGTATCTATTCACGTTCCTCTTGCTGTACTGTACACATGTACATGTACAATTGTATATCTGCAAGGATTGCATCCACATTCTCGTTTAGCTGCAAGCAACAATTGCATGTTTATGTGTACAGTGTACAGTGTACAGTACATTTTGTATTTCTCAGTATGGCTGCGGCAGTTTTGGGATCACATAAAGTGGGATGCAGGTTTTTCCTGTTTATTTTCACTCAAGTCCGTGTTGGGATAAATTATCTGTTCTGTTTTTCAATTTATTGTTAAAAACTTCCCTGTCTGTATTCCTTGTATTTGTTTGGAGAAAAAAACACACCAAACAAACAAACCACCAAACCAAAAAGCTATAAAAACCCGGAAAATCCTCTGGGAAAAAAAAAAACCATTAGATTTGGTAACCAGATGTTTTGATCTTAGCAGGACCTTTCCCAACAGCAGAATCGTTGAATCACTCTGCCTTGGAGAAAGGTTGTGCTTGGAATTGAAATGTCAGAGCCTGTAAATTTTCGAGATTCACATTGATGCAGCATTTGTGTGCATCGTCACTGTATACGGTTTGGAAGACCCATGAGGTACATGTACATGTATACAGTACCTTAAACTTGTTTACTCAGTTCTAGCAGTTCTAGCAAAGAAAAGAAAACAAGAAAAGCAAATCTCATACATGACAAGAAGGACAATAGTGACATTGTTTTGGCCAAGTTGGGCTTGAATATTTTCTGTCCTTTGTCAGGCAATAAGTGCAGAAGGGCAATAGTGAGTGTATGGACTTTTCAGCCAAAGAAGAAGAAGTAAAAAAAAAAAAAATCGAAACAAAAAGTTAGGCTTTTCTGCTATGCTTCCCATTGGAAAAGCATTGTGTTTGCCTTTGATTTTCCTGTCATGAACTGGCTTGAGGTATTAACCTGAAACCAGGTTGTTCCCAGAGAGCTGCCTGTTGCATACATGACCTTGAGTAGTCTAGTCTTTCTTTCCATCATGCCCCCCCCCTCCTCACTCCTGTAATCTGGGGCCTAAGAATATACCCCTCAGTACTGCTTGCCTGGGCACAACAGGTGGCTGTGTCATTCCCTGTCTGGGTCTCTGCAGTGTTGCCTCAACTCATAGTGCTGTGACCCCACACCTACATTTGTATGGTGGCCTCTCAGAGACATGTGGGGGTAGGGGGAGGGGGTTGCTTTGATGCGTGACACCCGGTGGATTGGCATGGTTGGTTGGCACAGCACCCTGTAATGTGGGTTCGAATCCCACCCAAAATGCCATGTTTGATTTTTGTCGGGATTTTCTTCTTTTATTTCCCACATTGTTAGATTAAGCTTCTGGTGATATCATTAACATGCTTTGGTTTTCTTTTGAGAATAAGTATGGCTCTGAGAAGAGCTAATTTTTAACTGAATTTCTGCCTGTCCCTACACTTCTTGAAAGACATAATGCACGTGTACATGTACAGTGTACGTGATGTCACTGCAAGCATCATGTGTATTGATTCTGTCAAGAAAACCTATTTCCAACATTAGGCCTACTCCATGACATTTGGCAATAATCAAATTCCAAATATAAAGGCCCTGACCTTCTTTCTTTTGGGGCTATTTTTTTCTTATCTATCCTATCAGGACCTTTCTGATGGGGAGGATCTCTTGCAAAGGCCTCTGAGAAAGGTCTTGCATGAATCTAGCAGGATCCTAACAGTGTAAACCTTCTGCCTTTGATCCTGTTACGATGACAGCATGAAGACCTCTTTATTTATTTTAATACTTTCTTGAGGGAAGAGGACTTCAGATTTTCATTTTCATTTCATAATTTATAAATTTGGTTTTATCATTCTTTTTATTTTTTATTTTTTATTTTTGGGGGTTTTTAATGTCAGATTTGGTCTCTGTTTTTCTGATTAATTGCAGTGCGAGTGCATGCAGGTTCCTGTGGCTGCATCCTTGAAGACCTAAGAATCAACTACGCAAGACAAAGCAACCGCCGGTAAAATCTGCTTTTAAACACCCATGTCATTCCCCGAATCACCACCGTGTCTAGTACAGTGGATCGTTGCTATAACATAGCTGCCAACCATTCCTATTTTGGAGGAATAGATTCCATTTTTGTTGCCTGGAAATGTACATGTATGTATTCCTATTAGTTTGCTCTGTGATTCCCCTTTTTCAGCTGAAGTATTCCTAATTTCCTTTCAGATAGGTTGGCAGCTACAATGTACATGTACATGTACAGTACAACAATGTACATGTACTGTATGTTATATAACAAACATCCTGGGATCCACGAAAATTGCTCTGTATAGTGGATGTTCGGTATAGCAGTTTCTGCCACATACCGGTACATACATTGTATTTTGCACACAAATTGGGAACCAATACAAAGGGCGTGTTCGTTATAGCCGAATGTCTATGATGCAACGCGGTACCCGCCGCTATACATTATTCGAATCCACCACACGA
This sequence comes from Luidia sarsii, assembly GCA_949987565.1. Lineage (NCBI taxonomy): Eukaryota > Metazoa > Echinodermata > Asteroidea > Paxillosida > Luidiidae > Luidia > Luidia sarsii. The sequence continues at coordinate 12,130,599 of OX465117.1, forward strand.
CCTCGACCAGCTCGGTGGTCCAGTGGTTAAGACGTCCGTACTAGAATTCGGGAGTCGCGGGTTCGAATCCTGCCCGAGCTGCCTGAAATATTTTAATCAGGCACCGGGCAAAGCACTGAGCATTTAGTGTTTACCACCACGTCGAGTTAAGGGCAAAAAAAACCTCTTGAAAGCCGAATGTTCGGTATATCGTTATATCGTTATAGTGATGTCCCACTGTACATGTATGTCCATGGCAGAATGCTACTCTCTGCCCACTGGACTACTCAGTCTGTACCTTTATTGTCCACCTGGTGGGAGTTGCTGTCGTTGATGGAACGCTGTGCACAGTGGACCGGACAGTACTGGGTGCATGAAAGTGGGTGGCTCAAATAAAAAATAGAAAACCCACCAGTTCTCAAATAATTTACATGTGTAGTAATATATTTGCTGATTGGTTATAGTTGTTTGCTGCATTTACTTCATCTGCCCAAACATCCGGGAGGGGGGGGGATTATCTGGGAGGAAAAAGACACCCACACTGGTTAGATAATTCTGTTCACCGAACAATAAAAAGAAGAATGGCACAAGTACATGTACATGTACATGTATGCTTTTCTTTTTACATTAAGAAGGATAATATGCATGTATCTGTGCTTGTGATATTGTATCATATTGCACCGCCAGATCACATTTCAAACATGGTACAAAGCCTGAATTGACCGTAATCAGATGCCTTGCCCTTCTCTGCTTTTTATAGTCTGTCAGTTTGCTGATTCTGCCTTTGAGAAAGGTCCTGCTAGGATCGAAACGTCAGGCCATTCTGCCTTTGAGAAAGGTCCTGCTACATGTAGGATCGAAACCTCGGGGCATTCTGCCTTTGAGAAAGGTCCTGCTAGGATCCAAACCCCAGGCCATTTTGCCTTTGAGAAAGGTCCTGCTAGGATCGAAACGTCAGGGCATTCTGCCTTTGAGAAAGGTCCTGCTAGGATCAAAACGTCAGGGCATTCTGCCTTTGAGAAAGGTCCTGCTAGGATCGAAACGTCAGGCCATTCTGCCTTTGAGAAAGGTCCTGCTAGGATCGAAACGTCAGGCCATTCTGCCTTTGAGAAAGGTCCTGCTAGGATCGAAATGTCAGGCCATTCTGCCTTTGGGAAAGGTCCTGCTAGGATCGAAACGTCAGGTCATTCTGCCTTTGAGAAAGGTCCTGCTAGGATCCAAACGTCAGGCCATTCTGCCTTAGAGAAAGGTCCTGCTAGGATCGAAACGTCAGGCCATTCTGCCTTTGAGAAAGTTCCTGCTAGGATCGCAACGTCAGGCCATTCTGCCTTTGAGAAAGGTCCTGCTAGGATCAAAATGTCAGGCCATTCTGCCTTTGAGAAAGGTCCTGCTAGGATTGAAACGTCAGGCCATTCTGCCTTTGAGAAAGGTCCTGCTAGGATCGAAATGTCAGGTCATTCTGCCTTTGAGAAAGGTCCTGCTACATGTAGGATCAAAAACATCAGGCCATTCTGATATTTCATCATTTGAAAGGGAGGAAAGAAAAGTCTTGAACACATTTGTTTGCATTGTTTCCTATCCAGGTGACGAAGGATTTCTGGAGCTGAACGTCCACGGAGGCAAGATTGAGCAAACAAGGAAGTCCCTTTGAGAAGTGTCCGGCCAGAGGCTTGCTGAGTTGCACCATGTGAGGGCGCTCTTTATCTCTTCCATGACTGGCAAAATTGAGCAATCAAAAGACATCTGGAGAGAACGGGTGCATCCATATGTTTCTGAGATGAATATTTTTTTTTTCCTCACGGAAAATGTGAAATGATCTTTGATGCTGTCTAGTATTTTTTGTTATTGTTTTCATGCACAAGTTGAAATGAGAAATTGAAAACAAAACCAAAGAAATTCAAGATTAGACATAAGGGGAACTGTTTGTTGTTTCTGAATGGTTTTCAGTGTTGTTCATATCTTTTTGTGCTCAGATGCGTCCAAAAATGAAAGAATTGCCAGGGAAAAGGAATAGAGCATTTCTAAATATATGTTTGGTCTCATCTGGTTCTTATCGATGTGCTGTTTGTCCAGCCATCAAGATAGCATTGTGGCAGTGTGCTTACATTAGAAATATCACTTTATGATTATTACTCTTATCTGCCCCAATACATGCATCTCTGCAGTCTCACTGATCATGATTGTTCAGTGTCGATTTTAGTTGTCGCAGACTTGCTCCCAGTTGTCTCATCTAGTTATCTACTTCCTTAGCTACCCCTTGTTTCTCTGTCTTGGTTTCCTTGCAGATTTTGAATCGGGCAAGAATCGGACCGACGCAGGGGTTGACTGACGAGACTTGCTGGTGTGGTCTTGACTCGAGTGCTGTTTTCTGGGCTTCCTGGTGTGCAAGATTGATTCTTGGATTTTTTATTTTTTTTTTTTTTTTTTTTTTGGGGGGGGGACTGCGGAGCCGTTGACACAAAAAGACATGCTCATAAATGTACATACACTCATGCACCAAACTTGTTATGTTTATGCAAGATAGCCCAAAACAAGGCTGAAAAGTCCCTTTCAATCTTAGCAGTCTCTTTCAATCCTAGCAGTCCCTTTCAATCCTAGCAGAACCTTTCAATCCTAGCAAGTTTAAGGGCTAGAGAACGAAGAAGATAGAGAGGGACTCAGGAAGGCGGGAGATAGGAATTAACTTGCTTTAAAAGAAAAAGGGGCAAGATCGTAGGCAGGGGGAATGCAAGAACCAGGAAGGGAATTCATGGAGGGATTTCATCGCATGGTGAAATGGCATAACCAGTCATGAGTCTGTTTGCGTTTCATGTGGAAAGAGCTTTGAAATACAATGCAGGGCATAATGTCATACAGCATCGTCAGCTTGAAAACCTGCTAGGCATGGAACCTTTCCAAACCGCACGTTGTGATGTGATGTCATGCGCTTTGGACTTGCGTATTCACTCATTCGTAACTTGGCACGAAACGAAGGCAAAGCGATCCTATTAATCACGACTTTCGGTGCTTGAGCAAATTTTTTTTTTGCCGAAGCGGCTCCGAAATTGGCCGCCTCTCATCAGACGTAATCGGCATCACAGGACCATCAATGGTTGGCTCTCCTCTTCGAGCAAAGGAAAAAATGCTGCATGCTTAGCAGGTTTACGCGCTGAAGCAGAATTGTGCAATTTTACCTTGTCGGTTGTCTCCGTAAGAATCGGGGACCAATAAGCACCAAATCTTGCTTACAACGTTGCTCTCTCTCTCTCAAAAAAAGAAAAAAATCCTTGGTCTATCACACAAGGCTACCTGCGGATAGGCCATTTTTTTACTCTTTTAGCAGACAATGGTTGCGGAATACCAGTGCAAAGGAAGGCATGGCAGCACCGTTGTGTGATTTGATGAAGGAAGGCTTTGATGAAGGACAGCCTCGTTAGTCCACCTTATGAATAACAACTCTATAGGGACAGCACTTCAAGTAGGATAACTGGATCAGGATGGGATGAGTGCATTTCGTAGCAGCTGCTGCTTCATTTAGGCGTCTGTGGTGGATCTGTTCATCACAGTCTGTGTCATCGGCGGTCTTGCTGTGACCGTCGCTCCCGAGAGTTCCAGCAGCGTACCCTTTGCGTGAGGTAGTCGGTTGTAAAGATAAGAAATACACCTCAAGGCGATATCTATACAACCCACTAGCTTTCCAAAAGGTGTGGCACACGCATCGGGGGATCTCATTGGACGCGCCCTGCTCGAGCGGAGCAATCCGGTTGGCCGAGGAGCTTTGGGCGGCGTCTGTATCGGTTGTTTCGATTGGCCGAGGGCCTTCATGCCTATTCATGAGCCGCTCTGCCGCGATGAGCAGTGGACGACCGATTCTGTCGCAGTTGATGCGCGTATCATTCGCATGAGCAAATACAATGAGTGATTGGTTGACTTATTGGAAATCGATCCATTGCCCGGTTTAGAGAGAGAAGAAAACAGAAGAGACTGCCTGAGACTGAGACCTCTGGCTCGACGTACCAGCATACCACCACCTCTTTGAATGAACCTGGGACTTGGAACCGAGGCCTCTTCTAGACCTGAGTAACATCGACACATACATATCGACATTGGATCGGTTCAATTTCTTGGTGTGTATCGCACGGAGGATTCCACCTGGACGCGGAGACAGCCCGGCTCTCAGTCCCTGAGACCCTAACTTGTGATGAGTACACGGAACCACATGTTAGTGTCTCAGGAATTGAGCGCCCCGGTCAAGGCATCCCAAGCAACTCGTCCCCGGGAACTTTGTCTCTCTTCGTCTCTGCCAGATACCGGGGACGAACTGTCCGTTCCAACTTGCTCTAAGCTCCTAATCTGTGAGAGGTAACACTGAAATGAGATGCAGGGATGTAACACCTCCGGAAATTACCATTTTTCCGAAAAAAAAACCCCTGATTTTATTTTGATATACAAAAATGTTGCAAACTGCTTACTGACTAAAATTACCAAAATGTGGGCCTGACGTTTTGATCCTAGCAGGACCTTTCTCAAAGGCAGAGTGCATTTATTTATTTTTAATTTTTTTTAAATTTTGTGTCAAACAGGTATCACAAACTGCTCATTTTTATCTGAAAACTGTAGGGCGCCGTGAATCTCTCGGTCGCGTAAGCGCTCACTCGCAGCTGCATCTCTTCGGTCGTGCAAGTGCTCACTTGCAGTCGCACAATCAATTGGTCTTCAGTGATTTTCAGGAAGACTTTGTCGCTCACTTGCGTCCCTGGAGCTGTGTGGGTCTCTTTGACAAGCTGCCAAGCTGAGAGAGCTCTATGTTATAGCACAGGCTGTCCGGCCATCCGCCTCAAATGTTTGACTTCCTTCTGAGGCTCTCATATGAAACGCACACTAGATAGAACTTGAAGGTTTGCATGGTGGAAGTACCAAGTGGAAGGTTTGCGATGATGACATCATGTAGTTCTTCTCTTTTCAAGAAAGAGTGTGGCTCTGAAAAGAGCCGGTAACTCGAATGTTTTGGGTAGTTTGTACTCGGGACTCATCAGTGTATAATACTGCACTTGGAAATCATTTTGTCTAATGTTCAATTATGGAAATCTGTAAAGACTTTAACAACAAAAAGTTGTTTGTGAATATGTTCTTGAAGTTTGTTGAATAAAGATTCACTGTGATGAGATAATAATATAATAGTGTGTTTGTGAATGAATTCAGTTGTTTATTTTGCTTCTTAAGTTTGGATAAAACATTTCACGAGTAATATTTTGAAACCCATGCATCCTAAAATAAGAAACAAATTGTTTTCAAACTTTTAATGAAACAATGTAACTTTGCAACTTTGATTAGACATAGACAAGGATCTATTATTATATTCACACAATTTTTCCAAATCACAATTTTTGTGACAATTTATGGTGCTCAATATAAAAAGATTGGAAGGAAAGGGCATACGTACCCGATGTTCCTTGCTTTTTGAATAACAAATGGCTTTTCAGTGTTGGTATTGTAAAAAATTTCTTTGCCATAAAAAAACTGAGAATTTTGAGACTGATAAATTTTTAAGTCATTTTCAGAAATTATGAAGCTATGATGAATTGAGTTTAAATTTCCAGTCACATGTAGGAGGAAGCTTTGTGAGTTTTGAAAAAGACCTATCCTTGGCCCAAAAGTGGTATTCAAAGTGTGATATGGGCAAAAAAAAAATCCAAGTCTACTTTGGTCAAATTATTTTAGGAAATAATTGAAAATTGTTTCCAAAGTTTCAATTAGGCAATGTAAACTTATTTTAGCTTCAATTAAAAGACTTGAACCAGAGACCTGGTTTTGCAAATCAGCGTTTTTACCATCGGAGCTATCAAGCTATTAGATGGTGGCCTTCCCAAGTATTCAACAAGTCTGTTAAAGTGTTCAAATTATCCTCCGAAAATGTGCTGATTTTTTTTTGTAGATTTTCTTGAAACTTGCTCTAATGACCTTTGATCGACCAACAGAAGTGGAGTCCTGATTTCAAAACAAACAACAATTACATGTACAACTTTTCAGCTTTGTTCAAAGAGTATTCAAACTTTAATGTGTTCCAAAAATCAACTCGCCCGATTTTCCTATTTTAGTTTTTGCATCTGCCATTTTTGTTATAACAGCAAGTCAAAAACCAGATTGTTTGCAAACCCCATTGATACCGGGTTTGCAAAGGCACCAGTTCCTTGAATTAAAATGGAAATGACATTGAATTCAGGAACTTTTGGTTTAAATAATAAAAATCTACACATAATGTTATGGGGTGCTTTAATGAAGGAACTTTACAGAACTTGGGATAAAAAAATGAAATTCTAATCAAGCCAACTTTATAAATTTAGGTTCAGCTTTGGTGCAGTATGGACAATTCAATTCAAAACAAACAACTTGAATGTCATTAAATTTTAAAGTCAATTCAATTTGAAAATTAATTATTTTATATCTCTAACAATAGACAATGTATTTAAATAGCTACAGGGGAATTTAATTTCAGATCTGAATGATTTTAACAAAAGAACTGTTCTGTTGAAATCAAATTCATGACATGGGACTACACTGTGAGCCAACTATAATATGTTGGGTTGCAGGCAAGAACCATCCGTTCAAGATCTGAACTAAAGATTCTGCTCTTCAAATTTCAGTCAAGAACAACGACAGCTCCTTCGCAATCTCACATTTGAAAACCCTGAAACATTTAAGGAAGTACAGTATTAAACAAACATTGTGATTTCTCAAATTCACAAGTTATATAGAAAATAAATGTACACTTTTTACATTTTCTGCACGTAACGTTAAAGTTGTTAACATTCTGTTGGGGGTAAACATTGAAAGTGACATTCTTACATGTATTTTACAGGGTAAAGGTTTTTGTTACAGGTTTGAAGGGGGAATTGTTTTTACTGAAAATCTTTTCCATTCGACAGAAATTAGTGCTTCACCTCGTGGATAGTACTCTTATTCCATTGGTTTATTCAATTTAGTTGGGCTTTGAACTATATGTGACCCGGCACAGCAACATGAGGAATATCCCACCAAAACACTTTTCGAGTAAACAACGCCTGAACTCAAAGTATCTTCTCAATTCGATTAAAAATCAATTTTTTTTCTTCTGAAAGTTAATGTATTGCAGGATATTATGTCCAAAGGATTTTTCCGAAATCTGTTTCTAAATGTTGAAAAAACAAGGATTTCAGGGGAGTGTTTGTGTACTGTTTTCATGAAAATGTAAAGTTCCTGCCTTTTTGAATGGCCGCTTTAGACTGGTGCTTCTGTATTGTGTCTGGTACCAAATGAACGAGCGAAGTCCCCTTGTACTATTTACAACAAAGTTCACACGGAAAGAAATTTGATATCATTTGAGATCTAATGGTATACTCTTTCACATCATTAGAAAATCTCAAAATCTCAAAAGTGGGGGTTATTCCTCATTATGCTGTGCCGGGTCACATATTCCAGAGCTGTGGGGAAAATTTCACCGAGACGCAGTCCCTTGTGGAAGCTAAAGCTTGTGGACTTTAAGTGAGGGTAAGGGATTGGGACTAGGCCGGTCTCCACACACTCTCCCATCCCTTGTCCCAAGACCTAAGTCTTCGCTAGGCTTTTCGTGTGCAAGGCTTTAATAGCTTGCCCTCAACAGCAGCAGCCTGATCTTACTTCAAAGCAGGACGGATTGGGAAGGTCATCCAGTTCTGCAGATGGCACCAAGACCACGTTTCATATCGGCGGATTCCAGACAAGAAACCAGTCCATTTTGCAATTCACAAAAGTGTATGAATTCTTCCCTTTGCCTCAAATAAAATTATAATTTCTCAAGTTGACATTAAAAAAAAAAATCCATAAATTTGCAATTGATATGTAAATTGATATGATATGTAATTACAAATTGAAGGTGCTTGTGTGGCGAGAGGGGTGGGGTGAAAAACGACCCGAAAAAAAATCTGACACCCCTGCACCGGACTGTTCCATTTTTGACCCCTGCCATGCCTCACTACTGGCTTAATCCGCTTCCTCGGCCTCTTCCACTACCGGCGAGGGGGCGGCGGGTTCGTCTCCCCCCTCCCCGCCCTCCTCCATGGGCTCCTGGCCTTCCTCCCCTTCGGCCGGGGGCGGGGCTTCGCCGTCTTCAGTGGGCGGGACGGGGTCGCCCTCTTGTGTCCCGTCGGCGGCTGCGAGAGAGTTGGAAAGAAAGAAACAACCGAAAGTGCAGAAAAATCAACAAACCGGTCAAAATGGCCTTTGAGAAAGGTCCTGCTAGGATCGAAACATCAGGCCCACTTAATTTTAAGATTTGCATTTTGGTAATTTTAGTCAGTAAGCAGTTTGCAACATTTTTTGTATATCACTCAAAATTATTTGTGGTTATTTCCATCAAACTCTGGGTTGCACTTCACTAAAAAAAAAACCCCAGACCTCGACAATCATCATCATCATGATCATCATCATCATCATCATCATAATTGGTTGGCTGCAGAGTTGTCTCCAACCACTGCGGTCTTGAGCAGAGTAGACAATATGGTTGTAAGCATCCCTTCATAGTTTCCCATTAGTTGTTGTATATACTGCAAGTACAGTGTCCTGGGCCTTCCTGGTTTTTCCTTTTTTCCATGTGGTGGAATGTAAAGCGCATATTGCCGTCTACAAGCTGTCTCCAACCACTGCGGTCTTGAGCAGAGTTGACAATAATTATCATTTAGTTGTAGCATCCCTTCATAATCTCCCAATAGTTGTTGTATATACATGTACATGTAATGCAAGTACAGTGTCCTGGGCCTTCCTGATTTTTCCTTTTTTCCATGTGGTGGAATGTAAAGCGCATACTGCCGTATAAATCAGTCAAGCGTAGGACATGGCCAAGGAACCTCAGCTGCCCGGTTCAGACCCGGCCGATTAGCGGAGTTGTGCCAGTCGGGTTGTACACAGTAGCATTCGGGATCCCGTCAACTCGTTTGATGTTGAACATTATGCGGCAGCAGGATGTTGCAAACGCATTTAATGCAATGCCATGGTGGACCCGACTAGACATCAAACTACGGGCAGAAGTAAAGAGCACCGCCAAATGTTTTGTATTAATGTGACGTGTTCAAACTTTCGTCACGGTTCTACGACGCTATGCGGCGACGCTCACGCTTGTATGCGATTTTTGCTATATACACGTATGGTGGCGCTCTTTACTGAATGCATGTCCAAAGCATCAAGCAAAAATAAAATAAAAAAAATGACCCGACAGAATCTTGGCCGTGATTGCCAGAAAACGCAAAAAAACCCACCACTTTTGAAACCCGTTTTCCCACGTTAATAATAATAATAATAATAACGGACATTTCTAGAGTGCCAGAATCCGTCTGCAAAGACGCTCAAGGCGCTTAACAACATTATACAGAATCAAAGAAAAAGACAGCATATACTATTAATTAGGAAAACTATGATCAAACAAATATGTTTTGAGAGAGGATTTGAAATCCGATATGGAGGACATACTACGGACTTCCTGAGAAAGAACATTCCACAGGGTAGGACCAGCATGGGAGAAAGCCCGCTCACCCCTTAAATTATGGACGTGTGGGACTGCAAGCAGATAAGTATCCGATGATCTGAGACATCTACCGGGTGATCTGAGACATCTACCGGGTTTGTAATACACTCTGCCTTTGAGAAAGGTCCTGCTAGGATCGAAACGTCAGGCCCACTAAATTTTGGGTTTGTAATACCTTTGAGAAAGGTCCTGCTAGGATCGAAACGTCAGGCCCACTAAATTTTAGATTGGGTTTGTAATACTTTAGTAAACAGCTCTGTTATATTGCGGCGCAGCACAGGACAGGAAGAGAAAAACCAGCAACAATACCTTGGCCTTGCTCGCCCTCTCCTTCACCTCCGGCTCCTCCTTCCGCCTCTTCCGCGGCCGCCGCTGCGGCCGCCGCGGCCTCCTCCATCCTCTCCTTCTCCCGCTCCGCCTCTTCGGCGGCTGCGGCGGCCTGCAGAGCCTCGGCCTCGGCGGCAGCCGCCGCGGCCAGCTCCTCTGCCGGGTTGTACTCGCTGACCGCCCGGATCTCTCCCGCCCTCCACTTGGGCACCGTCACCGTCTGGGCCTCCTCATCCTCCTGGTCACCATTCTGGGGCTGGAGAGGGAGAGAGGGAGGGAGGGAGAGACGTTACTCTCAAAGATCTTCCGCGCGTAAGATAGCCTACTCTTGCGAGATCACACGCATCCGGGTGAAGTACGCACTGGGCGCCATTTCAGTAAGCAAAGTCGCACACGTTTCTCTCCGTTTCGTGGTCGCATCGCATCGAAAGTTATCGCATTCTGTTCATGCATCCAAAGTTGTGTCTTTTTTTATTGTTTGTGACTCTCTTGCTTCATTTTCGGAGCACCGAAAGCAAACGACAGATTCTTACTTTGCTTTTTCTTACTTTTTTATTTTTACGTTGCTTACTAAAAAATGGCGTCCAGTGCGTACTTCACATTTTGCTCAGAGTAATCCATCTTGCACGCTTTGCGCGCTATAAGATCTTTGGTTACTATTATCTATTTCTGTTCATTCACTTATATGTTTACCTATCATTTCATTCATTTATCCGTTCATTCCTTCATTCATTTTTCATCTACCCATCCATCAATTCATCCACTCATGCAATCAATCATCAATCCACTCATACATTCATCCAATCAATCATTCATTATTCCATCCATTCGTCCAATCAATATTTGATTGCGTACAAGTTTTGTTAACTTTTTGGTTTATTTTGTATGATTTTGTGATTGATTTGTAAATAATTATTTAAATGAATAAAGTGTCCTCTTGAAGTCATTGTTCCATTCATTCATTTGTTTGTTCAGTCGTTCAGTCACCCATCTATTGTTCATTCATATATCTGATCAATTGATCATCCAATCATCCATTCGTCTATTCATATATACTTTCATTCGTTCATGCATTCATTTGTTCGTGCATTCATTCGGTTTAATTTGCACATCCCAGCATGCAATAAATTTGAGTGACGCGATTCCTTACTTAAAAGTACATCCTGGGAAGCTTTTAAAGTGAGGGGCGGTGCTTGCCTACAAGCCCCTTGCTAGTGAGGGGGGATGGGACTTCCGCTCACCTGTTCAACGGCCACGTACTGCCCGTGCTGCTCGCATCCGATGTCAAACAGGTATTTGCCCTTGCCTTGTGGCTGCCATGGAAACAAAGACAAGAATATGCCTTAAAAAAACACACACACACAAACACAAATTTCTCCACGGAGTTGAAATCACTCGCTGCATTGGTGGTCAGCCAACTCTACGCCCGGATGGGTCTCAAGGAGTGGAGCCCTGATTTACTGGATCCATTGGGCAGTGGAAGGCGATCGCAGTTCCCAGTGACTGGGTGTCAGTGACTGGGTGCCAGTGACTGGTGTCAGTGACTGGGTGCCAGTGACTGGGTGCCATTGACTGGTGTCAGTGACTGGGTGCCAGTGACTGGTGTCAGTGACTGGGTGCCAGTGACTGGGTGCCAGTGACTGGGTGTCAGTGACTGGGTGCCAGTGACTGGTGTCAGTGACTGGTGTCAGTGACTGTGTGCCAGTGACTGGGTGCCAGTGACTGGGTGCCAGTGACTGGGTGCCAGTGACTGGGTGCCATTGACTGGGTGCCACTGACTGGGTGCAACTGACTGGGTCCCACTGACTGGGTCCCACTGACTGGGCCCAACTGATTGCATTTGAAAGGGTCTCTAACCAGGGCCCAATTTCAGAGCCGCTTAAACGTGAAAATCTGTCCTTGGGCTGGGATCATCAGCCAGGCTGGAACCGCTAGCTGGTGCCCACTCGCTCATCGCTTGGCACAGCAGGGAACCAGCTACGGCATGCAGGGGAAGGAAGGTGGGGGAGGGGGGAAAAGGCAAGATCCGAAATGGGACACCAAACGCGGCCCGCCACTAGGGGGCGCCCTACTGCCGCACCTGATCGGCGATCCAGCCGCCCTGGAAGCGGTGGTTGGCGTGGATGAGCTCGCCGGCACCCTCCCGCTTGCCGTTGAGCCAGGTGCCCACGTAGCGGGTGGAGGTGTCCTTGTAGGTGTAGACGCCCTGGCCGTGCCGCAGGTGGCTCTGCCACTCGCCCTCGTAGGTGTCGCCGTTGGGGTAGGTGTAGGTGCCAAAGCCGTGCCTCTGGTCGTCCACCCAATTGCCTGCACAGAACAAAAACACGGAAGAAGAGGTTGACAACATGGAAAAGAAAATTTTGACTGGACCGGGATTTTGAACATCTTGGTTTTTGTACCAGTGCTCTCTCCATCTCAGCTATCCAGTCCTTAGATGGAGGATTAGAAGAGCCAGAGACACAGTCAGAACTAGTACTTAAAGCTAGACCCAAAGCTAAAGCTTAGGGCTAGAGTCAGAATGAAGCCCCAGCCATAGCTAAAGCCAGGAGCTATAGCTAGATACAGAGCCAGAGCTACAGCTAGAGCTAAATACAGAGCCAGGGCTAGATACAGAGCTAGAGTAAGGGTTAGAGCAAGAGAAAGAGAAAGGGCTAGAGCTACAGCCAGAGCAAGGGCTAGAGCTAGAGACAGAGCTACAGCCAGGGCTATAGCTAGAGACAGTGTCAGGGCTATAGCTATAGCCGGGGCTAGAGCCAATGCCAGGGCTTCAGCTATAGTCAGGGCTAGAGCCAGGGCTATAGCTAGAGACAGTGCCAGGGCTATAGCTAGAGACAGAGCCAGGGCTATAGCTAGAGACAGAGCTAGAGCCAGGGCTATAGCTAGAGACAGAGCTAGAGACAGGGCTATAGCTAGAGACAGAGCTATAGCCAGGGCTAGAGACAGAGCTATAGCTAAGGCTATAGCTAGCGGCAGAGCTATAGCCAGGGCTATAGCTATAGCCAGGGCTAGAGCCAGGGCTATAGCTAGAGACAGTGCCAGGGCTATAGCTAGAGACAGAGCCAGGGCTATAGCTAGAGACAGAGCTAGAGCCAGGGCTATAGCTAGAGACAGAGCTAGAGACAGGGCTATAACTAGAGACAGAGCTACAGCCAGGGCTAGAGACAGAGCTATAGCTAAGGCTATAGCTAGCGGCAGAGCTATAGCCAGGGCTATAGCTAGAGACAGAGCTATAGCCAGGGCTATAGCTAGAGCCAGAGCCAGGGCTAGAGCTATATCCAGGGCTATAGCTAGAGACAGAGCTATAGCCAGGGCTATAGCTAGATCCAGAGCCAGGGCTATAGCTAGATCCAGAGCCAGGGCTAGAGCTAGAGACAGAGCCAGGGCTATAATTAGATACAAAGCCAGGGCTATAGCTAGATACAGAGCCAGGGCTAGAGCTAGAGACAGAGCTAGAGCCAGGGCTATAGCTAGAGAATGAGCTAGAGCCAGGGCTAGAGAAAGAGACTGAGCCGGGGCTAGAGCCAGGACTTTGGCCAGAGCTCACTCCACACTCAGCGCTGAGTATCAGACCCAGGTGCCTAAGCCTTTGCTTTGTCTGCCCCTCCCTCCTCTTTCCCTCAAAGACGACGGCCAAATGCCTGCACCTACCTTCGTACTTGGAGCCGTCAGGGTAGATGAACGTCCCCTGCCCGTGCTTCTTGTTGTGCTTGTATTCGCCCAGGTAGCGGGCGCCGTTCTTGAACTTGTACACGCCCTGTGGGAGCGGAGAGATGGAAAGCTTGCACGGTAAAAGATAGTCCCCCTAATAAAACACTGTGGGCCCAAATTGACGGCACCCGTTACTGCATACGATATTCCTTGTCATTGGCACCACGCAAATCTCTTCCTTTTGAGTTTGTGTGGTCATCACTCAGAACCAAAACCACAAAATTAGTCCCTTGGCCCTCTAATTTTGGACATGTAAGGTCCAAATAACTCAGATTAGGACAAATAATAACAAATACATGCTTAGTGTCCAAGCCCACTTCTATTTTGGTGCCGCAATTTTTTTTTTTTTTTTTAACAACCCCCCCCCCCACCCAAACGTAAATTTAATTAAAAAATTCCAGGGAAAAAATTATTTACAAAAAAGGCATAGTTTTTATGTACTCAGTCATCACTGTGAAAATTGTCTATTGTTTATATCTGCCTAAAATATTGTATTTTTGGAGAAATGAGTAAAAGAAATAGTTGACGTCTCACCAAGATCTAAACTATTTTTCGGAACAGTATGGCGTTGAATGCTGCATTTTCGCGAAACAAATGAAGCGGTTTTCACGATATTCTCGAGACTCGGTTGGCGGATTGCGCTGAAATTTTCACAGGTGTGCTATTTCATGCATATGTTGAGATCAGACAACGTATGGATGCTATTCTTTGACCTCGACCAATGGTGTGTAGGGACTTTAAAATGGGAAAAGTAACCATAGTCTCCAAGCCATTTTTCCCTCAGCTTATTCAATCACATTTTGAGGGGGTGGTGTTGGTGGTGTTGGTAAAAATCCTACCTGTCCCTGCCTCTTGCCAAACTCGTACATGCCTTCATACATGTCTCCGTTGGGCAGCGTGGCCTTCCCCTTGCCGTGTCTCTCCTCCTTCTCGTTGCGCTCCCCCTCGTACTCCTGCGAATCAACGGAGACGGACGGGAAGCAGGTCAAACCTGGGAGTGCGCCAACTCGTACTCGTGTGGCCTCGTACGCCAGCAAACTCGTGCACAGATTGGTCGATTTTGTATCAACGCAAACCCGTACAGGTGTCAATGGGTAGCGCCAACTCGTCCTTAGCCATTTTGTAATACAGACCACTTCGTACACATGGTAACTCCTAGTATTCCTATTCCTATGCAGATTGGTCAACATGTACACAGATTAGTTTTTGATGAACACCAACTCTTACAAATTTGCAAACTTGAGTTGAAACACTGGTTGGTCAACTCGTACAAGCACCAACTTGTTGTACTTGTACTAGTAGGGTAAGTAGTAAAGTACTAAGTCTAACTCGAAGTGCAGGTATTTTCAATTTTTTGTCCAGGAGGGGAATTCGACCAGCTGTATACAAAAACTAAACAGCTGGTTGAATTTTTGGCTTTTCTTAAACGGTCGAATACCCCTGCATTTATTACCCTACTAGTTAAATATAAGTTGTCATCTCGTATGCACATGTCTTAAGTTAAATATTTCATTCTTAACTCAAGTCTTGGATACATGTGTCAACTTGTAAACCGATTGGTCAACTTGTACGAATGCCGACTCTTACAAAATTGTTCAAATTATGGCAACGCCAAGTGGTACTCACACTGCCTTGTACACAGATTGACCAAGTCAAGTGGTGCGCATGGCAACTAGGACTACTTCTCATTATAACGAACTCACGCCAATCCTATCATTTTTCAATTTTTTTGGGAGATGTTTTTGAGAAATACTAATTCATAAATTTAGAGAGTGAAAGACTGAAAACTGGGAAGCTTAGATTATATCTTTTTTTTTATTCCTTAAGGTGACTCCGTAGGGTTTGTGCTTAGGGTGTCGAGTGCTGACAGAAAATGAACGTCTTTCTTTTAATTTCAAATGAGAAAATTCTCAAACAGAATGAAACAGAATGAGATGCAGAATGAGAATGAGATGCAATTTGTCCGGAAACTGGACGGGTCGCAAAAAAGTCCTCAAAATGTGCGTTTCTTTGTTCCACTCACCCCTAAGTAGGGCCCTTGTTCCTCCTCATCGTAGTCTGAGCCGAGATCCGACATGTTTGATAGATCTGATTTTTTCTACGAATTCTCGATCTGAAGATTTGGTGATTTTTTGGTAGACGAGCAACTCTGGCTGCGATGTGTTCGTGCGTCGATTTGTTTTCGGTGCATCGATGAGTGTGATGCATGCAGGATGGATCGCCCAAAAAGCGCCGCCTTGTTGCACGGCAGTGAACGGGCGACGGCCGGGCGAGCGCCCAATTGGGCGCTAAATCCATCGCCTAGCAACGGCGGGCAGCAAACTTGTTTATGGTTGATGGAGACGGGCCAGCGCCGTTGTCAAACAGCATTGAGGGCGCTATATCAGAATACCGTTGGGCTCACAGAAGACCCTGGATCCCGCTTCACCTGAATGTACTTCACCTAAATAATTTATTACAATGCATGACATTATTTCGCTTGGAAGACTGGAAATGATTCGATAATTTCCCGCACGTAAACACTTATGATGTACTTTAGGTTCTAGGGTGATATACCAAAATGTTGCAAACTGCTTACTGACTAAAATTACCAAAATGCAAATCTTTAAATTTAGTGGGCCTGACGTTTCGATCCCAGCAGGACCTTTCTCAAAGACTTGTTTACAAGTCTTATTTACAATAATGTTGTTGAATGCTGTACATAATAATTTCAGGACGCAATAAATCACACGGATAGTGTTCTTTATGTTGGGAATCAAACCCCTCTGTCTTGAGTCGAGATTTAATGAGTCCAGTGTTTCCCCGGCCCGGAAAGACTTTCCCCAGACCGGTCCATTAGCCTGGTGACGACCGCCTCAGACGCAGGCCGTGGTCGTTAGAGGTTCTATTATGTTTTTGAGTAAAAAAGGGTACTGTCTAAATCTATAATTGTGACCCGGCACAGCATAATGAGGAATAACCCCACTTTTGAGATTTTGAGATTTTCTAATGATGTGAAAGAGTATACCATTAGCTTTCAAATGATTTAAAAATTATTTCCCTGTGAACTTTGTTGCAAATAGTACAAGGGGACTTCGCTCGTTCATTTGGTATCAGACACAATATAGCAGCGTCATTCTAACTCCTCGAAAGCGGCCATTCAAAAAGGCAGGAACTTTGCATTTTCATAAAAACAGTACACAAACACTCCACGAAATCCTCGCTTTTTCAACATTTAGAGACGGATTTCGGAAAAATTATTTGGACATAATATCCTTCAATACATTAACTTTCCGAAAATACACACAAAAAAAGATTTTTTTATCGAATTGAGAAGATACTTTGACTTCAGGCGTTGTTTACTCGAAAAGTGTCTTGGTGGGATATTCCTCATGTCGCTGTGCCGGGTCACAATTATACCCGCTCATGCCGCACTAAGATCCATCATAATAATAATTATTTCGATGATTTTCCCCAATTCAAAAATAAGGGAAGAAGAGTAAGACTAAGCCTTAGGGAAAAGTCCATTAGCGTTCAGAAATGTTGAACCTGCGTCGTAGATTGAGAACGACGTAATATTTTTTTTTTTGATTTGACATTTTCAAATTGAATAGTTTTTCTGCCTTTGAGAAAGGTACGTCCTGCTAGGATCGAAACGTCAGGCCCACTAAAATAATTTTAAGATGTGAATAGTTTTTCAGCAATCAATTGGTCTCGCTGTATATGTTACACAAGAGGTCAACTGTCCAGTCGTACCTGTTTGGCCACAAAGAAAAGAGTGAAAGAAATCTTTACAATAGACCGCGTGCAAACCGCTTTTAATCGGTCTATTATGTAATGACTGATAAAATATTATGTTTTGGGGTGAGCACACCATCACCATGGCATCAACAAGACTACAATAGCCCGGTGTACGCCAAATTATCGATTTGGTATCATTATTTTATGAAACACAATAATTAGGTCCATACAAATCAACTGTTCAGATTGACTTCGTTCTTGTCATTGACAAACATGAAACTATTTGGGGCTAATACTTCGCAAAATGCAGGACGGAAATGTGTCGTTCGTGTGACATTGCCTCGTGGCTACCGCACCACACACGGGGAGCAACCCGAACGCACCCGTCGCGAAGCGTTGCCACTGTGTTTTCTTGGACCCGAGTCAGCCCGAAGCCCCGAACCCTCCCGAACGCGCACGTCCTGAGCCAAAACAAACGAGGTCGATTTCACCCATTGGCCGATAGAGGGCGTCCGTGCATGGTGCCCAGACGCCTCAACCGGCAACAGGGCTTGTTGTGGTACGGGAACAGGAAACGTCGTGAACGCGCGGCACCAGGCGGAAGTTACAACCAGTGTCTTGCCCTACCAAAAAAACAACCCCAAAAACCAAAACAACCGGCAAGGCTATGCAAGTGATCGCAGGAAATTGGCCTTTCACAATAAATCTGGGTGAGTGAATATGAATAAACGGTCAATTATAGAACATATGTGTGGTGACTTTGTATCACGGTTAGAAATTTTATTCCCGGTATCTTTATTAATATTATTAGAGTCATTTTTGTCCACTCACGTGGGCCGCAAAATTTAATTTTAGAACTAGTACTTTTACTAGTTTTAGTAGTAGTACTAGTAGTAGTACTAGTACTAGTAGTACTAGAAAGTACTACTAGAACAGTAAGATAAATAAGACAATTAAGAGTAAGACTAAGACTAAGACTAGAGCCAAAGAGGGCGTTAGACAAGTGCTAAGTGGAACAGGTGGTAAGTATCACTTGTATCAGTGATAGTATCACGTGGTTCGGCCCACTTCGGGGCGTACCGCTCTTACTCTTAATATTATTAGTTTCGCAGTGGCTGTTGTTACGGCAGTCGTCCGTGTGGTTCCCTGACTTGATTGTATTTCGTCAGCATTGTAGGCTGGTTGAACCAGTCTATTAGCTGATAGTCTGGTTCCAAGAGCTAAACATCCTGACAAATACTGTGAAGTCAGGGAACCACACGGACGACTGCCGTAACAACAGCCACTGCGTATTAGTTTTACCTTCTTCTGAGCTCTCCAGCCAAGTCCATGCTCAGTCTAACTCTTGTATGACGGCTTTCCCAAAAGAGTTAAGTTAGCTTTTCTAGGCTGGGGTCGGTCGTCAGTCAGAAGACTTATAAACTGCTGTACATCTTGAAACTTCAATTCTTTGCCCTTTGAGGATCAGGCCCGATGGATGGGCCCTACGCTACACTGCAGTCATGGTTTAATTAATCGCAGTGGCTGTTGTTACGGCAGTCGTCCGTGTGGTTCCCTGACTTCACAGTATTTGTCAGGATGTTTAGCTCTTGGAACCAGACTATCAGCTAACAGACTGGTTCAACCAAGTGTGTATAAAGGGTGTATAAAATCCCAGTCAATATCCACAGTCTGACACAACCACATACTTGCTGAAATAATGGCACAACTGCAGAATACCCCACCACTCACCTCTGCGCTGTACAGTACACTTGACATAGGCCTGCACTGCATTGCACGCACAAGGGGAAGGGTTTCACGTATAATGTAGTGGCGGGGTATTCTGCATGTATTCCGAAAAAGTTTGACATACAGTTTTCTAAAAAAAATCATGGTTTTGTGTCGCATATGTGTCAACCAGACGACTGACTGTCAGTACAGAGGTCTCGGGTTTCAAGTCTCGATCCAGTCAAAGATTCAATTATGTGATTCGTTTGTGTGTGTCTGTGTGTTACTGTTAGCTTGTGAGCGGTTGGGAGTCGAACTGCTGGAGAGGCGACAGGATGGAGAACGGGAAGAGTGACGGCACCGAGGAGGACCGGAAGCCCGGCCTGGAGGAGGCCAAAGCGGCCGCTCTGCTGGCCGCCGCCCGGCGCCCGCTGTCCTGCCAGCACTGTGGCCAGACCTTCACCATCCCGCAGAACCTGCGGCGCCACGAGCGCAGCAAGCACCTGGGCTTCCGCTTCCCCTGCCGCGTCTGCCCGGCCGAGGCCACCCGCAGGCGCGACCTCCTTCAGCACTACCAGCGCTTCCACCCGCAGCGGGCGGACGAGGCGGCTGGCATCAGCCCCGTCCGCCGGCTGATGGCCGACGGCCGGGCACGGCCACTCCGCCGAGCCCGCCGGGGGAGGAAGAGCGCCCTCGCCCAACAGCAGCAGCAGCAGCAGCAGCAGCAGCTTGTGCCCGCGTTCATCGGCTCGTCCCCCCGGACGTCGTCGGCGAACCGCGGTCCGCTCCTCGTCCCGAATCTGGCCGTCGCCAAAGCCGGCCAGCTGCTCAGGCCGCCAGCCGACTGCGACCGGGTCGCCGATCCGGCCGCGGCCGCCGCGAGCTCGGCGGACAGCTACCACGTCGCGGCGCTCGGCCCGATGCTGGACTGCCCGGCCGCGCAGGTCGGCCGGCCCGTGGAGATCCTGATCTCGGCCGACGTGTCCACGCCGCTGGACTGCCGCGAGGGCCTCGGCGCGTCTCTCGCCGCCGGGGGGCGGCCCAGCGACTCCTCGCGGCCGCAGGAGGAGCGAGCCCAGTCCGCCTGCGGTGACGGCGACGGCAGCAGCAGCAGCGGCGGCGGAGACGGCGGACCGCAGCGGGTGGTGGTGTCGGGGGCCCTGGACCCGGTCAGCCAGTTCCGGCTGGAGCGCATCGTGGCTGAGCGGGCCAGCCGCATCACCGAGCACACGGTCATCGAGACGCTGGACAAGGCGGGCCACGTGGTCAGGCGGGAGACCATCGACAGGGAGTACTTCCTGAACGGAGCGCAGTGAGCATCCCGCTGGAATCCCTCGCTCACCCACCGGCCTGGGAGGACGGCGAGAAACTATCAACGGGTTCCAGTTCCCCCGCAAAAAACAAACAAACCCCAAAACACTCTGAGAACACCAGCCACAACCACAATGCATTATTGCATTGTTGCGGTATTGGCTCTGTGATTCACTCTGATTTCTTTGAATTGCTTCTGACTGGTGCCAGTGCCAGGGCCACCATCCCCCTGGCAAAGACTAGTCAACTATTTTGTTAGAAGGTGCTAGTGGCTGGTTTTGGTGGCACCTATCTGTATAGGTGCCACCACCTATTGGCTGGTTTTGGTGGCACCTATCTGTATAGGTGCCACCACCTATTGGCTGGTTTTGGTGGCACCTATCTGTATAGGTGCCACCACCTATTGGCTTGTTTTGGTGGCACCTATCTGTATAGGTGCCACCACCTATTGGCTGGTTTTGGTGGCACCTATCTGTATAGGTGCCACCACCTATTGGCTGGTTTTGGTGGCACCTATCTGCATAGCTGCCACCACCTATTGGCTGGTTTTGGTAGCACCTATCTGTATAGGTGCCACCACCTATTGGCTGGTTTTGGTGGCACCTATCTGCATAGCTGCCACCACCTATTGGCTGGTTTTGGTGGCACCTATCTGTATAGGTGCCACCACCTATTGGCTGGTTTTGGTGGCACCTATCTGTATATATGTCACCACCTATTGGCTGGATAGCTCAGATGGAAGAGCACTGGTACGTTAATCCAGAGGTCTCTGGTTCTTGACCCATTTTTCAATTTGATATGCACTACATGTATCTCAAGTCAAACAAATGACAGAAAAAACTGACTGGGAACTTCTACACCCCTAAGACTAGTTGACTACTTGGGTAGGCCAGTCTCTTAGGGCTTGATGGCTCACGTGGTAAGAAGGCTGGGTGCGCATACTGCGCAAAACTAGAGGTCCCGATCCAGTCCAAGTTTTCTTGGCAATTTTTGTGTAAAGAATTTTGAGAAAGGTCATGCTAGGATCGAAACGTCAGGCCCACTATATTTTTAGATTTACTTTTAAAAATTTAGATTATAGCCAAACTTTAAAAATAATTTGAGAGGGCATTTTTTTTTGTCAACTGGTCTGATATTAATTTTGTAGTTTATTAATTGACTTTGAGGTTTCCTTGTAGGATGAAGCTCTTTACAAAAAAATACCTATTGTTTTGAAATAAAAAGCAGCGTGAAAATTATCTCCGGTTTAAACAAATAATTATATATTATTTTGAAATTTAATTGAGTCATTGGTATATAACGAAGCATCCAAAGTCAAAGTTTTCTTTGCCATTTTTCCAAACTGATTGATTGAAATATAATGGATGAAATCGATGAAATAAATCAAGGGTTAAATGGTCAAGATATTTTCAACAGAAAGCAGGAGTTGTCCCTTTGTTTCTATTATTCATTCTGTATTGTGTGTAAATCTACAAGAAGCATATCAATTAGTTGCAGTCCCTGGCGCTCATTCGGCTAAACACTGAAAACTTTAAAATGCGTTCTCATCGATCCAAAAAAAGCCTACCAATATCTAGAGTACGTAATCGTTGTTACTGTCCTCGAATTCGTACTCTTCTGAGGTCAAGCAATGGTGAAATTATTCTCCAAGACAGATGAAGCTGTGACCGGTGGTCCAGTGGTTGATGAGACGTCTGCATTCGAAAGCAGGAGTTGTGGGTTCGATTCCCGCCCGGGCTGACTTGTATTTTGTCAACAGGCAATCGGGCAAAGTGCCCGAGCACTCGGTCGGAAAAAGAAAAAAAAGATGGAGACTGAAGCCATCTTTAGTGGTGGTGCTGCAACCTGCCACAGCGCAGGTTCTTGGAATACGAGGAAGTACGGCGAACAACTCGAAAACTTGTAAAGGTTCGTCTGGGCTGCCACGTAGAAACGGGCTGTGGTAAGCTGAGCTGACATCCAGGTTTGTCGTCACGAATTTTCATGTTAATAAGGGGATGGGCGGGGGATACTGGGCACCCCTTAAAGCTCCTACACAACATTGGTCGAGGTCAAAGAATAGCATCCATACGTTGTCTGATCCAACATATGCATGAAATAGCACACCTGTGAACATTTCAGCTCAATCCGCCAATCGAGTCTCGAGAAAATCGCGAAAACCCGTTTTATTTGTTTCGCGAAAACGCAGCATTCAACTCCGTACTGTTCCGAAAAATGGTTTAGATCTCGGTGAGACGTAAACTATTTCTTTTACTAATTTCTCCCAAAATACACCATTTTTAGGCAAAAATATTTCAGTGAGAGGTTTCTATAACCATCTTCAAACTGTATAAGTTACCAATCTTACCAATGTTGTGTAGGGGCTTTAAACACCTTTTCATTGTTTTAATTACATAAACGCGGTAAAATCAAACGGGAAATGGGCAAATATCTGTTCGAATGAAATCACTTAATGACTTGTACTATGCAAAATCAATTACATAGGCCCTTTAATATTACGCCGAGTAAACCCTTATTGAGTAGACTTCAATTTTCGGTGTTACAGGATACATTTGTAATGGCGTACCTTTCTCTGCGTCTGCGCCTTTACATCGATCCTCCCTTTTTGGCATGGCCGACCTCAACCACCGGCCCATGTCAAATGCTTCGCCAGGGGGCGCCGGTTCCACCGGACCCTTGTCTCTATGTTGGTCCCTGATCCAATCGTTGTAAACTCAGAGTCACGGTAAAAAGGGACAACTTGAACAAAGAGTAGGCTATCTTTCAATGGACGTATTGGTGGATTCATTGATACTCGTTTGGACTTGAATGGCACCGTTTCAGATGCCAAAGTCTGGTTTTTGGTTAGTTTAGTTAATTTCCCTGAGCACATTCTGAGTCAACCTGAAAAGTGAGCGCAAGGCCCATAGCATAGTTGGCCCATAGTTTGACAAAGCTTTCAAGCTAAAATAATATTGATCTTAAAATTTAGTGGGCCTGACGTTTCGATCCTAGAAGGATCTTTCTTCTGCCTTTGAGAAAGGTCCTGCTATGCTAGGATCGAAACGTTAGGCCCACTAAAATAATTTTAAGATTTGCATGTTGGTAATTTTAGTCAGTAAGCAGTAATTTTGCCACATTTTTTATATCAAAGCGGGAAGATCAGTCGACACGCCGGGAGGGAGCGGAACGGCTAGAGGGCTCGCGCACCGAGCGCTCCCTGCTCATCCTCCTCCGCCGTAGTAGCCGTAGAGACGAGGGAGTAGAGCGTGCTGATGAGCGGCAGAGACGGCGCATAAGTTCCTGCTCACTGGACCGGTTCATCCTGTTAACCCAGATAATAATAATGGAACTAAAGTGATATACACAAATGTTGCAAACTGCTTACTGACTAAAATTACCAAAATGCAAATCTTAAAATTTAGTGGGCCTGACGTTTCGATCCTAGCAGGACCTTTCTCAAAGGCAGAGAGAAAGGTCCTGCTAGGATCGAAACGTCAGGCCCACTAAATTTTAAGAATAATGGAAGTAGTGTAGCGGGCTGAGCAGTCGCCACGCCCCCTAGCCCCGGGTGGACGGCAGTCAATTCCAAGCGGCTCCCGAGGCGAAGGTGGGAGACCCGGGGAACGACCGGATGGCGGCCCTCGTGGGCATTCAGTCCGACTCGCTGTTGGGGGACGGGTATAGAGGCCAGGACTTCCAGAGAAGTTATTGACGTCAACTTTATCTTTTGAATTCAAATAATCTACACGACTATGCGTGTCACAACTTCTACCAATTAAGACAAACGTGTCGCCAAATGCTGTCGATTTACCTCTACCAGGAGTGATAATATAACGCATATCTAATGGATGGTCTACCAAAGGAACGTGTCTCGTTGTATCTCCCGTGAGGCTAACGACGTCACTTATAACCGTTTCAAACCATCCTCATTAAATCATCCTTGAGAGGTGCGTGTATAATTGCCAGCCTTTCCCGCGTTCTCGTCAAAATGTACCCGCCCCTAATGGCAAATTATCCATCACGAGTCCTTGGACGCCGGTCGGAAATTGGCGCTCTACAAGACAAGCCACGCGCTGTGCACAATACCAACAGCCGTTACCAGTCAAGTCTAGGGCCCGCTGCCGCGTTACCATGCCAATACCCGACAAAAAAAATAAATGAAAACAATTAAATATCTTTGATGGCTGGACGGTTCCATTGCACAGAAGTAGGGGAGCTATCAAATGCCTAAGACGACTCATTTCAAGGAAAGAGTTTATGTGAGGCTGACTAGACGTATCTTGTTTCTATAAATAATTTCTGAATAGAGATGGGAGGAAGCGATTTGTTTAAAAAAATTACAAATGGCAGAACAAAAGTCGTAAGAATTTAGACCATTACCCGAGCAAGGACAGTTCCACGGCCTGTCACGAACGCCGAGTAGACCTTGAGTCCTTAATTTGATTAGGCTTCGGTGGCGCAATGCCACCCCCGCCGCGGTCCCTTCTATATAAGCGCCAGCTCAAGGGAGAGGGCATCATTCCGTGGTCAGACTTGGTGGGAGCATCGGCGTTTGGCTTGGACGTTCCTTTCCCGCTCTCCTCCGTGCTCAGCCTGCAAAGTAACCGTCACCGCAATGGCCGTATTTGTTGACACCTTCCTCCTTGTCGCCCTGGCTCTGATTATCAGGGAAATGACAGGTAAGACGTGCACAGTTTCACTCGGTACAATATTGTATTCCGGTACGTCCTATAGAGGTTCATCTTTTGGTAAAATGCCTTGTCAAAATTGTAGATCACCTTCTCCGTTTTAGCAAAGGCCAAAAGGAGTACCGCGCCTATAGAGGAAAGTTCTGGTAGGATCAAAACATCAGAACCCCTATATTAGTTTAGGTTTGGTATGTTGGCCAGTCAAGTCAGTGAATAGTTTGTATTTTTTTGCTCATGTGATCATTGTGTTTTTATTGCGCTTACCTACGAGCCATTGTCTGTGCTCAAACCATGTACTTCCTTCCAATTGATAATGATACTTTGGTATTGTAATCCCTTCACTGATATCCAGTCCGTTCTGACATTTTCCTTTGATATCCTCCTGTCTGTCTACCATCTTTCCTTGAATCCCTTCCAAACTGCTTGAATTTTCCTTCGATCTCACCCTGGACTGTAAGACAGGTCTCCATCATCTAATCCCTTCCTTACTGCTTAACCTTTCCCTTTGATCTGACTCTAGTCTCTCTACCAGCCTTTAACCCTATATGGACTAGGGGCCTTGGAGACCCCCCCATATGTTTTATTACTGCATCGCGACCGCTAAAAAAATTTGAATTCTCACCTCATGTCTTTCCTTTCATGGTGTCCTGCGCATATTTTGATACCTAATTTGTCCGAATCGGACATACCTATCTTGTGTTACATATGAATTTATTAGTAATTGTAGGTGATTACAATTTTTTGTACGATTTTAAACTGTCAGACAATGGTTTCCATTTCTTTATGAATTGATGTTATACCGATTTAATGCTTCTGTATTATTTTGAGATAATTAATCAAAGCTTGGAAACAATAAAAAAAAAGACAGAAGTAAAACAATAAAAAGAAAATAAATAAAAATAATAACAAGAAAATCAATGAAAACAGTAAAAAACACAAGCAATAAAAACAATGAAAAACATAAGGACCTTATCACTGATGGCTTTCTGCTGTTACTGTTGACTTGAGTTTTAACTCGATACATAAAAATACATAAACACAAATAAAATCAGGACTGAAATATTTTAAATGTAGGAAACCCTATTCTAATTTTAACACAGATTCCTCATGAGTTTATATTTGTTACGCTGAACTATGCAAAAATATCGCAAAACTGCATAAAATATTCATTATGAAAAGTTAATTAGCGAATTATTCATCAAATTTGCATTTTTGATAAATTTAATGATACAATCCGATTCAGCATGTAGACATCTATCTGCAAGCGAAATTTCAAGTTTATCTGATCTTCCCATCCGAGCTATCCAACCCTTAAATGGTGGGCTCCAAAATAGTCAACTGTAGTCTTTGCCGGAGTAGGGGCGCGAATAAGAATCCTTCAACCTATTTTTTGTTTTTGAAGATTTTTTCTTAAATGCTAGAATTAAAGTGATTGTATTCTGTTCTTTATTTTTCTCCCTACAGCTGCGATACCGTGCATTATCGGTCAGGAACCCGACCCGGCCACGGGCAACAGGTACCGCTGGGTGATCCCGGTAAAGGACCCTTGCCAGTGCACTCGGGTCCGCGTGGGCGGGCGCACTAGCACCCAGGCATTGTGTAGACCCTTCCCGGTCACCTACTACGACAGCTTCTTCGAGAGCGACGACCCGGCCGAGATACGACGGCTGCTGAATTGCTCCGGTGAGTGTCCATGCCACTGACTGAGGCCTCGTCTGTCCTTAGATTTGCCTCGTGGATTATCTTCATTATATTATTGTTTTATTTCTACTTCTTCCTTCTTCCAGGTACGCCTCCTTGTCGTTCTGAGGATGCACAGCCTCTTGGTATGGAAGATGGCAACATCCCTGATAGTAGCATCACTGCTTCTTCTGTTTACTATAGGGATGGTGAACCTTGTCTGGAGTGCGCACCCCATATGGCACGGCTTCACAACACAGGTGAGATGCCAAACCAAGGTGCCCACAGTACTCCATGCCGAGTATGAAGACTTGCAGCAAATTTAAAGATACGTGGCGTAACGTACGCGTTAAGTGGTTGTTGCGAAATAATTTCTTCATATGTGACCCGGCACAGCCACATGAGGAATATCCCACCAAAACACTTTTCGAGTAAACAACGCCTGAAGTCAAAGTATCTTCTCAATTCGATTAAAAATCTTTTTTTTTTGTATTTTCGGAAAGTTAATGTATTGGAGGATATTATGTCCAAAGGATTTTTCCGAAATCCGTCTCTAAATGTTGAAAAAACGAGGATATCGGGGAGTGTTTTTGTACTGTTTTCATGAAAATGTACAGTTTCTGCCTTTTTGAATGACCGCATTCGAGGAGTGAGAATGGTGCTGCTATTATTGTGTCTGGTGCCAAACGAACGAGCGAAGTCCCCTTGTACTATTTACAACAAAGTTCACACGGAAATAATTTTGATATCATTTGAAAGCTATTGGTATACTCTTTCACATCATTAGAAAATCTCAAAATCTCAAAAGTGGGGGTTATTCCTCGTTATGCTGTGCCGGGTCACATATAGTTATGCAGTGCCTGCGATTTTAACTTCAAATCGTCTTCACGAAACTCTGCTAAGCTACGCAACAAGGAATGTGTTTTCGCAAAGTCCATTCAATGGTACAGTCCGAGATTATGTACGGGGACGACCTCGTATTCGATCAACGGCTATTTGGGTCGTCAGAATGTAATGTGAGCCGTGATTAAGTGAGTGCGGTGGTGCCCTCTTCAAGGCGATCCCACAAATTATTTTTGCTCTTCGATTTTCCCGCTGAGCAAGCAGCAGAAGCAACGCCATTTCACGAGCAACTAAGTGGGACCAGCCACATTTCTGTGGCATACATAAGTCTTGGATATGGTAAAATGTGACCCGGCAAAACGACCTGAGGAATATCCCACCAAAACACTTTTTGAGTAAACAACGCCTGAAGTTAAAGTATCTTCACAATTCGATTAGAAATTAATTTTCTATTTTTGTATTTTCGGAAATTTTAAGTACTAGAGGATATTATATTTGGATATCATTTGAAAGCTATAATGGTACACTCTTTCACATCATTAGAAAACCTCAAAATCTCAAAAATGGGGTTATTCCTCATTATGCTGTGCCGGGTCACAAATGCGTTATACCTTATTGCGGAGCTTACGCTGTAGATTACTGCGCCATTTCGAAAGGTTTCGTGAAATGGGATGCTGAGCAGGGAATATATTACAGTGTACTGAAGCCAGCCCTGCATCTGTCTTATCAATATACCAGTATGACGGGCATAGGCGTCGCTCATTCAGGGGCTAATGTGGGTCTATAACTGGCGCCTACTTGGGGGCCTGTCGTACACGCGGCAGTGGCTGGGGCTCAGGCTTTCTCTCAGTCATCCAACAGAATTATTGGGTCAAAACAGAACATCACTATAACATCTGTGGCTACGTGCCTGTGTTACTTCGAATTTCAGTCTGTAATCCATCATAATCTACTTATCGAACAGGGGGCGCTAAGGCATGGATTGCTGCAGATGGTGACCAGAACGTGTGGATACAGGTCGACTTCGTGAGAAGAGTCTACGTCACCGGTGTGATCACACAAGGCCGTAGGGGGAGCCCACGTGAACAGTGGGTGACTGAATACCGTGTTCTGTACGGAGATGACGGCGAGCATTGGGACCACGCCATGTGCTCCCCGAATAAAACACAGCTGGTAAGTCTCATTAATAACAAACTTTATCAAAGATGAAATCCGATGTTGAACGAAGAATATCACAATCGGGTGCTATATATATAATCCGGACTGAGTTCTAGATTTCAATGCGGAGCATTTGCTGTGACACCGTGTAAGTCATCTCTTTCGAGAATGAGTGTGGCTCTGAGAAGAGCCGGTAACACAACGTTTCGTGCAGTGTGTGCTCCTACTGGCACCACAAACACTGCACATTGTGATTGCACAACGCAAACCTCCTTGTCCTATCTAAAAGGTTGCTATCTTTATTTCTATAGTTTGATGGGAACACAGACAGCGAGACTCCGGTGAGACGAGATTTCATGTCGTATGTGCTGGCACGATACCTGCGCATTGAAGTCGTGGCGTACAATGGACGTCATTGCTGTCTGCGCTTTGAGTTGCTGGGCTGCAAGAAAATTTCTTCAACTGATAAAGGGTCGAAAAATGACGTTTATTTCACACTGCCGCTACAATAAACCATTAATGCACAGTTGTGAGTTACGAAGAATTGAAACAATTATCACCATATATCTCTTTTTCTCGCTGAATTTAGTGTTGCATATAAAACTCTTGGTACTCTTACATGGATCGCTAATGGGACAGGATGTACGGGAAAAGTAATATCATTAAGATGACCTATATTATTAGTGTAAATACAATTAAAACATTTATTAACAAAATATATGGTTTATTTAAGATTAAGCTGCTTAATTAATTCGATGATAGTTCGTGCCGTATAAGTGATCGAAATTCAGCGTCTGTGTTTGCACTAATTTGTACGTAAGCATTAATTTTAACATTAACATTTTGTGGAGCACCATTGGACAAAAGTCACCTGAAAGTTTCTATTTCACCATATGCTTATTCCATTGTTTCGTCATAAATTTGCATCGACTCTATCGGCGTACTGACGTCATTCCATCAGGTATATAGGCCCAATGTGTTGCTTATAACGCTTGATATCTAGGTACAAGGAGTAAAATGTTCATGTAGATCGTTTCATTCAATAAAGGTGTCGCTCGTTTACGCCAAGAAAGTTTGACGTCATTTGTGCTTTCTTTACTAGATCTCTTTCGGTCATTTTCTCCCATCGATATACAGCCATGCTTTGTTGCATCGTGCAAGGAATAACGATCAGGACTGGGAATTACTCCGCCCTCAGTCAGAGAATGGCGGCGAGAACGGTGGTGAGAACGTCATGTGGAGTATAATGGTGAAGCGCTTGTGCTATTTTCTCTTCACATGGTGAAGGACATTGGTATAGCCGTTACCCCATCTTCAGTGGAGGGTAATCTGGGGGTAGATTTTTCCTCTGTAGTTCACGACTTGTGTGACACTATGAACATCTAAACCGTGAAAATGGGGTGAAAATGACATTTAGCCGTGAAAAGAAAAATCACCGTGTTCTCACCCCTATTAAGGGCACACAGTTAGCCAAGTCATTTTCACGGTGTTTTCACCAGTGGTCTCCAAGGCCACATTCCTGGTGCTAAATGGCTAGAGGCAATTTACATATAGAAGTATCTGGGAGTGACACTTACAAGGACACCATACAGTACCTCTATGGGGGCTGGTGGTCCCTACTGGTAATTGAATTAGCCATCCTTCAAGGCTGGAGCTTGCCACCCTAGATATTCACATTTTTTTCACGGTCTCTTTAGTGACCTGAAGATGTCCTTATCAGGTCAGAGAAGCGATTATTTTCACGGTGAATTCACTGTAAAATGCACTTTGAAATCACAGTGACTTTTTAGTTTTACAGCGAAATGACATTTTCTCCCCCTTTTCACGGTTTACATGTTCATAGTGTGAAGTCATGTCAGAGGTCATTGGTTGGAGGCTAGCCGTAGAGAAAGGTCGTAGCCACTTCCCATAGACCTGTGTGATATTTCTGGTCGCAGCCAGTGAGCTCATAATGCAGACACGGCAAGGTTCGGCAGTGGCATTCTCCCACACGCTACCGCGGGCAGAGACCTTGAGACAATAAGGAATAGTATAGAGCAGATTTTGTTTCGAAATAAAATGAAATGAAAATCTCTTAATTGTTTACTCGAGCACGGGAAAGTCAATACAATGGCGGATCGATGTGACCAATCCTTACGATGGTGAGCCTACGTGGTGGTTTGCCTTTGCCAAGATACAATATGGCGCATTGAGTGGCATGAGAGATGTATGAATCCAACTAAATTTACTCGGTGTATGTTGAGTACTGCATGATCTGTTCGAATTGCCTGCTGAAAACACACAGGCAGCGCGTGCGGGATTCGAACCCTCGACTCCTGCTTTCTAGTCCAGACGCCTTGCCCACTAATGATCAACGAGCTGGTCAAGGTCGTGTGGTGGATTCGAATCTCTAGAGCGGCGGGTGCTTTGCCCGACTGCCTGCTGAAAACAAAGGTGCCTAAGGGCAGCGCGTGCGGGATTCGAACCCTCGACTCCTGCTTTCTAGTCCAGACGCCTTGCCCACTAATGATCAACGAGCTGGTCAAGGTCGTGTGGTGGATTCGAATCTCTAGAGCGGCGGGTGCTTTGCCCGACTGCCTGCTGAAAACAAAGGTGCCTAAGGGCAGCGCGTGCGGGATTCGAACCCTCGACTCCTGCTTTCTAGTCCAGACGCCTTGCCCACTAATGATCACCGAGCTGGTCAAGGTCGTGTGGTGGATTCGAATCTCTAGAGCGGCGGGTGCTTTGCCCGACTGCCTGCTGAAAACAAAGGTGCCTAAGGGCAGCACGTGCGGGATTCGAACCCTCGACTCCTGCTTTCTATAGTCCAGACGCCTTGCTCACTAATGATCACCGAACTGGTTAGGGTCGTGCGGTGGATTCAACATGAATCATTATATTGTCTCGACAGAAACTTGTTTCATTTGGGTAATCCTGCAGGAGCTAATTGAGTATTTGTTAATTGTAATCTGTTATGGTTATTTTGCTTTCCTTTTTTTTGATTAATTGTTTTTGCTATCCCGGAAAATGATATAAATAAATAAATAAATACATCAATAAATAAATAAATACATCAATAAATAAATAAATACATCAATAAATAAATAAATAAATACTTTTTTTTTTACTTTTGCAAAGAAAACTTTATTCCGAATTCAGGAGGGATACAAAGCAAATAAGGGAAAATATACAAAGTGGGATAATTGCACTTAAAAGAAAAGAAGATTCAAGAAAAGAAAACCTTGAGAATTTACAGACATGTTGCATTATTTTGTATAAACGGTTACTTTAGTTTGAACAAAATTAATGAATAACTTATGTGTGCGTCCAAGAACTCAGAAAAACCGCCCAGAGCAGAGGCATAACGCCACGTCTCGGAGTCCGAGCAGCTGCTCAGGAAGAAAACAGAGAGGACAAGAAACAAATCTTAACTAGGGAGGGGTATAACATTGCCTTAGATCAACCATGTCATTTGCCCTGGGGTGTAGGAGAAAAGTACATTGTTTATTGACCATCGTTTAAGAAAAGTTAGGAATGGAGTTGTTTAGATTCTGATAGTTGTATTCCAGGATCGTTTTGTTTTTTTAATCGGTGTGTCCAGACAAGGAGGGGATCGGAGGGTGTGCATGTACGGCATAGCCAATAGAAAATATTTTTTAAACTAATAAATAAATAAATAAATAAATAAATAAATAAATATCTGATGGATGGGCTACCCATGAAATTTGTATCGTCGTATCTCCGTTATATAAATGTTAAACCAACCTAAAACGATCGTGTATCCAATTATCCTTGAGCGGTGCGCGTTTACTGCGTTTTTGTCATAATGAATCCCTCACTAATTGGCGGATTTTTTTTATCAGAAATAAGCGTCTACCAAACAAACAATGCGGTGTGTACAAAATCAACAGCCGTTACCAGTCAAGTCCAGGGCCCGCTGCCACGTTACCATGCCAATACCCGACAACAAACGCTGGTCCGTGTCTTGTGTTTAGTTGCGAGTGAAATTGAAAAAAGGAAAACAGACAATTTTTTTTTATGGCTGGACGGTTCCATTGCACAGAAGTAGGGGAGCTATCAAATACCAATGAAGACTCAGATAAAGGAAAGAGTTGAGTTGATGGTGACTTGGCGTATCTTATTTCGATTCATCATTACTGAATACAAATAGGAGGCAGCCATTCGCGTAAAAATGGAAAAAAATGGCACAGCACGACTCGTAAGGAATTAGAGGATTACCCCGATCTACAATCGTTCCACGGCCTGTCACGAACGCTGAGTAGACCTTGAGTCCTTAATTAGGCTTCGGTGACGCAATGCCACGCCCGCCGCAGTCCCTTCTATATAAGCGCCAGCTCAAGGGAGAGGGCATCATTCCGTGGTCAGAGTTGGTGGGAGCATCGGCGTTTGGCTTGGACGTTCCTTTCCCGCTCTCCTCCGTGCTCAGCCTTGCAAAGTAACCGTCACCGCAATGGCCGTATTTGTGGACACCTTCCTCCTTGTCGCCCTGGCTCTGTTCATCAGGGAATTGACAGGTAAGACGTGTACAGTTTCACCCGCTACAATTGTATTCCGGTACGTCGTACAGACGTCCATCAACTTCATATTTGTTGAAATGCCTTGTCATTTTGTCAAAATTTTAGAAAATCTAACACTCTTTGTTAGAGCTCCTTTAAGGAAAGCTCCGGTAGGGTTAAAGAATCAGAACCCCTAATATAGATTCAAATTGGCTATTTCGGCCGTTGACATCAGTGGACTGTTTGCAATTGATTTGATTGTGCTTTGCTCAGAGCCGTTGCCTGTGTTCAAACCATGGACGTCCTTCCCGCATTGACCATACTCCTTTGATATCTCCGTAATTCCCTTCACTGATATCAAGTGCGTTCTGCCTGACATGCTCCTTTTGATCTCCACTGTTCTGTCTATGTACCAGTTTTCCTACTTTTATCCTTTCCCAACTGCTTGAAATTTTCCTTCGATCTCGCCCGGACTGTAAGTCTCCGCCATTCAATCTCGTCCTTACTGCTTAACCTTTCCATTTGATCTGACTCTAGTCTGTCTACCAGCTTTCAACCGTTAATACATTCCCTACTACTTGATATTCCTTTTGATCTATCATTGATCTGTCTAACAGGCTGCTTTTCTCCTTTCATCCTACTGCTTGAAATTCCCTTTGACACCATCGTGGTCTGTCTACCAGCTTCCCTCCTTTAATCATTTCCATAATAAATATATTTCCCTTTGATCTCAGCAAGGTCAGTCTACCACCTTTCCTCCTTCGTCCCTCCTGTGTCTATACCTTCCATTGTATTATGCAATATCCTCCTGTTCCTTCCATTCTGCGGAAAGATTCGGCAAGGATTGATACGCCAGGTCCCTTAACTTCACGAAATAATGTTCTAATTGAACAAAAGCGGCAAAGAGAAAAGACTCCACTGGGATTTGAACCAGAGACCACTGGTTTTGTGTAACCATCGCTCTTCCCATCTGAGCTATGCTGCCCTTAGATGCTGGCCTCCCAAAATAGGGTAGGGTGGCCGCTGACAATCCTTCAACCGTTGAGGTATTTCTGTTTTTTTTTTTTTTTTTCGAAACAGCTGGTAGAATTTTGTTTTATATTTTCCTCCTTACAGCTGCGATGCCGTGCATTATCGGTCAGGAACCCGACCCGGCCACGGGCAACAGTTACCGCTGGGTGATCCCGGTAGAGGACCCTTGCCAGTGCACTCAGGTCCGCGTGGGCGGGCGCACCAGCACCCGGGCATTGTGTAGACCCTTCCCGGTCACCTACTACGACAGCTTCTTCGAGAGCGACGACCCGGCCGAGATACGACGGCTGCTGAATTGCTCCGGTGAGTGTCCATGCCACTGACCGAGGCCTCGTCTGTCCTAAGATTTGCCTCCTGAATAATATTTTTTATTTCGTCATTTTCTACTTTCTTCCTTCTTCCAGGAATGCCTCCTTGTTGATCTGACAAGGAGGCATTCCATCATGGTTTCGAGTCTAGCGGGAACTTTCTCATCGGCGGAATTTCTGCCTTTGAGAAACGTTCATACCCTCTGCTGAGATTTCTTCTGTTTAGATTTGCATTTTGGTATTTTCAGTCGATTTTCAGTTGGCAATTTGGGGATTCTATTTTTAGATTTCTTCAAAATGGGCGGATCCGTTATTACCGCTTGTGACTCCTTTGTGTCCCTTTGATTAAGGAATGGCCCGTTGTTCGCGAGAGGAGCCCCTTGGTATGGAAGATGGTCGAATCCTTAATGAGAGCATCACAACTTCATCTATTTATGATGACGATGTAGGGGTTTGCGGACCTCAGAAGGCTCGTCTGAATTTAACAGGTAACTATACAAACTACTGATTTCTTGTCGAACTATCCCTTCTCAGAAAACCCCTATTCTTTAGTCGCCAACTTTAACATGGACTATACACTTCGTGATTGTTCATTCTCGATCAATTCATCCATGTTTACGTAAGTAGCCTAAAGGGTGATGACTCGTCTTTAAAACTTTTCGGTTTTAGGTTCCCGCGCCGAATCCTGGTGCGCAAAGTCGAATGATCCATCACCATGGATACAGGTCGACTTCAAAAGAAAGGTGAACATCACTGGTGTCATCACACAGGGGCGCGGTGATAGGGACCAGCGAGTTACCAAGTACCGCGTCATGTACAGTGACGACGGCAACCAATGGACCAAAGTCCTTTCGGCCGAGGGGACGATTGCAGAGGTGAGTAACAATGTGAAATGAACGACACAAAGGGGCACAACCTCGTGCAACAATCTTCACACCGATCGCTACATCCACAAAAATGCTGCTTTTAATCACCCTCCATTCTTCCTTGAGCTTCACTTGTATATTTGGCAGTAATTATCGTCTGTTCTATTGTGGTGTCTTGCAGTTTGAGGGCAACGTTGATAGACACAGTCCGGTGACTGCACGACTCGAGGATATCCTGTACGCACGCGTCCTGCGCATTGTACCCACCAGTTGGAAACTTTGGCCTTCGATGCGATTTGAAGTATTAGGCTGTAAGGAATTGTATTAAACAATAAAATCATAAACTCTTTTGAAAGAACCTTATAATTAAAAATGAAAATGCAGACAAAATGAATGGTACCCAGTGTTGATGTGCATAAATTGATGTAAGTGGTCACATATTTTTGGGTGAGGTCCTTAGAAATTTGTCATTGCATTGCACTTGATTCTCTAGATGGTTCTGTAAAGTGTGGTTTTAAAGTAATACTATAGCTTTATATTCAATTCTAAACGAGTTCTTCACACGAATAGAAGCCAACTATACTGGAATGATCCTTTGCATTAAGAATGCCAAATAGACTCAAGGATTTCGTGGATCCATTTGGATACAATCATGTACTTGCTCAATCTTTCTTAGAAAAAATTAAAAGGGAATTTGTGACCCGGCACAGCGGTCAAAGTCAAAGTATCTTCTCAATTCGATTATTTTTTTTTTTTGTATTTTCGGAAAGTTAATGTATTGGAAGATATTATGTCCAAAGGATTTTTCCGAAATCCGTCTCTAAATGTTGAAAAAAAACAAGGATTTCGGAGGAGTGTTTGACTGTGTACTGTTTTCATGAAAATGTACAGTTCCTGCCTTTTTGAATGGCCGCTTTCGAGGAGTTAGACTGGTGTTGCTATATTGTGTCTGGTACCAAATGAACGAGCGAAGAGTCCCCTTGTACTATTTACACCAAAGGTCACATGGAAATAAATTTTATATCATTTGAAAGCTAATGGTATACTCTTTCACATCATTAGAAAATCTCAAAATCTCAAAAGTGAGGGTTATTCCTCATTATGCTGTGCCGAGTCACATTTTATCCTTACACCCTAAAACAAAAAGTTTGGAAAAACGAATTACGGTTAAAATCGAAACGATGAATTCGTCCACCCTTTAAATCGCCTCGAATTAAAATTCTAACGTGAGTAAAAAAGCTGATGCTGTGTTCATTTTCATTCTGCCTTTTAATCGATTTACGAGATTTGAATTTTGATCATTTAAACCAGTAGATATTTTGCAATAGTTTTGCATATTACTATTACTGTTAATGTGTACTTTCTTAAAAAATAATAACCCATCACATTTGTTGTGCCGGGTCACATTTACAGGAACAAATCGAGATTGTATCAAATACTTGCCTTACAGCTTCTTAGATATGACATTATGATGTTACTTGATTTTGTTTTAAAAAATGTTGTCATTGAATGTTTCTCTCATTGAAATTTATCTCTGTATTTGTGTCTGGTATTAAACTATTAAATATATAGTTCGGTATTCTGTAGCAGGTTTTTTTGTTTGTTATCGGATTATATGTGTATTTTGCTTTCTGCGATTCGGCTTCGAGGTCACCTCCTCTTATCTCGTTGAGGGTCTCGTTGAGGGTCGTAGGGGAAAGTTGGGGGATCGTGGAAGCAACCTACAGCACTACCGGGGACAGGACGGCTACAACGGCGGAGGATGAGCAGGGAGCGCTCGGTGCGCGAGCCCTCTGGCCGTTCCGCTCCCTCCCAGCGTGTCGACTCGTCTTCCCGCTCCACTCGCTGCCCTCGGTTCGTTCTACCAAGACCTGCGCCTGTGGGTCCCATTCTGATTCTGGTCCCGTGTTTACCCATTCCACCCCGCTGTCTCCAATCCCGTCCTTGCCCTCTCTGACTGAGGGCGGAGTAATTACTAGCCCTGATCGTTATTCCTTGGACGATGCAACAAAGCATGGCTGTATATGGATGGGAGAACATGAACGAAAGAGGTCTAGTAAAGAAAGCACAAATTACGTCAAACAATCTTGGCGTAGATGAGCGACACCTTTATTGAATGAAACGATCTACATGAACATTTTACTTCTTGTACCTAGATATCGAGCGTTATAAGTAACACATTGGGCCTATAGACCTGATGGAATGACGTCAGTCCGCCGATAGAGTCGAGGCAAAATGACGAAAAAATGGAAAAGTCATAATTGTGGTGAAATAGAAACTTTATGGTGCTCCACAAAAAAAGTTATTGCTTATATACAATTTATTGCAAACCCATACACTATTATTTGCTATATTCCATACCTACCGAAGCAATAAAGTCTTTAGACACATCATCCGAAAAAGGGTTTTGAGAGCGTTAATGATATTGAAGTATGTTTGACGTGTTGATTGGGAAATGTTTTCAGGCGTTAGAGCTCTCTGCGCATGCTTGGCCAATCTTACACATGCGCAGAACCTACCAGATCTGTACGTGTAAAACCGGGATACGTAATGCACGCGCTGCACTGGGGCGTGTCGACACGATTCTCTCCCACCTTCCCATTCTGCCTTTGGGAAAGTTCCTGCTATGATCGAAACATCAGGCCCGCCAAATTTTTGATAATTGTTTATGTTTTAGTCAGTAGCAGTTTGCAACCTTTTTTGACTATTACTGTTTGTAAAAATGTGACCCGGCACAATGACATGAGGAATATCCCACCAAAACACTTTTTGAGTAAACAACGCCTGAAGTTTAAGTATCTTCACAATTCGATTACAAAATATATTTTTGGGGGATTTTCGGAAATTTTAAATATTAGAGGATATTATATTTTGATATAATTTGAAAGCTAATGGTATACTCTTTCACATCATTAGAAAATCTCAAAATCTCAAAAGTGGGGTTATTCCTCATTATGCTGTGCCGGGTCACAAATACACTTACAAGTTGTGATGTAAGTGTTTTATCATTTTTACTCTCATTAAAACAGAGGAATGATTCTGGTTTACTTAATATGAATTTTGAACAATTAATATCCAACATATGCATGAAATAGCACACCTGTGAAAATGTCAGCTCAATCCGCTAACCGAGTCTCGAGAAAATCGTGAAAACCGCCTCATATTATCTTTTGGCTAAAAATGCAGCACTCAACGCCGTACTGTTCCGGAAAATACTTTAGATCTCCGTGAGACGTAAACAATTTTTTTTTTACTCTTTTCTCCAAAAATAAAATATTTTAGGCAGAAATATTTCAGGGCGAGGTTTCTACTATAGCCATCTTCAAAATGTATAAGTTTGATGTAAATCTGTGAACATTTCTGTATTTCGATATTACCAATGTTGTGTAGGGGCTTTAATTAAGGAGCTGAATCTTGAATAAACCATCCATTTTGTTAATACATTTTATAGTTTTATTTACACTGATATAGATATTCAATGATTCTACTTTTTCCATATATGACCCGGCACAGCATAATTAGGAATAACCCTCACTTTTGAGATTTTGAGATTTTCTAATGATGTGAAAGAGTATACCATTAGCTTTCAAATGATATGAAATTTATTTCCGTATGAACTTAGGTGTAAATAATACAAGAGGACTTCGCTCGTTCATTTTGGTACCAGACACAATATAGCAGCACCATTCTAACTCCTCGAATGCTGTCATTCAAAAAGGCAGGAACTGTACATTTTCATGAAAACAGTACACAAACACTCTTCCGAAATCCATGTTTTTTTCAACATTAGAGACGGATTTCGGAAAAATCCTTTGGACATAATATCCTCCAATACATTAACTTTCCGAAAATACAAAAAACAAAAATTGATTTTTAATCGAATTGAGAAGATATTTTGACTTCAGGCGTTGTTTACTCGAAAAGTATTTTGGTGGGATATTCCTCATGTCGCTGTGCCGGGTCACATATATCTTGTCTCATTAGCGATCTATCTATGAGTACGGACAGTTTTATAACGAAGTGTAACACTGTATTCAGTGAGAAAAATAAATAAATAGGGCGATTGTTTTAATTCACAAATTCTTCGTAATTCACAACAGTTCATTGATAGTTAATTGTAGCGACAGTGCGGAAAAAACGTAATTTTTCAATTAATTCATATTTTAAGAAAAATTCTTGCAGCCCAGCAACTCAAAGCGCAGACGGTAATTGCCTTCACACGCCACGAAGTCAATGCGTAGGTATCGTGCCAGCACATGCGACATGAAATCTCGTCTCACCGGAGTCTCGCTGTCTGTGTTCCCATCAAACTATAGAAATAAAGATAGCAACCTTTTAGACAGGACAAGGAGGTTTACGTTGTGCAATCACAATGTGCAGTGTTTGTGGTGCCATTAGGAGCACACACTGCACGAAACGTTGTGTTACCGGCTCTTCTCAGAGCCACACTCATTCTCGAACGAGATGACTTACACAATGTCACAGCAAACGCTCGATATTGAAATCTAAAACTCAGTCCGGATTATAGCACCCGATTGTGATATTCTGCGTTCGACAATGGATTTCTGTATTGGATACAGTTTTCGTCAAATACTTTAGTTTTTAGATTTCCAAGTTTGTTTGTTATCAATGAGACTTACCAGCTCTGTGTTTTGCGGGGAGCACATGGCGTGGTCCCAAGTCTGGCCGTCATCTCCGTACAGAACACGGTATTTAGTCACCCACTGTGAGCTTCCCCCACGGCCTCGTGTGATCACACCGGTGACGTAGATCTTCCTCATGAAGTCGACTTGTATCCACAAGTCCTGGTCACCGTCTGCAGCACACCAGGCCTTAGCGCCCGCTGTTCGTTAAACAAACGCATGATTGATTTCAGGCTGAAATTCGCAACAACCAAAACCACAGAGACGTGGCCACAGCTGTGATAGCGATGTTCTGTTTTGACCCAACCCTAAAACAAGTACTTCGTTGGATGACTGAGACAAAGCCTGAGCCCAAGCCACTGCCGCGTGTGAGCAAGTTTCACGTCTGTGTCCACCAAAGCAGTCGTTGATTAAACACGATGTCATCCCTGTACTCTTATGTTAAATGGATTTCGTGAAAAAGTCAGTATTGTTTCGCAAAAACCACTTGCTATGCCACGAAGGCTATCTTGAAAATTGCCGCATGAAAGTCTTCATACTCTGCACGGAGTGGAGTAGGCACCTTGGTTTGGCATCTCACCTGTGTTATGAAGCCGTGCCATATAGGGGGCGCAATACGAATCAGATTCACCCTCCTTATAATAAACAGAAGAAGCATTGATGCTACCATCAGGGATGCTGCCATCTTGCATACCAAGAGGCTGAGCATCCTCAGAACGACAAGGAGATTCACCTGGAAGAAGGAAGAATTAAAATAAAACATTAATAATGAAGATAATCCACAAGGCAAATCTTAGGACAGACGAGGCCTCAGTCAGTGGCATGGACACTCACCGGAGCAATTCAGCAGCCGTCGTATCTCGGCCGGGTCGTCGCTCTCGAAGAAGCTGTCGTAGTAGGTGACCGGGAAGGGTCTACACAATGTCTGGGTGCTGGTGCGCCCGCCCACGCGGACCCGAGTGCACTGACAAGGGTCCTTTACCGGGATCACCCAGCGGTAACTGTTGCCCGTGGCCGGGTCGGGTTCCTGACCGATAATGCACGGTATCGCAGCTGTAGGGAGAAAAATAAAGAACAGAATACAA
Organism: Luidia sarsii; assembly: GCA_949987565.1. Taxonomy (NCBI): domain Eukaryota; kingdom Metazoa; phylum Echinodermata; class Asteroidea; order Paxillosida; family Luidiidae; genus Luidia; species Luidia sarsii. The sequence continues at coordinate 12,171,646 of OX465117.1, forward strand.
TCACTTTAATTCTAGCCTTTTTAAAGAAAATCGTCTAAAACAAAAATAGGTTGAAGGATTCTTATTCGCGCCCCTACTCCGGCAAAGTCTATAGTTAACTATTTGGGAGCCCACCATTTTAAGGGTTGGATACCTTAGATGGGAAGGTCAGATGAACTTGAAATTTCGCTTGCAGATAGATGTCTATATGCTGAATCGGATTGCATCATTAATTTTATCAAAATATGCAAACTTGATGAATAATTCGCTAATTAACTATTCATCATGAATATTTCATGCAGTTTTGCGATATTTTTGCATAGTTCAGTGTAAAAAATATAAACTCATGAGGAATCTGTGTTAAAATTAGAATAGGGTTTCCCACATTTAAAATATTTCAGTCCTGATTTTTATTTTTTTATTTTTTTGTATCGAGTTATAACTCAAGTCACCAGTAACAGCAGTTGTAAGGTCCTTATGTTTTTCATTGTTTTTATTGCTTGTGGTTTTTACTGTTTTCATTTATTTTCTTGTCATTATTTTTATTTAGTTTCTTTTTATTGTTTTACTTCTGTCGTTTTTTATTGTTTCCAACCTTTGATTAATTTATCTCAGAATGATACAGAAGCATGAAATCGGTGTAACATCAATTCATAAAGAAATGGAAACCATTGTCTGACAGTTTAAAATCGTACAAAAAAATTGTAATCACCTACACTTACTAATAATTTCATATGTAACACAAGATAGGTATGTCCGATTCGGACAAATTAGGTATCTATATGTGCGCAGGACACCATGAAAGGAAAGACATGAGCTGAGAATTCAATTTTTTAGCGGTCGCGATGCAGTAATAAAACATATGGGGGGTCTCCAAGGCCCCTAGTCCATATAGGGTTAAAGGTTGAAAGCTGGTAGAGTGACTAGAGTCAGATCAAAGGGAAAGGTTAAGCAGTAAGGAAGGGATTGAATGGCGGAGACCTGTCTTACAGTGCAGGGTGAGATCGAAGGGAAATTCAAGCAGTAGGGAAGGCATTCAAGGAAAGATGGTAGACAGACCAGAGGAGATCAAAGGAAAATGTCAGGCAGAACGGACTGGATATCAGTGAAACCGAAGTTTCATTATCAATTGGAAGGAAGTACATGGTTTGAGCACAGGCAAGGGCTCGTAGGTAAGCGCAATAAAAATACAATGATAGCAAAAAATACAAACTATTCACTGACTTGACTGGCCGAGGTACCAAATCTAAAATAACATAGGGGTTCTGATGTTTTGATCTACCAGAACTTTCCTCTATAGGCGTGGTACTCCTTTTGGCCTTTGCTAAAACGGAGAAGGTGATCGACAATTTTGACAAGGCATTTTACCAAAGGTTAAACCTCTATAGGACGTACCGGAATACAATATTCTACCGAGTGAAACTGTGCACGTCTTACCTGTTATTTCCCTGATAAACAGAGCCAGGGCGACAAGGAGGAAGGTGTCCACAAATACGGCCATTGCGGTGACGGTTACTTTGCAGGCTGAGCACGGAGGAGAGCGGGGAAGGAACGTCCAAGCCAAACGCCGATGCTCCCACCAAGTCTGACCACGGAATGATGCCCTCTCCCTTGAGCTGGCGCTTATATAGAAGGGACCGCGGCGGGCGTGGCATTGCGTCACCGAAGCCTAATTAAGGACTCAAGGTCTACTCAGCGTTCGTGACAGGTCGTGGAACGATTGCAGATCGGGGTAATCCTCTAATTCCTTACGAGTCGTGTTGTGCCATTTTCCACTTTTTTACGCGAATAGCTGCCTCCCATTTGCTTTTGGTAACGATGAATCGAAACAAGATACGCCAAGTCACCATCAACTCAACTCGTTCCTTTATACGAGTCCTAATTGTTATTTGATAGCGCCCCTACTTCTGGGCAATGGAACCGTCCAGCCATCAAAGATATTTCTTGTATTGCCGTTTTTTTCAATTTGCTCGCAACCAAACACAAGACACGGACCAGCGTTGGTTGTCGGGTATTGGCATGGCAACGCGGCAGCGGGCCCTGGACTTGACTGGTAACGTCTGTTGATTGTGTAAACACCGCATTTCATGTCTTGTGGAGCGCTTATTTTTGATAAAAAAAAGTAGGCCTACGCTAATTGTGTTTTGACAAGAACGCGGTAAAGGAGCACCGCTCAAAATTTGACACACGCTCGCTTTACAATTTTTAACAGTCATATAAATAACGGAGATGCAACGAGACCCATTTCATGGGTAGCCCATCCATCATAATTATATACGTACATTATCATTTGTGGTAGAGAACCGTTGACAGTACTTGGCGATACAAAATGTTTGTATTCATTGGTAGAAGGTATGCCACGTATGGTCATGTATTTGAATTCAAATGATAAAGCCTACGTCATTAAGTCAAATAATGACGGGAGCCGTGCTCTCCAAATGCTGGCTACAGTTTGGTCACTGTAATTATCTGAGTTTTAAGTTTGAAGCTACTGCATGCATGACAAAATACCGTGAAAAAAATTACTGAACATGTGCTAGCGTGGAAATTAACATTGAACATTGAAGTAATTAGGCCTACATGAAATGTTTTAAAGATTTGGCCGACGAGAGTGTATTCGAATGACCGTTCAACCTCGATGTAACCAATTTGTGTTTCGCAGTGGCTGTTGTTACGGCAGTCGTCCGTGTGGTTCCCTGACTTGATTGTATTTCGTCAGCATTGCAGGCTGGTTGAACCAGTCTATTAGCTGAAAGTCTGGTTCCAAGAGCTAAACATCCTGACAAATACTGTGAAGTCAGGGAACCACGCGGACGACTGCCGTAACAACAGCCACTGCGTTTTTGTTTTCATCTTCGATGCAACGCAGTACCCGTTGCTCAAGAGATTCGAATCCACCGCACGCGACCTTCACCTCCAGCTCGGTGATCGTTAGTGGGTAGGGCGTGTGGACTAGAAAGCAGGAGTCGCTGCCTGTATGTTTTCAGCAGGCAATTTGGCAAAGCACAGAGCATGCAGCGCCAAAACATACAGCGAGTACGGTAAACTCTCACTGGATTAAATTTAGTTGGTTTCATACATCTCTCACACTATGAACATCTAAACCGTGAAAATGATGTAAAAATGTCATTTATTAGCCGTGAAAAGAAAATTCACCGTGTTTTCACCCCTATTTCATGGCACACAGTTAGCCAAGTCATTTTCACGGTGTTTTCACCAGTGGTCTCCAAGGCCACATTCCTGGTGGTAAATGGCTAGAGGCAATTTAGAAGTACCTGGGAGTGACAGTTACAAGGAAACCATACAGTACCTCTATGGGGGCTTGTGGTCCCTACTGGTAATTGAATTAGCCATCCCTCAAGGCTGGAGCTTGCCACCCTAGATATTCACGTTTTTTCCACGGTCTCTTTAGTGACCTAAAGATGTCCTTATCAGGTCAGAGAGGCGATTATTTTCACGGTGAATTCACTGTAAAATGTACCGTGAATTCACATTGACTTTTTAGTTTCACGGCGAAATGACATTTTCACCCCTTTTTACGGTTTAGATGTTCATAGTGTCATGTCACTCTATGCGCCATTTTGTATCTATCTTCACCGAAGGCAAACTATCACGTAGGCTCACCATCGTAAGGATCGTTCACATCGATCGGTCATTGTATTGACTTACTGGTGCTCGAGAAAACAATTAAGATACTTTAATTTCATTTCAGTTCGGAGAATAAATTCTGCTCTGCTATTCTCAAGGTCGCTGCCGGCGGTTGCGTGCGGGAGAAAGCCACTGCCGAACCTTGCCGTGTTTGAGCTCACCGGCTGCGGCAAGAAATAACGCACAGGTCTATGGGAAGTGGCTACGGCCTATCTCTACGGCCAGCCTCCAACCTGTGACCTGCGATATGACCTTTGGCCGCCTTTCAAAATGGTCGTGAGCATCGCCTTCACGAGCTGTTTGAGACTAAGGACCATGAACAAAACTCGTGATCAGCAGAAACACCCCCAGATTACCAGCATTCAAAACAAGCTAATAGCTATATCTATGTTCAACACGATGTGATGAGAAATGGCACAGGTCTAAGAGCATTTGTGACCCGGCACAGCGACATGAGGAATATCCCACCAAAACGCTTTACGAGTAAACAACACCTGAAGTCAAAGTATCTCAATTCGATAAAAAAAATCAGATATTATGTCCAAAGGATTTTTCCAAAATCCGTCTCTAAATGTTGAAAAAACGCGGATTTCGGGGGAGTGTTTGTGTACTGTTTTCATGAAATTGTAAAGTTCCTGCCTTTTTGAAGGGCCGCTTTCGAGGAGTTAGACTGGTGCTGCTATAATGTGTCTGGTGCCAAATGAACGAGCGAAGTCCCCTTGTACCATTTACAACAAAGTTTACACGGAAATAATTTTGATATCATTTGAAAGCTAATGGTATACTCTTTCACATCATTGGAAAATCTCAAAATCTCAAAAGTGAGGGTTATTCATCAATATGCTGTGCATGGGTCACATTTATATTATGGGCCTACCCCATGATAATCAATGGTAACATCAAAGTAAAGTGTGATTCAAAATGGAGGTTACTGTACATCTTTTGGTTGGTAAAACAAGGCGTATTCATCTGACGTCGCTTTCGACTTTGTAGGTCACTGTAGGTGCTTTTATACAACCCTGACACTAAAGCGACTTGTTTTCTTTTGTTTTATTTGCTTCAAATCAGTATCTTCGTGTGTTGATTTATTTTAGATATTATTCACACACAAAAAAAGAAATCAAAAAAAAAAAAAAAAAAAAAAAATCGATATTATTTTAATATTTATTCATTTTCGATATTATTTTAATATTTATTTATTTTCGATATTATTTTAATCAATGTCATCATCCTCTCACTAATCCCTACCCTACTCCTTGCCCTTCACTTTGATCTCACCTTACCAGCTTTCCTCTTTGTCCTTTGTTTCTCGTCCGTGTCCTATTCACTCTCTTCCCCCTTCCTTCGCGTACATGTATCTGTTTTGTCCTTGTCACTCTGCCTTTGAGAAAGGTCCTGCTAGGATCGAAACGTCAGGCCGACTAAATTGTGAGATTTGCATTTTGGTAATTTTAGTCAGTAAGCAGTTTGCAACATTTTTTGTATATCACAATGTCATCATAGTTATAACATGATGTTTGCGTCGAGGAGAATGTAATTCAATAAGGGTTTACCCTTACTCGAGGTGATAAACAGTGTGCTCAGTGCTTTGCCCGGTGCCTGATAACTGACAATAAAACAACGTCTGCTGCAGTAGATTGAACCATTCATTTATTATTTTAATACCAGACACAAATACGAAAATAATTTTGAATGAGAGAAAAATCAATGACAAAAATGTTGATAAAAGGTGCTATTACTGGCTATAAATTGCTATCAAGTAACATCATAATGTCATATCTAAGTAGCTATATGGAAAGTAGATAACATTATATCGAGTTATTCTTTTAAAGGCCCATTACAACATCGGGAAAATCGGAAAAAATCGATGTCCACAGATTTCCTTCTAATTTACACAGTTTGTAGATGGTCATGATAGGATCCTCATGTTGAAATCTTACGGTCTGGGATGCTGTACTTCCCTAGAAATCTTCACTCAAACATCGACAAAATTAATAGATTAAGTCATAAACTATTTCTTACACTACATAATGGTGCAAACACCGTGACTGGTTTTTACTTTTTCTACTTTAAATTATCAGATCACTATTTGAGCTAAAACCTTCGCAGGATTACTTTTTTGGGGATGTTTAATGGTTTAACACACAAACTGTGGCAATCTTTTGACCTTTACCAATGCTGTATAGGGCCTTTAAATTTGAACAGTTCCTTTAAGAATGTAAAATATTAACAGTGATTGCCCTATGCCAATTTACCAAAATTAAAATCTTATAAATTAGGAGATGCTGACGTTTCGATCCAAGAAGGACCTCTCTTAAAGGCAGAAATATGAATAAAGATGAAAATAGAAATGCAGACAGAAAGTATCAAAAAATATTAAAACCTGTAAACATCAGCTTTTCACTCATTTGAGAATCCACGAAATCCTTTCGTCCATTTGGCATCCTTATTGTACAAGATCATTCCCGTATAGCTAGCTGAAAGCATTCTTTAGAACTAAACCTATAGCTGGCATTACTTTAAGACCACACTTGATACAACCATCAAGTGAATCAAGTGCAATGCAATGACAAATTTACAAGGACCTCACCAACAAATCTATGACAACTTTTTTTTATGCACATCACTGAATTACCATTCATTTACTGCCGAATGAAGTTCGTTAAAATAAGTTTTTCATTTCATTGTTTAATACAATTCCTTGCAGCCCAATACTTCAAATCGTATCGAAGCCAGAGTTGTCCACTCCGTGGGTACAATGCGCAGGACGCGTGCGTACAAGAGATCCTCGAGTCGTGCAGTCACCGGACTGTGTCTATCAACGTTGCCCTCAAACTGCAAGACACCACAATAGAACAGACGGAAATTACTGCCAAATATACAAATGAAGCTCTCGTAAGAATATAGGGTGATTAAGCACTGCCTTATTGTGCATGTAGCGATCGGTGTGAAGATTGTTGCACGAGGTTGTGCCCCTTTGTGTCGTTCATTTCACATTGTTACTCACCTCTGCAATTGTCCCCTCGGCCGAAAGGACTTTGGTCCATTGGTTGCCGTCGTCACTGTACATGACGCGGTACTTGGTCGTTCGCTGGTCCGCCTCACCGCGCCCCTGTGTGATAACACCAGTGATGTACTCCTTTCTTTTGAAGTCGACCTGTATCCATGGTGAAGGATCTATATTTACGAATTTTGGGCACCAGGATTCGGCGGTCCCACCTAAAAACCAAACGTTTAAAAGACGTGTCACCTTTGGGGCTAGTGCTTTTCAGTAAGCGTTGATAAAATGATCGGGGTTGAAATATCGAAAGGGCAGACCGTGTTAAAGTTGGCGACTGAACAACAGGGGTTTTCCTAGAGGGGATAGGTTCATAAGAATTCAGTAGTTTAGATAGCTACCTGCAAAATTCAGACGAGCCCTCTGAGGTCCGCAAATTGAGACCAAATCATTATAAATAGATGAAGCTGTGATGCTCTCATCGGGGATTCGACCATCTTCCATACCAAGGGGCTCCTCTCGTGAACAACGGGCGATTTCTAAATCAAAGGGACACAAAGGATTCGATGAAAGAACCGTACAACGGTATAAATCATGAGCCATTTGAAAATAAACCCAAATAAACAAAATCAAGGAAAAAATGACTGTGTGCTTTTCAACAAATCGAGAAAAATGTAAAGAAAATTTTACTGCACTGGGATGTTAACCCGTGACCTATGGTTTTGCGTACCAGTGCTCTTCCATCTGAGCTATCCAGCCCTAAGTTAGATGGTGGCCTTCCCTAATAGTCAACTAGACTTTGCCGGGGTGGGGCGACAGTAGAAAGCACTTCAACCATTAATAACTGCCGTATATCTGCTGCTTTTTTTTTTGAAACAATTTAAAAATACTGCAATGCCCGAAATTGCAAACTGCTACAATTGACACAAAACATCAAAATGAAAATGTGACCCGGCACAGCATAATGAGGAATAACCCCACTTTTGAGATTTTGAGGTTTTCTAATGCTGTGAAAGAGTATACCATTAGCTTTCAAATGATATCAAAATATAATATCCTCTAATACTTCAAATCTCCGAATATAAAAAAAAAGAAAATTTATTTATAATCGTATTGTGGAGATACTTTAACTTCAGGCGTTGTTTACTCAAAAAGTGTTTTGGTGGGATATTCCTCATGTCGTTGTGCCGGGTCACAAATGTGAAAGAAAAAAAACGCCAAAAAACTCCAAAGCAGAAATTCTGCCTAATAGAACGTTTAAGCTAGAACCAAAACGACAGCCCTCTGTTTTATTTTTTAGATAATTATATAATTCCTTTCTACTTCAACCCGAATACAATTAACGATATGCATACTGCACCAGTCCGAATCATGGAGTTACTTACTGCAGTCATAGTAGGTCGCCTTGAAGGGCTTTGTAGATGCCATCTGGGTGCTGTCTCCGTCAAAGGGAACTTTGGTGCACAGACATGGACGCTTGCCAGGAATCTCCCAGGAAAACGTGTCGCTCACTCCGGGACCCGTGTCGCAAAGCATCGCTTTTATATAAAATGAAGAGCAAGATACGAGAAACGAATTAACGCAGCCCGAACAACCCTCACAGTGATGCTTCAAACCAGTGTCATAAATGCATTAGTATACTTCACAGTGTCTCACCTTGTATTTCGTTTGAGAACAGGATGAGAGCAAGGACCGCCAACATCTCCACAAAGACAGCCATTATGATGAGAAGTTATCCGCAGCGTTGGTAACGTCAGACGGTGGGCCCCACGCCTATGCACTCCCTATGATGGCTCCAAGCAGTGTGACGACGTTACCGTGTTGTCTCCCTGGTTATCACCCACTCTCCACGACGTCGTATACCAAAGCAAATGGTTTCCATGGCAGTGCTTAGCTCGTTTATCGATTACCTTCCATAAAGTCCTCCACCAAGCGGGCCCAGACAATGCAACGGGAATCACGTGAAGGTTGATGTTGCCCAAGCCCTAATGGATCTGCGCAGGCAGTTATTAGCTGCTTCAAGATTACTCCAGGCTGTAATTATGTCCAAGGATATAAGTTTTAAAGCTACATGCATAATGTCGATATTAGAAAGTAACGAGATGTCTGTAATGTCATCAGCAGGTAGTCGGGCAAGATCATCACTGAGGACCGATTTACACGTTGAGTACGGCAGACCTCCACTGACTTACATTCTCATTCTGAATGACATTATCCTAGAATTACATTCTCCTACAATATCTACGAGATATGAAGACTAGATGTTTTACACATATGTGACACGGCACAGCATAATGAGGAATGACCCCCACTTTTGAGATTTTGAGATTGTCTAATGATGTGAAAGAGTATACCATTAGCTTTCAAATGATATCAAAATGATTTCCGTGTGAACTTTGTTGTAAATAGTACAAGGGGACTTCGCTCGTTCGTTTGGTACCAGACACAATATAGCAACACCAGTCTCACTCCTCGAAAGCGGCCATTCAAGATCAAAAAGGCAGGAACTTTACATTTTCATGAAAAACAGTACACAAACACTCCCCGAAATCCTCGTTTTTTTTAACATTTAGAGACGGATATCGGAAAAATCCTTTGGACATATAAATCCTCCGATACATTAAATTTTCGAAAAAGAAAAAAAAAGATTTTTAATCAAATTGAGAAGATACTTTAACTTCAGGCGTTGTTTACTCAAAAAGTGTTTTGGTGGGATATTCCTCATGTCGTTGGGCCGGGTCACATATTTCCTGTCACTCATTTTTTTTACCTGGACGAGGCGAACCATCCCATACGCTTACCTTGATAGCGATCGTTTACATTGATCGGCCGTTGTACTGACGCCGTGGTGGTCGAGGAGAGATTCAAGCGATTGTTAACGATGACTCTCCGCCGAGGTTGGTTTCATTTGGATAATAGTCTGCTCTTCCAATCCTTAATATTGTGACCCGGCACAGCATAATGAGGAATAACCCCGCTTTTGAGATTTTGAGATTTTCTAATGATGTGAAAGAGTATACCATTAGCTTTCAAATTATATCCAAATATAATATCCTCTAATATTCAAAATTTCCGAAAATACAAAAAAAAAAATATATATTTTGTAATCGAATTGTGAAGATACTTTAACTTCAGGCGTTGTTTACTCAAAAAGCGTTTTGGTGGGATATTCCTCATGTCATTGTGCCGGGTCACAATTATCCTGAGGTCTCTCGGTCGATTTTTTCCACATTACTTTAAAATGCTTTGCCTGTGGGTAGCGTGCGGGAGAATGCCATTACCAAACCTTGCCGTGTCTGAACCCATCGGCTACGACTAGAAATAACGCACAAGTCTATGGGAAGTGGCTACGACCTATCTCTATCTGAAGGGCATCCCCCTCACGAGCTGTTTGAGACCAGGGACCATGAATGCAAGTCGTGTACGGCAGAGGGAAAATCTACCCCCAGATTACCCTCCACTGAAGATGAGGTAACGGCTATACCAATGTCCTTTACGATGTGAAGAGAAAATAGCACAAGTGCTTCACCATCATACTCCACGTGACGTTCTCACCACCGTTCTCGCCGCCATTCTCTGACTGAGGGCGGAGTGATTCCCATCCCTGATCGTTATTCCTTGCACGATGCAACAAAGCATGACTGTATATGGATGGGAGAACATGAACGAAAGAGATCTAGTAAAGAAAGCACAAATGACGTCAAACTTTCTTGGCGTAGCGACACCTTTATTGAATGAAACGATCTACATGAACATTTTACTCCTTGTACCTAGATATCGAGCGTTATAAGCAACACATTGGGCCTATAGACCTGATGGAATGACGTCAGTACGCTGATATAGTCCAGGCAAATTGATGACGAAACAATGGAATAAGAATGGTGAAATAGAAACTTTCATGTGACCTTTGATTTATGGCGCTGCACAACAAAATAATGTTAATTTTAAAGTTAATGTTTACGTACGAATTAGTGAAAACACAGACACTGTTAGTGGCTCAAATCAGTTGCCATACTGCATACCTACTGTACACGAAGTAGTCTTGAATTTATACATTCTTTAGACACATCAGCCGAAAAAGGCTTTTGTAAGCGTTAATGATATTGAAATAATTATGTTTGACGTGTTGATTGGAAAATGCTTTCAGGCCTTTAGGGTTTCTGCGCATGCTTGGCAACTCTTGCACATGCGCAGAACCTACTGTACGAGTAAGACCGGGATCCCCTGAGAGAGTGTCTATGATAATCCGCGCATGACGTCACCGGTGGTACCGACTGCCGACTTAGTACGTTTAATGCACGCACTGTACTTGGGCTTGTCAACACGCTTCCTTCCACTCTGCCTTTGAGAAAGGTCCTGCTAGGATTGCAACATCAGGCCCTCTTAATTATGGATAATCGCTTTTTGGTCAATTTAGGCTGTAAGAAGTTTGCTTTTTTTTAACATTACCGTGAAAGAAAATACATTTATAAATATACATTTATAAAATACATTTATTTATAAATAACGCAAAATACATTTATAAAATACATTTATTTATACATGTATAACGTTTCTTTTTTTTTTACTCTCATTAAAGCAGATTGTTGAATCTGGTATACTTAATATGAATTGTGATCACTTATACATCACGAACTAATATCGAAATAATTAAGGAGCTTAGACTAAAATGAACAACCCATTAAGTTTATAAATGTTATAGTTTTGTTTACACTAATATTGGTCATCTTAATTATATTACTTTGCCCGTACATCCTGTCTCATTAGCGATCCATCTATGAGAACAGAGAGTTTTATAACGTGCAGCACTACATTCATCGAGAAAAAGAAATAAATAATGATGACTGTTTTAATTCACAAATCCTTCGCAATTCACAACTGCGCATTGATTGCAGCGACAGTGCGGAATTTATTGCAACCTTTTAATGAGATTAAACAACATTCTTGCAGCCCAGCAACTCAAAGCGAAGACAACATTACAGTTTACACGCTGGTTTAATGCGCAGGTATCGTGCCAGCACATGCGACATGAAATCTCGTTTCACCGGAGTCTCGCCGTCCGTGTTGCCAGCAAACTATAGAAATAAAGATAGCAACCTTTTAGATAGGACAAGGAGGTTTGCGTTGTGCAATCACAATGTGCAGTGTTTGTGGTGGCATTAGGAGCACACACTGCACGAAACGTTGTGTTACCGGCTCTTCTCAGAGCCACACTCATTCTCGAACGAGATGACTTACACAATGTCACAGCAAACGCTCGATATTGAAATCTAAAACTCAGTCCTAATTATAACAGCCGAACGTGATATTCTTCTTTTAACATCGGATTTCGTCCTTCATCAAGTGTTCGTCAAACACTTGAATTTATATTTCCAAATGTGTTTGTTATTAATGAGACTTACCAGCTCTGTGTTTTGCGGGGAGCACATGGCGTGGTCCCAAGTCTGGCCGTCATCTCCGTACAGAACACGGTATTCAGTCACCCACTGTTCATGAAAGCTCCCCCTACGGCCTTGTGTGATCACACCGGTGACGTAGACCCTGCTCTCGAAGTCGACCTGTATACACAAGTCCTGGTCACCGTTGGCAGCACACAAGGCCTGAGTGCCCTCTGTTCGTTAAACAAACATGATGGATTTCAGTGTGAAATACGCCAACTCACAGGCACGTGGCCACAGCAGTGATAGCGATGCAGGGCTGGTCTCACAACGTTTAAACTCTATTCCCGGCTCGGCAGCCGATTTCACGAAAGCATATACGCAATGGCGTCAGTGCTCGTAAGTTACCCGATGAGCTACGGAGCATTCCATACACTTGCGCACTGTTACAATGATACTGTGTAGCTTAGCCCAGTTTCGTGAAGTCGATTTGAAGTTAAAATTGCGGTAACTTTTCCACAATAACCGCTTATCGCTGCAAGTTTGAAATTTGCTGCAAGTCTGCATACTCGACACGGACTACAGTAGGCACCTTGGTTAGGCATCTCACCTGTGTTATGAAGCCGTGCCATTTGTGGGACGAAGCTAGTATAAACAGAAGAAGCAGTGATGCTACTATCAGGGATGCTGTCATCTTTCATACCAAGAGGCTGAGCATCCTCAGAACGACAAGAAGGCGTACCTGGAAGAAGGAAGAAGTAGAAATAAAACAATAATAATGAAGACAATCCACGAGGCAAATCTAAGGACAGACGAGGCCTCAGTCAGTGTGTGTATCGTTGCATGCTTTGCGCCGTTCATGAAACAGTCGTAGGCTCAACGGTTGCAGACCCACTGCGCACACGGAACTGTCAGAATGCTATTTTTAGAAGAAAAAAAAGATGGCCGCCTTGTTTTGGCTGTCGCACGGGCGAAACACCTTCTCGATCAATTGAGGGTATTTTATCCCTTTTTTCCCAAAACGTGAGTAAAGCAAATGACCAGTTTGTACAGATAATCAGCTTTAGGACACTGATCGACTTGGACCCTACAGTCACCCGAAACTCAAAATTTCAAAATTCGATAAAAAAGGGTGACTTGTCGGGTCCAAGTTACTCGGACTAATCAGTGAAGGGGAAATAACGGCGATACCAAAGGAGTATGGTCAATGGGCGGGAAGTAGATGGTTTGAACACAAGGGCTCATACGTATAGCACAATAAAACACAGTGATACAAAACAAAAATTTTCACTGACTTCAATAGCCGAAATAGCCAATCTAAAATAATAGGATTTCTGATGTCTTTATCCTACAAGAACTTTCCTCGAAGCTGGGGTCCACTTTTTTGCATTTGCTAAATTGAGGAAGGTCATCTTATTATCTGGACAAGGCATTTAAACAAAACATGAAACTGCTACCTCGTACTGCACGTCTTACCTGTCATTTCCCTGATGAACAGAGCCAGGGCGACAAGGAGAAAGGTGTCCACAAATACGGCCATTGCGGTGACGGTTACTTTGCAAGGCTGAGCACGGAGGAGAGCGGGAAAGGAACGTCCAAGCCAAACGCCGATGCTCCCACCAAGTCTGACCACGGAATGATGCCCTCTCCCTTGAGCTGGCGCTTATATAGAAGGGACCGCGGCGGGCGTGGCATTGCGCCACCGAAGCTAGTAATTAAATAAATTAAGGACTCAAGGTCTACTCGGCGTTCGTGACAGGCCGTGGAACGGTTGTCGCTCGGGGTAAACCCGAAATTTCTTAAGAGTCGTGTTGTGCCATTTATACGGTTTTGAAGCAAATGGCTGTCTCCCATTTGCTTTTGGTAACGATGAATCGAAATAAGAACTGATACGCCAAGTCACCATCAACTCAACTCTTTCCTTTATGCGAGTCTTCATTGGTATTTGATAGCGCCCCTACTTCTGCGCAATGGAACCGTCCAGCCATTACAGAATTTTCATTTGCCCTTAATTTTCAAATTCGCTCGCAACCAAACACAAGCCTTTGTTGTCGGGTATTGGCATGGCAACGCGGCAGCGGGCCCTGTGCGTGACTGGTAATCGCTGTTGATATTGTGCACTTCGCATCGCTTGTCTTGTGGAGCGCAAACAAATTCCAAAGACCAACGATGAAAAAGAAATCGCCGTCTGTGGCGGGTGATGCGTTTTGATGAGCACCGATAAGGGCTGGCAATTATACGCGCACCGCTCAATGATCATTAGATCGACTCCACTGTATATAGGCCTATTGGATTTCAAGCGCTCAAGTAAACAATCAAGAGATTTTCCTTTCGCTTCACTCGGAAACAAAATCTGCTCTTCCCATCAAGGTCTCTGCCTGCGGTAGCGTCGTGCAGGAGAAAGCCCTGCCGTGTCTGAGCTCAGAAATAACACACAGGGGCCAATTTCATAGAGCCGCTTAAGCGCCAAAACAGGCTTAAGCACAAAAAGTCATGAGCCACAGAATCCCCTTGCCGACTCAAACTTCATGATTGTTTCATGCTAAGCAAAGAAGAGTGGAATACAAGTCAGAAGCAAGGAACATCAAACCGCAGGGCAATTTGTAATCCTGCTTACACAAGGAAGACTTTTTCTGCTTAGCGGATTTTCACGCTTAAGAGGCTCTATGAAATTGGGCCCAGGTCTGTGGGAAGTGGCTACGACCTATCTCTACGGCTAGCCCCCAGCCAGTGACCTCTGACATGACCTCTGGCCACTTTCCAACGTGGTCGTGAGTATCGCCTTCACGAGCTGTGTGAGACCAAGGACCGTGAACCTATGTTCTACACGATGGGATGAGAAATGACACAAATGTAACAATAATTTTCCCCAGGATAACCAGTCTTAGCATAGGCCCTATATATAGGCCAAGTAATACGGAATACTCGGCAATTTGCGGTCTGATATGGATCTACTGGCTCAAGATCAAAGTCTACCTGCACCTAGCGCATGACACTTTGATATTCTAAAAAAACACCTATAGTTCATAATGGAGCTTGCGTTCTGTCCACGCACTATGAACATCTAAACGGTGAAAATGGGGTGAAAATGTCATTTAGCCGTGAAAAGAAAATTCACCGTGTTTTCACCCCTATTTCATGGCACACAGTTAGTCAAGTCATTTTCAAGGCGTTTTCACCAGTGGTCTGCAAGGCCACATTCCTGGTGGTAAATGGCTAGAGAAGTATCTGGGAGTGGCAGGTACAAGAACACAATACAGTACCTCTATGGGGCTGGATGGTGGTCCCTACTGGTAATTAAATTAGCCATCCCCCAAGGCTGGAGCTTGCCACCCTAGATATTCACAGGTTTTTTCCAGGTCGATCTCTTTAGTGACCTAAAGATGTCCTTATCAGATCAGAGAAGAGATTCTTTTCATGGTGAATTCACTGTACAATGCACCGTGAAATCACAGTGACTTTTTAGTTTCACGGCGAAATGACATTTTCACCCCCTTTTCACATAGTGACGTACGTAGGCCTTTTGGTAGGCAAAGCAATTAGGATTTATATGCAAGTCTCGAGCAGCGTTAGAATTAAGTACGGTCCATTACGCAGGGCCCGATTTACCAAATAATAATTATTGGCATGCACTGGTGCATGTAGAGCCAAAAATCTGCATGCACCAGAAAAAAACCTACATGCACCATACTTTTGGAAATACGTGTGCCGCATATTTCTGCATGCAGCAATTATACATGTAAGCCAAATATAAGATTATGTATGGTGAGAAGGTACGCAGGGCTCGATTTACCAAATAATGATATTGGCATGCACTGGTGCATGTAGAGTTTGTAGACCCAAAAATCTGCATGCACCAGAAAAAAAACTACATGCACCATACTTTTGAAAATACGTGTGGCGCATATTTCTGCATGCAGCAATTATACATGTAAGCCAAAGATAAGATTATGTAAGGTGAGAAGGTACGCAGGGCTCGATTTACCAAATAATAATATTGGCATGCACTGGTGCATGTAGAGTTTGTAGACCCAAAAATCTGCATGCACCAGAAAAAAAATGCATGCACCATACTTTTGGAAATACGTGTGGCGCATATTTCTGCATGCAGCAATTATACATGTAAGCCAAAGATAAGATTATGTAAGGTGAGAAGGCTATGTTAATGTTTGATATAATTACATGAAAGTAAACTTGCGAGAATCATACTTGGGTACATGCGAGTAACCTACCCCATTCTAATTCTCGGAGTCGCATTCTTCTGCAGCTGTATGAGCAAGTTTTGCTAACCCACACGTACCTCTATAACTGGAGGGAGTGATGTCAATATCAGAGTCCGATGAATATGCAAGTCCATAAGTGACCCGGCGAGCATAATGAGGAATAACCCCCACTTTTGAGATTTTGAGGTTTTCTAATGATGTGAAAGAGTATACCATTAGCTTTCAAATGATATCAAAATATAATATCCTCTAATACTTAAAATTTTAACCATGTAACAATCTAAATTTAAACATGTAACCATGTAACCATGTAAATTTTAACATGTAACCATGTAACCATGCAAATTTTAACATGTAACCATGTAAATTTTAACATGTAACCATGTAAATTTTAACATATAACCATGTAACCATGTAAATTTTAACATGTAACCATGTAAATTTTAACATGTAACCATGTAAATTTTAACATGTAACCATGTAGCCATGTAACCATGTAAATTTTAACATGTAACCATGTAAATTTTAACATGTAACCATGTAAATTTTAACATGTCACCATGTAACCATGTAACCATGTAAACATGTGAATTATAACATGTAACCATGTAAATTATAACATGTAACCATGTAACCATGTAACCATGTAACCATGTAAATTTTAACATGTAACCATGTAACCATGTAAATTAAAACATGAAACCATGTAAATTAAAACATGTAACCATGTAAATTTTAACATGTAACCATGTAAATTTTAACATGTAACCATGTAAATTTTAACATGTAACCATGTAACCATGTAAATTTTAACATGTAACCATGTAAATTTTAACATGTAACCATGTAAATTTTAACATGTAACCATGTAAATTTTAACATGTAACCATATAAATTTTAACATGTAACCATGTAAATTTTAACATGTAACCATGTAAATTTTAACATGTAACCATGTAAATTTTAACCATGTAACCATGTAAATTTTAACCATGTAACCATGTAAATTTTAACATGTAAGCATGTAAATTTTAACATGTAACCATGTAAATTTTAACATGTAAGCATGTAACCATACATTTCATGTATAGTTACATGCTTACACGGTTACATGGTTACATAGGCCATAAATGAATCCAACAAAAAGTACGAACAAAAGTACGAACCAAAAACAACATGATGAAGGTAGCGGTGAAGGTACTAGTGAGCTCCAGCACTAACAGTGGGGTTTGGCAGTGGTCGGTCATCGCATGAGCTAGGTAACCACCAAGGCTTGGCCGCCGGCACCAACGGCGGAACAACGGCCATGTAACCATGTAAAAAAAAGCAGGGCTGAATTCTTTACGACCAGCTCCGATATAATTCCATTGCGACCACGACACAAAGAACCCGGCTAGGCGTGACCGACTTATACCCCTTGTCCACCCGGGCGTAAACCTGTAGGTAAACAATAGGAACCGCTGTGTGGCTTACGCGCCGACTGAACAAAAGGCCTTACGATCTCAGCTGAACCCAGGGCCATACCCCCCCCTTTAAAGGGCGCATAGAAGAGGCATGCAGGTGGTGCGCTCGTGAGAAATCACAGTCGGTGCTAGTTCGCATGTGCCGTGTAGCGCGATTTTTTTCTTCCCAGTACAGTAGGTCTATGGGGAGAAAATTGACCAATCAAATGCGCGGGAATTCCGGTATTGGTGGTGAATATTCATAATGTATATGCACATGTGTTATAAAGTTGTCCGTACACTGTACTTGTACATGTACATTATTAATGTACTGTACATGAGTGCACTGTATGTTCACAAAATGTTCACCCAGACGAGGAAGAACGTGTCATTAACACAACACAACTTTTTTGGTATACGGAATGTTTCACCTCGAAAGTGATCTTGGTTTTCGGTACATGGGTCTAAGGGAGCTAGATTTGTGGTGATCTTCACCTATCGGACCAACCGATCGTGGTCCCCGTAACGGGGGGGGGGGGGGGTACCAAGTCGTGCCCGTCACGAAAATGTTCACACAGACGAGGAATAAAGAGTCATCAACGCAACACAACAGTGGTCTCGGTTCTCAGACGAGAATATTATGATCTTATTCATTTCAGTCACTACGGGAACGGAACCAAAGACCACACTAAGATTACGACACTGTATAAATTAAAAAGTGCGAAATAATGTACATAGTGGACACATACAATGTACCGTACTCCGATTTTGTTCTTGAAGGTGTTCTTTTTTTCCATCACAAAATATGCCCCGAAAAAACTGTTCGCTGCCAACTGAAAGAGCACAGAAACGTGGACTAGATCGAGCTTGAAATCACGGCCTATGATTTTAGTTTAGCGCTCTATCACCTGCGTTGTCCAACCCTTAGGTGGCGGCCTTCCCCTAAAAATAGTCAACTATCTTTTACTGGAGTGGGGAGGGGGGTAATCAGTAGAATTTGCACCGTCTACTGCCGCATATCTTCGAAGGACCACCTACCCCGCCCACAACTCTTCCATTTCCAATTCAGATGCAGCCAAACATGTTTCTTTTCTTGTGTTTGTTCGGAAATATTTCTCGATGAAAAACAACAACTCTTACTTTCCAAGTTCCCGGTTTGATTTTTCAGAGATGCTTGATTTTACATAATAAAGGTGATTCAATCATTCCCTTCAGACTACTGATTACAATCTGGTGTCATTTCATGTCATCTTGATTAAACGAGAAATCGGGTAATCTCTAAACGTAATATTTAGGTTGTCTCCAAAGGTCTTCCGTCACCTGTTCACGAACCGTTTAACAAGTGAGTGTTGTATGTACCGTACCCCAATCGTACCTATAGCCCTCGGTTCTAAGTTGGTCTAGCATCAAATGATACAAAAACGAAAACTTGAAAATTGTTTTGACCAATTTTGAAACAAAAAATGAAAAAGACAAATTTGAGAGATCTCGAGTTTCGCGTACCAGGTTTCTTACGATCGGAGCTATCCAGCCCTCAGATGGCGGCCTTCCAAAAATAGTCAACTAGTCTTAGCTTCAAGCGAATGGACAATTCCCGTATCACGTTTTCTCTCATCCCGGGCTAAAATATGGCCAGCCAGCCAGGTTCGTATTTTTTTTTTTTTTTTTGGGGGGGGGGCTTTCATACTTGGTGGAAGGTTTGCGGTGACAGCATGAAGCACTTCCCTTTCAAGAAGGAGTGTGGCTCTGAAAAGAGCCGGCAACTCGATGTTTCGGCCCGATGAAAGTGCTGGGGCGTGGGGAATCCTTCTTGAAAGAGAAGGGCAACATGGTGTCACCGCAAAATCTTCCACTCAGTATTTCCACCGTGCAAACCCTCAAGTCTTGTCTATCATATGCTTGGTCTCTGTCAAGTCAACCTTCTCAAATGCCACCAATGGGGTTTGGCGTTGCCAAAGCACAATGCGTCCATGGTATCGAGTCTAGAGAGAGAGATGGAGCGTCATTCTGTGCAGAGCTAAGCTTGGAGTTGTCTTTCCTCAGAAACCATCCCCGGGTCCACCGACTGATCTGGATTCTAACTGCTAAGGTGCGATTACATTGCTAAGCGATGGTATTCTAGCTGGCAGCAAACTTGAAGATAGACACCCTGATGCCCCCGCGGCCCCGAGGGGCCAAGGCTGTGTGCAGCACTGGATGCGCGGCATTGAGGAAGGGTTATTCAGTGAGGGTCGGCTTTACCTATATGTTTGCTCGGTGCTGGACTTGCCCGATTGGTTGCCCCGATCGTCCTCATGACAGCTGACTGTCTCGGAGTCCAATGAGTGACGGAGGTGGAGCCAGAGTCAGAGCTAGAGCTAGAACTAGAGCCAGAGGAAGACCCAAAGCCAGAGCAAGAGTTACAGTCAGAGCTAGATCAGAGCCCCAGCGAAAGCTACGCTAGGACCAGAGCTAGAGCTAAAGGTAGAACCAGAGCTAGAGCCTGAGCCAGAGCCTGAGCCTGAGCCAGAGCCTGAGCCTGAGCCTGAGCCTGAGCCAGAGCCAGAGCCAGAGCCAGAGCCTGAGTCAAAGCCAGAGCAAGAGTAAAAGCTAGAGCCAGAGCCGAAGACAAACTTGAAAGTGGGCGACCCCGGAAAATGTGCCAAGGACCAGAAAGAGGATGTCCCACGTAATGAGGACGGTGCCCCCCTGGGACTGAGAATCTTGGGATTGGCGCCCGACCTTAGGGCCGGTGCTCCAGAAAACTGAAGGGGTGGAAGAGAGAGGGGACAGGGAGGGGGAGGGGGAGGGGGAGGGGGAGAGGGAAGGGGAGAGGGGGGGGAGGGGGAAAGGGAAGAGGAGAGGGAAGGGGAGAGGGAGGGGGAGAGGGAGAAGGAGGGGAGGAAGGAGGGGAGGGGGATGGAATCGACTCCCAGACTAGACCACTTTGTTTCATCTAAGGGAACAGGACCGGAAGTCCTGCAAGTCTGCTGGGAGCAGAAACCTTTACTAAGATGACCCAAGCAATTGTGGACTTGTTTCCCCCTCCCTTTCTATTCAGACCCATTTGAAGATCATTTCTGCCGTACAAATTGTCTTCCCGCCAACCCTTCCAAACAAGCCAACATTTAGTAGTGGGTTTTTCGTCCGATCAAAATAAACGACGCCACCTTTAAGCCCCCCCCAAAAAAAATTACAAGATTTTGCAAGTCGAAATTTTGTTTTTCTTTCTTTCTATGTTTTAGTTTGGTTCTACAAAATGTCTACTTTGCAACTCGATTGACGAGGAAAGGAACACAACACCATTTCCAACTTTTCAAAGACTACTGTACAGGCAGATACACAAAATGATAACGATAACAGTGTCCATCTACTAACTCCCTTAAAAAAAAAAAAAAAAAAACCAAACCGATACAGCATCCAGACCAGGTGAAAATTTACACACAAAAATCCCCACAGATCCCCTACTCCCATTATGTCCCCCTGTTTAAGCTAAAAAATAAATATCTACATGAATCCCCCCCAAAAAACACTCATTTACTTCTAAAACTACTTTAAGGAAACAAAACAAATTCTCCTTGAGATTCATAAAAAAAGAAAGAAAAACAGGTGGTTTCCGATACAAACAGGAAAAAGACAACCTTTAAAAATAATACTATTATAGCTTTAACTACCGGTGCAATGAATATTCATGACCATGTTCTAAAATGAATACAAATAAGGCTCGCTCCCCCGAACGGGCTTCAAGGTAAACTGTTGGGACTCCTGTCTAGGGACGAAACTCGGAGCTAAAACCAAATAGAGTGCGCCCTCTATAGAATGACTTGTCCCAAAATGGGGCTGGATTTGGAATAAGATTTTCCTTTGAGACCGTATCAGTGCGGTGTCAGTGCCTCTGCTGTAAGATGTACTGAATTCTGACTTCACCGACTTAAGAATGACATCCATGTGAACCGGCAATGACTGACTCTTACTGACTTCAGAATGACCTCACTGTCAGTAATGACCTCATTCAACTGGCTTCAGAATGACCTCACTGTCGGCAATGACCTCGTTCAGTTTGCTTCAGAATGACCTCAATCTAAAGCAGTAACGACTTCATTCACTGACATGAGAATGACCTCAATCTTTACAACTACCATCATTCACCAAACTTCAGAATGACCTCAATCTAAAGCAGTAACGACTTCATTCACTGGCTTCAGAATGACCTCAATCTGTACAACTACCATCATTCACTGACATCAGAATGACCTCAATCTAAAGCAGTAACGACTTCACTCACTGGCTTCAGAATGACCTCAATCTGTACAACTACCTTCACTCACTGACATCAGAATGACCTCAACCTGAACCAGTAACGACCTCAGATTTGTTTTAAAAAGCAAACGCCAGTCCAGAACTGGTGCTGGTGCTTGCAGATCTGGTTAGCAATCGTTTCCAGCCAACAGTTTACCTTGGGTTAACAAATTCAGGGGACGGGCGGTCCAAACAAGCGCTACCCGATCAACTGAGACGGCACATGGCACCCCCATACATGCGCCGTTGCTAAAAAGGCTGGTCTGCCGTGAGGTATTCCTACACACAACACAGTCCTATAACCTGCAGACAACTTTAAGTTATAACTAGAGGGGGGTGGAGGGAGTGGGTAGTGGAAAAAGGGGCAAAAACGAGGGGGGGGGGGTGGTTTAACTCACACTACATGTATCCAGAATATGAAAATAGATGTCAAACGGCAATGCCATTATCTAAAAACCAAGACAAACAAACAAAAATAGTCAGGGGCTTGAAAAGTTATGGCATGGAATCTAGCGTGGCTGCGATGAGAATCTAGACACCAACAACAAAATTGATGTCAGGGAGGTTGCGAGGTTTAAGTATTCCTTGATGTGGAACGGAGGGCTTCAGTGAGACGCAGCGCTGCGACTACTATTCTCTGAATATAGGAAGGTTTGCGGTGAATACCATGTATCAGGTCTCTTAAAGGAAGAGGTATGGTTCTGAAAAGAACCTGAGGGTAACTCGACGTTTCGACCAGTATGCTCTGGCCGTCATCAGGAGATGAGCATACTGGTCGAAACGTCGAGTTACCCTCAGGTTCTTTTCAGAACCATACCTCTTCCTTTAAGAGACCTGATACATGGTGTTCACTGCAAACCTTCCTATATTGATTCACCCACCATGCAAAGCCTTAAGTCTCATTTACTATTCTCTGGATATACATGTAGCACGATGTTTGCGTCTAGGAGATTGTCATTCAATGAGGGTTTGCCCCGCTCAACGTAATGCGCACTTGAGTGTCCAGTGATTTGCCTGCTGCCTGATAAAAAAAAAAAGAATCCTGCTCAAGGTGCATTTTTTTTTTTTTTTTCATCGGGCATCGGACAAAGCACTGGGCACTCAGTGCTAATTACATCGAGCATTGAATGACTATTCTCTGTACTGGGCTGTTAACCCGGGACCACGTCTATGCCGATCAACCATTGGCCAAACAAGGTTCGGCTTCTGACATCAATGTCAAATTTTTGTCAATCTAGTGGGACTGACGTTTGGATCCCAGCAGGTCCTTTTTTCAAGCGCAGAATGAAATCTCGGTCGTCGACTGCTAGGATGCGCAGGACGTGTTTTTTGAGGGGTTCGTCTTTCTTTTCTTTTTTTTCTTCAAAATAAATTCAGAATGGACCAAAAAAAAAGAGAGAAGATTTAAAGATCGGTGGCAGGATTCGAACTTCTGACCGTCGGCTCGAGTGAGCCGGTGGCTTGACTCAACCAACTGCTTAAGAAATGCCCACACTCGCGATAATCTGATGCCCTAAGGGTACTGACAACGGGGGAATGGGTGTTAGGTTCTAATCCAAACCCGACAGGTGTTCCAAAATACAAAAACCGAAAAACAAACAAACAAACCCAAAAGCACCGCTACAAATTGGACAGATAATTAATAATTTACAAAAAAGACCACAAAAAGTCTACTGGGCATGACGTGTTCATCCTGTCAGAACCTTTCTCTATCAAAGGTGAAGAGTTCATTAAAATATCTTTTTTTTTCTTCCCAGATTCAACATGAAGTAGGCAAACTGCCCCTTGAAAAGAATTTTGATCAAACATTTGGCCGAATAATTACTACCAGAAATGGCTCCGTAAAAAAAAAAAGTGCAGAAGAGTTCATCATTAAAATCTCATTGTTTTTTCTTCAGATTCAACATGAGTGATTGTGGTAGGCATATCGCGCCTTTAAAAGAATTTCATCAATCATCTGACAATTACTTTCGGGAACTGGCTCCATTAATTAAAAAAAACCGAACCGAATTCTAAAAAAATAAATCGTAAACCAAACCAAACAAAGTTTAAGCCCCGCACGATGCTTATCGCTGGGACAAGGGTCCCGTTAGACTCGCGCCAGTCCCTCGATGCCGCTCACTCACTCAGACAGTGGGGGTCTTGGGCTTGGCGGACTCCAGGTTGACACGACGCCTCCGTATCATCATCTCCTCCTTGCACTTCTGCGAGATGATGATGCGGACTGAGCACTCGCTGATGCCGTACGTGGTGGTCACCTTGTCTGGAAGGAGGAAGGGAGCGAGGGAGGGAGGGAGGTTATCGGCATTACAGAAACTGTCACGATTCGCTCAAACAGAACCCTGTGGGACTGGGGATTGGGTGGGAATTGGGGTGGGGATGGGGATGGAGATGGGGCTGGAGATGGGGGTGGAGATGGGGATGGGGGGTGGGGTGGGGATGGGGATTGGGTGGGGATGGGGATGAGGATGGGGGATGGGAATTGGGTGGGGATGGGGATGGGGGTTAGGGTGGGGGTGGGGTGGGGATGGGGATAAGGATGGGATTGGGGATGGGGATGAGGATTGGAGTGAGGATTGGGCTTGGGATGGGGATGAAGAAGGGGATGGGGATGGGGTGGAGGTGGAGATGGGGATGGGGGTGGGGATGGGGATTTGGTGGGGATGGGGATGAGGATGGGGGATGGGCATTGGGTGGGGGTGGGGTGGGGATGGGGATAAGGATGGGATTGGGGATGGGGATGAGGATTGGGCTTGGGATAGGGATGAAGAAGGGGATGGGGATGGAAAAGGGGAAAAGGATGGGGATGGGGATGGGGATGGGGATGGAATGGAATGAATGGGATGGAACTTTTATAAAGTCCTGAAGTTATCCAACTCACTTAAAAATCCTAGCAAGTGAATGATAAATAGCGAGTGGGTCTTTGATGGGGGGAGGGGGAGGGGAAGGAGGAGGGAGGGGGAGGAGGGAGAGGGGGGAGAACTCACCGACGATAGTCTTGACCAGAGTGGGGTCCAGCTGTGCTTTGGTCAGGGTCTTAGACTTGCCCCCCTTGCCGGTCAGCGTGCTCATGGCCAGAGTTTCCCGGTCAAAGAAGGTGGTCAGCAGCTTCTTGGTCATCTTGGCGGGCGTGTCCCGGGCCTTCAGCACCGGGCGCTGGGTGGGGCCGCCCTTGTGGCGCTTGGGTGTGGTCGAGTTATTCTTCTGCAGGGCGGGTCAGGGCGGGTCAGGGCGGATGAAAAAAAAAAAAAAAAAAATTGGAGAGGGAAAGGAGGGGGGAGGGGAAGTTTGAGGTTTCATATTACGTCCCGATTGATAGTGCGCAATGAGAGCGATCACGGATATCAAGATTTTTGAGGCGGTGAGAATGCAGTCGATATTAGTCTCCGGACGACGGGCAGTGAACACACTGCCCGAAACGTCGAGTTCAAGCACTTCTTCTCATGGTCACCGCAAACCTTCGACTTGGTACTTCCACCATGCAAACCTTCAAGTCTTTATCAAAAATTCAATGCGTCCAACTCAATAGAGGGGGGATGCTTTTGATTACATGGCATTTCAAAATAGGATAGGTAGGTAGGGAATTATTTTTGGGGGGCCAAATCTCCACAATTCATTTACAAATAATTTTTTTTTTTATATTTTGATATCATTTAAAAGCTAATGGTATACTCTTTTACATCATTAGAAAACCTCAAAATCTTAAAAATGGGGTTATTCCTCATTATGCTGTGCCGGGTCACATATGGAGGTAAGTTATATGGAGGCATCTGCATGTGGTCAAGCTTTAACGGCAATAACAAGACACAAGACTATCATTGCTTCCCGATAAACAAATTAAGGTCGCAGGCTAGAAATTTTTTATAGGGTCGGTCAGGTAACCGGAAGCAGTTACTATTTTTTTTTGGGAGGGGCCAGACAAACAGCGTCTCCGAAGCAGAGAATTCTGCGCATTCTGCAGAGCCTTGAGGTTGGGACCAGGAGTCGCGGGTCTAAATCCCGGCCCCAATCAACACGGATGAGCATAATTTGAGGGGCCCACTACCAATGTAATGGATGTCCGTCACAAGGCGACGATGAAGTCAGTGATGTTTCTGGTGCGACCGCAGCCCAAACTCCGACGCACAGATTTGACTGCACACTGGGCAGGCTACAGCAGAAGCAGGGTTCATACTTCTGTCCTTCTGCCCCATCAACACGCATGAGCATAATTTGAGGGGCCCACTACCAATGTAATGGATGTCCGTCGCGAGGCGATGATGAAGTCAGTGACGCCTCTGGTGCGAACGCAGCCCAAACTCCGACGCACAGATTTGACTGCACACTGGGCAGGCTACGGCAGAAGCAGGGTTCATACTTCTGTCCTTCTGCCCTTCTGCCCCATCAACACGCATGAGCATAATTTGAGGGGCCCACTACCAATGTAATGGATGTCCGTCGCGAGGCGATGATGAAGTCAGTGACGCCTCTGGTGCGAACGCAGCCCAAACTCCGACGCACAGATTTGACT
This sequence comes from Luidia sarsii, assembly GCA_949987565.1. Lineage (NCBI taxonomy): Eukaryota > Metazoa > Echinodermata > Asteroidea > Paxillosida > Luidiidae > Luidia > Luidia sarsii. The sequence continues at coordinate 12,198,102 of OX465117.1, forward strand.
GCACACCGGGCAGGCTACGGCAGAAGCAGGGTTCATACTTCTGTCCTTCTGTCCTTCTGCCCCATCAACACGGATGAGCATAATTTGAGGGCCCACTACCTCCTGGCCAATACCTCTCCCGGGAGTGGCACCGTGGTAAGCACCTGGAGCGTTCCTTTCCTCCCTCCCTCGCCTCACGCCTCGGGTCGGAGGCCTTAAACAACACCCCACGCCCGGGCCACCTACCCCTCGTCGCCTGCGACTGGTCTCTTGGCTCTGTGGGAATGTGGTGTCCGTGGTGTTCAGGTTGGACCATCGGGGCTTGCGCAACTCTTCTCCGAGGGTCTTACGGATGACGTCGGGTATACCTGACGGGGAAAGGGCACCATGACAGAGATGCTCTAATGAAATCTATCAAAAAAATCATCATGCCAGAACCAAATGAAAAAACAAGATTGTCTGAAAAAAAAAAATGTCTGATAATACAAAGAGGATGCAGGTTTTTTTTAATTCAAGTCAAACAAACAAGAGGAAAAAGTGACTTGGAACTTTTTGAAAAAACTGTTTGTACCTGTGACATGTGCATACTATGTACATGTACATGTACATGTGCTACGCGTACATGTGCTACATATACATGTACATGTACATACTGTACATGTGCTACATGTACATATACATGTACATGTGCATGTGCATGTGCATGTACTACATGCACATGTGCAACATGCACATGTACACGTGCTATGTGTACATGTATGTTATGTACACATAGCACATGTAAATGAAAATGTACATGTACGACTTGTACGTGTACATGTAGATGTACAGGTACATGTACTGCATGTACATGTACAGTTGTACACGTACACGTAAGACGTACATGTACGATACACATACACATACACGATACACATTTACATTAATTTACAAAATTACATGTACATGTACATACACGTACATGTAGTGCATGTACATGTAATTTTGTACATGTACAATGTACACGTAGCACATGTACGCGTAGTACACGTGTACACGTACATGTAGATGTAAACGTACATGTACATGTAGATGTAAACGTACATGTACATGTAGATGTCAACGTACATGTACCGTACACATTTACTACATGTACATGTACGTATACATGTACGTATACATGTACGTATACATGTACTAGTACATACAATGTATACATATACATGTAGTACAATGTACATGTAGTCATGTAGTACACGCACATGTACTGGTACATGACGTGCATGTAGCCATGTACAGTACAATCATGTACGTGTACTACTGTACATGTCCTATGTGTACACGTACTACAAGTCATGTACATGTACATGTACATGGATTAGTACATGTACTACATGTACATGTACGGTACATTTACACGTACATGTAGTACAACACGAGACCGGACAACACAAGACCGTCTTTCAGAAAGTTTTGATGGTGGGATCACATCCACACTTTCATTCAGATGCAAACAACCAATTGTTGTAAACATGTGCATGTACCGGTACATGTGCATGTACCAGTACCAGTACATGTAAGTGTGTGTGTATACCATAGAGACTATAAATAAGACTAGAGGGGACAAAAAGCTTCAGACGCTGAAAGGAGCGCTTGAGCATGTTTAGAACCTCGCAGACGCATACGAATACGCGCACGTATGAGACATACACAATAATCCTGCACGTACATGTAACTGGACCGTGGCCACTGTACACGCCGATCAAAACGACTAACGTAAAAGAATGGGAGCATCACCTCTAGTCTTATTTATAATCTCTATGATCTACATGTATACATGTAGATGTACATGTACATGTAGATTTATGAGATGTAGATGTACATGTACATTTATTTACACGTAGTACATGTACATGCACATTTAAATGTGCGTCACCTCTAGTCTTATTTATAATCCCTATGGTAAATGTATACATGTACATGTAGTAACACTTATATGTGGTACATGTACATGTTCGTGTACAACGTCAGTACGTGTACTACTGTACATGCACTACATGTGCACACTTACTACAAGTCAGGTTCATTTATATGTACGTGTAGTACATACATGCACATTAAAATATGCATGTACATGTACTGGTACATGTACATCTAGATGTAGATATGTAGATGTACGTGTACATGTAAATGTGCATGTAAATGTACATGTAAATGTGCATGTAAATGTAAATGTGCATGTGCATGTAAATGTACCGTACATGTACATGTAAATGTACATGTACATGTGTAAATGTGCATGTAAATGTGTAAATGTGCATGTAAATGTAAATGTACATGTAAATGTAAATGTACATGTAAATGTACACGTATGTAAATGTGCATGTAAATGTACATGTAAATGTACATTGTATGTAAATGTGCATGTAAATGTACTGGTACATGTAAATCTAGATGTATCTATGTACATAGTACATGTACATGTACAGTACATGTAAAATGTACATGTACATGTAAATACATGTATGCATGTAAATACATGTACATGGACACGTAGTTCCCGGTACATGTAAATAGACGTCTAGGTTCCTGACTTTGGAAATTTGGTGCGCCAAAAAAGGGCGCCATTTATTTCTTTGTTGGCCGGAATGTGGAAGTTTCTCCTCGATACAAATATTATACACACATCGTTCCAAGAGGCCTGGACTTTGACTGCGTTGGGCCCATTAAAACATGCAGAATGTACATGCACATGTACTGGTAAATGTAATATGTGTACATGTACATTGTACGTACATGTACACATGTTACGTGTACATGTTACATGTACGTGTACATGTACACGTACTACACGTATCACATGTACCAGTAGATGTACATGTACATGTACACGTAGTACATGTACATGTAGTCATGTACATGTAGTCATGTACAGTAGTACCTGTAGTGACATAGTAGTACTATGTACATGTGCATGTAGTACATAGTATGTACTACATTGTACGTGTACAATGTGTACATGTACTACGTGTACATGTACATGTACATGTACTACGTGTACATGTGCTACGTAGTACATGTACCGGAACATTAAACTTATATTACATGTAGATGTACACATTTAGATGTACACATTTAGATGTACACATTTAGATGTACACATTTAGATGTACACATTTAGATGTACACATGTACATGTACTGTACGTGTATACATAATGTATACATGTACATAATACATTTACATGTACATGTACAAGTAGTACATGTACATTTAAATGTACATGTACATGGACAAGTAGTAACTGGTACACGTACATGTACATGTACCTGGTACACAAGGTACATGTACATGTAAACGTACATGGAGACATACATTGTGTCACTGTACATGTACTGGTAGTGTACAGCGTACATGTACCAGTACATGTACTAGATGTACATACTGTACATTTACATAATAAATGTACATTTACATTTGTACATGTACTGTACATGTACATTTACAGTATACAGTATGTACCAGTACCAGTACATGTACACGTACTGGTTGTACACGTACCAGTATGTGTACTATGTGTACACATAACATGTACACAACTGTACTACGTGTACGTTTACTACATGTACATGTACCACATAGTACATGTTTTGTACAGTGTATTAAATTTTGATTAGATTTTAGATACATGTACAACTACTACGTGTACGTGTTCTTCATGTACATGTACATGTACCGTACATGTACAGTAGTACTGTACATGTACGTGTACGTGTACATGTACCACGTAGATCTACTACGTGTACATGTACACATGTACATTTACATGTACCATTACAAGTAGTACATGTACATGTACATGTAAACGTACATGGACACAGACATGTAGTACATGTACTGGTAGTGTACAGCGTACATGTATCTGTACATGTACATTTGTACCATCACTGGCAGTACATGTACTAAGTGCACATGTGTGCATGTTCATGTACATGTAAATGTACTAAATGTACACGTACACAAAAACTACACATGTGCTACATGTACGTGTACATGTACAGTTGATGTGGATGCAAAGTACATGTGCATTAATTCATAAACTGTTATACACATGTATGTGTACTACAATGAAAGCTAGTCACGAGTCATATTGCGTTTTAATTCTCAGTAGGTCAGTCTACCAGGTTTCCACCCGTCATAATTCTACAGTATATCAACTAGAGCTGCCAACCAAACTAGGAAAATGTATCTCAAAGGAATTTAGGAATTAGGAATACTTAAAATACAATAAAACAAGAGAAATCACAGAGCAAATTACACAATAAGGAATACATGTGTAATCCAAGTCGAAAATCAGAATCTGTTGTCAAGAGAGCTCTTGTAAAAATTGATAATTTTTACCCCCAAAAGAGGAATGATTCCTTCAAAATAGGAACTGTTGGCATTGGCAGCATTGATATCAGGGTTTAATATAGGGAGGTTTGCGGTGACACCATGTATAAGGTCTCTTAAAGAAGAGGTGTGGTTCTGAAAAGAACCCGAGTGGTAACTCGACATTTCGACAAGTATGCTCTGGCCGTCATCAGGAGAAACGTCGAGTTACCACTCCGGTACTTTTCAGAACCACACCTCTTCTTTAAGAGACCTTATACATGGCGTCACCGCAAACCTCCCTATATTGATTCACCCACCGTGCAAAGCCTCAAAGCCCTTACACAACATTGGTCGAGGCCGAAGAACAGCATCCATAAAAAAAAATTAAGCTCAATCAGCCAACCTGAGTCTCAATAAATGAGACTTAAGGCTTTGCATGGTGGGTGAATCAATATAGGAAGGTTTGCGGTGAACACCTTGTATCAGGTCTCTTAAAGGAAGAGGTACGGTTCTGAAAAGAACCTGAGGGTAACTCGACAGGAGAAACCTGATGACGGCCAGAGCATACTGGTCGAAACGTCGAGTTACCCTCAGGTTCTTTTCAGAACCATACCTCTTCCTTCAGGCATGCAACTCTTGAATTGTAAAAAAAGAGGAAAATGTCCGAATGAAACTGCGAGCGCGAAGCACGAAGCCCTTACGGTGTGTGGTTTGGGGCCTGCTTAAGGGCCCGGGAAAATTTTGGATTCTAGATGCTCTGTGGTGCATTCTGAGTAGTTTGTGACAACTTATGACTTTGATTAAAAAAAAAAAAAAAAAAATTAAAAAAAAAAAATTGGCCGAATTAAATAAAACGCGGAAATCCGCGGACAAGTTGCATGCCTGTTCCTTTAAGAGACCTGATACATGGTGTTCACCGCAAACCTTCCTATATTAACCCGAGTCTCGAGAAAATCGTGAAAACTTTTCCCCTCCCTCTCCCCACCTTGCTGGAGTATGGTGTTGAGCTCCTTCAGCTGGGCAATCTCTTGCTTGGCACGGGCCAGCTCACTCTCTAGGTTGTTGACCCTCTCCATCAGTTGTCCCTGCTGGCCTTGCATCCCGTTGGCGTAGGACACCTCCACCACTGTCGGAGCACCAGCTACGTTCCTCAACTAGAGAGCGAAGGGGAGGAGGCGAGGGAAGGTGGGGGTGGGGAAGGTGAGGAGAGACGAGGCAAATCAGCGAAGCAACCGAGGCGCAGCTACCGTAAGCGCCTCCGAAAACCTACAATACAGCTTACGGATGATGCGTGGCGGGCAAGCAGCACTGAGGAAAACCTCACTGAGGAACAGTGAGGTACTTTAGAAAAAAAAAAAAACCTCTTGTCTTTAAGTACTCAGAGGTTAAGCAGGTTGAGCGAGCTGTTTTGAGGCAAACCTCATTGAGGAATAATGAGGTACTTACAACCTCAAATTACAGCTAAGGCGACGTAAGGTGAGCCGCACTGAGAAAAAACCTCCCTGAGGCACAATGAGGTACCTTATATTACCTCTCATACAGTTTACAAGATAGGGCAGAGGGGGAGGGTTACCTACTTTTAAAGGGAGGTGTGCTAATGGAATAAAATCTTCTCTTCACATGCCGTTATAAATGGGAGACGGGGGTTACATTCTAAGACAAGGCCTGTGTCCTTCGGCATAGCAATGAAAAGCAGATCATAGCAGTGGAAAGCAATTGGGGAAAAATATCTAGCTGAGCTCTAACCTGCTCCTAGGCTCACCTGTAAGGTTTTTAAACAAAGTTGAGCCAACCTTAGATGAGGGAAAGATTCTCATAGTGCTATATGTGCATGCCGAGAGATAACATGAAGGTAAGATAGGGGTGAGGTATTTGTGGGGGGTGGGGGGAAAGAAGGGTTGGGAGGGAACAGGCACCTCACGAGGTGACAAAGACACCACTACCTCCTCCGGAGCTAACTAATCTGGGATGTACATACATGAGTGCCTCACGAGGTACCGAGGTTACACTGACCCTCACGAGGTTGGAAGGGGAAAGGGGGAGAGTAGTACGCAGGACGTCCCCATGCATTGATTCCCATGAGGCTTTTGAGAGTGAGGTTGCCTTCTGGCATACACTGAGGTTTGCATGAGGTTTTAAGATTGAGGCTTTCTTTTTTTTCTCGCTTCCATGAGGTTTCAAGTCAGAGCACCGACTCCCATGAGACAATCCGAACTATACCATCTCCCCAAGAGGTGTGAGTAATTTCATCAGTTTCCGAGGCGATAACGCCCTGGTTTCCGCCTCAGTTGGTGAGGTCACGATGAGGCGGCATCGTGCAACAGTTAATTCGATTTGAATGAGGTTTAACAAATATCCTCATTGGTGACAGAGGGCACTGTTAAAATCCTTCACCTCGTTGAGAGCACCATGTACCTCCGCCTCAATTTCATTGTCGTTTCGAGCAGTGACGTTCAGCTGAGGCTAAACTCATTCTTGTCCTCATGAGCCTCAATAGGTACCCCATGAGGTATCTGCTATTCACTCTTAAATTGAGCGTTCACTTAGAAATAGGCATGAGGGTTTTTTTTTCCCTCGGTGTGAGGTTGTTACCTCATGCGAGGGTCAAAATAGATATGTTTTGAAGTTTTAGGGGAGGTATTTCAGTGCTTATTTTGCACTTACAATTTCCCGAAGATTGCGCGTAATTTCTTTTTGTTCTTTTGGTCCAAGGAGGGAGGCTGCATTGGTTTTTGTCACCTCGCGGCAGGTGGTCTTTGGGTGTTGTTTGAGGGTGGCAAGAGGCTCTGACTGAGGCGTGAGGCGAGGGAGGAAAGGAACGCTCCAGGTGCTTACCACGGTGCCACTCCCAGGAGAGGTATTGGCCAGGAGGTAGTGGGCCCTCAAATTATGCTCATCCGGGTTGATGGGGATTTCGTGTTGCCTCACGGAAGATTCAGTGTTCACCTCAATCTCGGGGCCACTTGTTATTGTTAAGGGGACTATCTTTGTGGTGAATATGTTGTCCTACAGTAAGAGCGCAAGCGAGTAAAAAACAAGACTAGAGTGGTTCGATTTTTTTTGGGATCAGTTTACTAATGAGATTTGAAGGTTTGCATGGTGAGAATATCAGTATAAATAGGTTTGTGGAGACACCGTGTAAATTCTCTTTTGTGAGTAAAGTATGGTTCTGAAAAGAACCGGAGGAACTCGACGTTTCGAACAGTGTACTCTGCTCGTCTTCAGGAGAAATGAAGACGAGCAGAGTATACTGTTCGAAACGTCGAGTTCCTCCGGTTCTTTTCAGAACCACACTTACTCACAAAAGAGAATTTACACGGTGTCTCCGCAAACCTATTTATCCTGGATTGGTTTACGTTTGTTGAGTTTTTTTTTTTTTTTTTGGGGGGGGGGGTCTCTTAACCTTTGCAATCAGGATTCACACACAGGGTTTGGTATCTTGACACTATGAGAATGTCTACTGGTTGAGTAGGGGAATGACAGAGGAAGGCATGCACTGACTGGGATTACTAGTTAGGCTGGTACATAGGAGGCCATTTCATGTCATGTACGACAACGTGTAACGTACACGTAGCAAAAGACTGCTGAAGTGTCCCCCAGGACTGAGGATTTGAACGATGCAAACATGGATCACACGATTCGATTGCTGAAATCTACCCCGGCCGATCATCTTACTGACTCGCTGCTTGCAAGATGCTAAACTTGGATCACAAGCTTGCGAAAGTCGCAATGATCTGACAGCTGAAATCTCTCTCCCCCGACTGACGACTTGAAAGATGCTTACATAACTTGGATCACAAGCTTGTGAAAGCTTGCAAAATGTTGCATAAGTTAACTCGACAACATATTGCGCACGCAACATTTGAAGTTTCTTGAAATCGGCAGCCGGCTTGGATTTCACAAAGCCTCGCGAAGCATCGTAACTTGCCGACGGATATCCCGTCGTAAATTGTGTGCATCGCTCATCGCCTTGCGAGTGATAGCAAGTTACGATGAGTCTGGTAGAGCTGACTGCTGTACTAGAGATGAAAAGGCCTCCATGCAACATACATGGTTCCTGTCAGTGAGTACGTAGACAGCCCCAGTATCTGTTCCCCTACAGCTCCCTGTGGTTTTTCTAAACGCAGTGGCTGTTGTTACGGCAGTCGTCTGTGTGGTTCCCTGACTTGATTGTATTTCGTCAGCATTGCAGGCTGGTTGAACCACTCTATTAGCTGATAGTCTGGTTCCAAGAGCAAAACATCCTGACAAATACTGTGAAGTCAGGGAACCACACGGACGACTGCCGTAACAACAGCCACTGCGTTTTCTAAATTTTCTGATCTCGATATATGAATACTGATGGAAAAACATGCCGCATATACGTCACTCAGATACATGGTGTACGACAAAAATCAAAAATAAATATCAAAATCATTAAAATCGGGAGTGATTGGGCTAAAGTTACTGGAGCTACGTAGTACAACAGTTAGTATGGGGTTAATAAAATTAATAATTATTGGTCACGACATACCATTTTTAGAAATGTTGTGGGGGCTATCAAAGTATCGTAAGACATAACATTCTTAGTAATTACTTGGTGTGCTTGCTGAGTTACAGTGTACTTTACAAACCCATGTGCTGATGAAGTGTACATGAACATAGATCTATACAAACTAAATCAATCTACATCACTGGGTTAAATTAATTTTACACATTTAATTTAAATTATAAAAAACACTGGATAGGAGCGTGTTAATACAGGCATGGAGCTTCGGCTTAGTAAGATATCACAAACAATGGGTCAAATTACTCAAAACCGAAGTGCTCTCCCATTTAAAAAAAAACCTGTAAAAACTAAAAAGTGTAATGACACAATCACATCAGACACATGCATTCATTCACGTGTGTAAATAAAAAACAAATTAGCCCGAAATTCCTCTTTTTGTAAAACTGGCCCTCCGGTGAAGATCTGAGATAATATCAATCAGAGGAATGCAAGTTAAGCGAGTATCGGAAGATTAGGAGGCGAGAAATAAAAAAAAAATGACTCTTTTTTGTGTGTCCGGAATCTGGGCAAGTGCCCCCCACACAACAAGACAAACGGTCAAAAGGCACAAACCGCCATTTCAATCGGGAAAAGACGCGGATTTTTTAGGCGGGACAAGGAGGGCCACAATTCGCCCCTTTCGGGGCTGGCCGCCGGGCCCTGACTTACGGAACTCATTGCAGTCGGCTACGCTGTGTTTACACCGGGAAAATGCATTTATCGGGGGCGGCTCTTTCCGTGTCAGTTTCCCCCGAAATCGGCGTCCAGAAAATTTCGTCCGAGTTCGTAAACGAATAATTCCGCAAACAAAACAAGCCTTGCTTGGGGCTTGCATCAACAGCGCCCCCAAGAGTTCGGGACTCAAAGCAGAACAAAGAACAAAGGATTTTTTTTTTTTTTATTAACCCCACACTTTCTTGGCCGAACGGTTCAGAAAAATCCTGTGTTCACACGAGAATTGTTTTCCTCCCTGGTTACGCAGTAACTTTCTGAGACATTCAGGAAAGTAATGCTACTTTGTGTTCCCATAAGAACCTTTTCTCTTTTCCTTTATACAGACAGACCTACCAGTACCAGGGTGTCGGCTATTCCTTGGTTATGGTTCTTCGCCGAGAAAAGCATAATGTCACACACTGAGGGCGCTGTGTACAATATCGTTAATCTGCGGATAATATCATAATGATTATTAATAATAATATTATGAACATACATTTACATGTATTCTCTACTCATTGGTTCGATTGTTGATCGATTGATTGTTCGATCAGCCACCCGTACGTCTCACCCATGGGGGAACTACCCGACTGATTACTGGAGGTAGAAAGCCTTCGAGAAAGCTCCCGCTAGGATCGAAACGTCACTGGCCCTGATTCATTGCTCTATAGGCCTTTTCACACTATGAAAAATCTCCGTGTTGAACACGTGCGGGTCGGACCCCTGTTGAAATGACTGACCTTTTCACACTACAACATTTCAGCACGGGTCTGACCCGTGTAGAGCGCTCGACCCGTATTGAAACCAACCCTACTCGGGAGGTGGGTTGAGAGCTCTCGACCCGTGTTGAACTTTTCCACACGTGTTGAAAGCCGTAGTGTGAACGTCTCCGGGTTGAGTTTGACCCGTGTTGGGAGACGGCCGAGTGCGCATGCGTGGCAGCGCCACACTGTAGATATTGTACTGTGCAACGAACAAACATGCCAGATAAAAAGGGTATCTGAGATTTGCAGTTTCGGTCATTATGTTTAGTCAGAAAAAAAGGTTCAATTGCAACAATAATTTATAGCATGGTCTCAATTAATTTTGGGGAATTAAGCCCCCCCCCCATAACCACGTCCACGTCCCCCTAAAAGGAATCCGAAGGTGCGTGTTAATTTGAATTCCATTTTATAGGCCTAGGCCTACATTGTATCATCATGTGTGCAACTGAAAAAGAAACTTGAAGCCGCAAAGATTGACAGAGAAAATGTCACCAAACCTATAATATCTTAACTGAAAGTCTGTGTATCTTTTTTCAAGAAGATTAAGTTCAGTTAACATAATGTAGAAATTGGCAAATTTACAATGTCCCATAATAATAGCCTATTATTATTATGATGCTGCTCAGCTCAATGCGGTAACTATAATTATTGCGTGCATGTAGGTAGTAAATTTTTTTATTAAGCTCAATATAAATTATTTACAAGCAACGTATGTTATTCCGGTTTTTATTCTCGCTGTCGTCATGGTGATTTTGATTTTGAGAGATTTTGAGACCATTCCCCTCGAAAGTCGAAGCCTTCGTAAGCACAACCCCCCCCCCAAAAAAAAGGGGGTTAACGTACTTTTCCCTTTCCCTGCAATTAATAAATTGCTACTGACCTTGTTTTCCTGCATATCAACCTTGTACGTGTGCTTGTATCTTTAAAGGCCCAATACAACATCGGGAAGATCGGGGTACATCAATGTCCACAGATTTCCTTCTAATTCACACAGTTTGTAGATGGTCATGATATAATGTTGAAATCTTACGGTCGTACTTTTCGAAAAGTTGTCACTCAAACATCGACAGATTATACTCGCGAGTGCTGTTTTTTGTGTATTTTTCTACAAGTTCTCAGATTGAGCTAAAACCTTCGCAGTATTGTTTTTTTTGTAATGTTTTATAAACCATGGTTTAACACACAAACTGTGGCAATCTTAATAAAAATTAAGTCGTATAGGACCTTTAACTCATGATTTGATCTATTTATTCTAGATCGCCGAAAAATAATAGTAATAGGACCTAATTTATCATAGCCATTGTCCAGAACCGTGTTCCCGAAATTACTTGGAATCACCTTCCCAATTGCCTGCGCTCTGTGCATGTGGCTGATCAGATTTGACGAGACTCGATACACGAATTTACTCAACTTTACGTAATGCGTAACATCCAACGAAACATGTTTACGACATCTTTTCGGCAGGAGAGTAAACGTAGACAAAAAAATGCTGGTATAGTTTTGGCAGCTGGTCCGGCCGCCGAATCGCGCATTATGACATTGACACGCACACGCTAATCACAGCCATGAATCAACCGCGTGATCTACGCGTGGAGTCATGTACTGTAACTGTAAAAATAATTGTACAGTACATGTACATTGTTACACGTTATGTACATGTACACTGTACGAAACATGTACATGTACATGTACGATACATGTACATGTACATGTACATGTACATTGTACACGTACAACGTACGTGCACAGTACATGTACGTACATTATACGATATGGATACAGTACAGTACATGTACATGTACGCTACAAGCCGTGCACAGTGGTATCAGTTGCAACACTTACCGGTGTTTAGTCTATACTGTACATTATACCCACGTGTTGTATGCTGTGCACACATGCTTGTACCAGTACTGCATGGCCACGCGCGGTTAAGAAGAAAACAAAACAAAAGGCCCCAATACTAGTACTACTAGTCTTATTGCCATCGACAAGTTCATTGTCGCAGTCCGCTACACGAAGCTCTCCTCAACTCGTTGAATCGTCACAGTTTGTCCTAATCACACACACACGAGGTTGGAAGGACGTCATCGCACTAATCCTTGACCGTTGCCTTCTGTCTGGAAAGAATTTTAACCGTCTATAGAGTATAATTATAGGTAAGTGTTTCTTCAAAAACTTATTTGGATCTGATTTTAGTCAGAATGGGGCTGTCTGGGTTCAAATTCCTATCACGCTCACGGCATATGATGTTTGTCGATGTTTGAGTGAAGATTTCTCGAGAAGTACAGCATCCCAGACCGTGAGATTTCAACATGAGCTAGGATTCTATCATGACCATCTACAAACTGTGTATATTAGAAGGAAATCTGTGGACATAGAGGTTTTCCGATCTTCCCAATGTTGTATTGGGCATTTAGATTAGAAATCAATAAATGTTATATATAAATAAGACTTAAGGCTTTGCATGGTGGGTGAAACAATAGGAGGGTTTGCTGTGACACCGTGTATAAGGTCTCTTGAAGGTCAACTGCAATGCATTTTGGAATTCGTTTTTACTATTTCAAATAATACTATGGTGTCAGTAAAATACATCCATGTATTTTTTTTTCGAATTTTAAACTATGGGAAAGAGTGTAAAAAATCATTTAAGCTTGGAAGGGGGAGCAGCCACGCCCCCATGGAGGTCGTCCTTGGTGACGTCACTGGATGAAGACTCAGTCCATTACTCTTGTCGGGGAACTATTGTATTGTACGTTCGTGTATACCAACAGTCAGTGCACGTTTTTCAAGAGAACCGATTTCATGAGTAAATATCGACAAACCCGTTGACACGCCAGCCAGATTCGTTGTTGAGGATTGCAGCAGTGTTATAAACATGTATTATTCCCTGACGATCCTAGAATAAGCTGCATTTGGACATCAAAAATCACGCTGACACGACCGAAATAATCCGACCCGTCAAATCGTGCAGTGCAGTGTCCATTTGAAGCTTCTTTTCACGGAGAACATCCGGACTCTTACGTGTATGGTTTTGCAACGAGTTCCCGACTGTGGCCATATGAAATCTATTTTCAGAATCTCTATCCTTGTTATCGACTGAGAATTTATCGGATTCCGAAGAAAAAGCTTGTCGAAAGACGTCTCGGCAGAAAAAATTGTCTGGGTTTTTTTTCGCCGAGAAAAAGACGGGTGCCACGCTCAAATAACGTACATTACCTACTGAACGCGCTAGGGAACCTCTCCGACTATGTAAGTGCATTATGGCTTTCGCGGGGAGAGAACAAATATCTGCGTTCATCCCGTGACGTAAAGAACAGCGCCCTCAAAAACTACAAGCACAATTTTAATTAATTAAAAAAAAGGCTTTTAATGAGCCTGAAACACAAAAGTTATGTTTGTTCTGGGATTATAATGTACCAAATTAATTAATACATTTAATGCCAAATCAGGATTTTCTAGTTTTTTGGGCTTCAGTTGACCTTTAAAGAAGACGGTGTGGTTCTGAAACTCAGGTTCTTTTCAGAACCACACCTCTTCCTTAAGAGACCTTATACATGGTGTCACCGCAAACCCTCCTATAGAGTTATCACTCAGGTTCTTTTCAGAACCACACCTCTTCCTTTAAGAGACCTTATACATGGTGTCACCGCAAACCCTCCTATAGAGTTCGCACTCAGGTTCTTTTCAGAACAACACCTCTTCTTTAAGAGACATTATACATGGTGTCACCGCAAACCTTTCTATTTTTACAATAATTGTACGCTCATAGAGTACAAAGGCTTGCAGCGGACTGGTGACGTAGCGCATTTTATTTGTATTGTGAGTCCCGGTGCCCCCGTTCTTTCTATTCAATACGCAGCGCCAGGTGCGTCCCTTATTATAGTTGCATGACCCCGCCCGAGTATATATAAGTGGGCTGTGCACGTTCATTCGCTCTCATTCTGTTTCCATTCCTTTGCGGCCATTGGACAGCCACACCCAGCTCACCGTGCTACCAGCGTATACCGTACCAGCAGCCTACGCATAGGTATACATGTATACTGTGTACTTTTACAACTCAAAGTTTATACATTTTTATACAACTGTTGCAAACTGCTCACTGACTAAAATGACATACAATACTACATCAATCGCAGAAGTTAGAGGGCCTGACATTTCGATCCTAGAAGGACCTTTCTGACGTTTCGTCAGGTGACCTTTTGCTGTACTGTGCTGCTTGGCATTTGTATGTACAGTACACAGCCAAAAGGCGCACTGTATAGTAAAAAGTGACACCATTTTTAAGTACTATGCAGCGAAACATTTTGATTACAGAGGCTAAGTGTTGCTCTTGATTTAGCAGCGCAGCTACCCCCAAAAGGCGAAGAAGCCAACATTTAAATCAAGTTTAATTGAGTTAAATATTAAGTTTTAGTTATTTTCAAATGGTGGCGCAGAAGGGACATCGCAAATCGCAAATATCTGCAAAGATATTTGCAATTCGCAGATTTTGTCGCAAATATGTGCGCAAATATTTGCGACAAAATTTGCAAAATTTGCACTACTATGCGCGCATATTTGCGACAAAATTTGCGATTTGCAAATATGTGCAAAATATTTGCGCACATATTTGCTACAAAATGTGCGAATTGCAAATATCTTTGCAGATATTTGCGATTTGCGATGTCCCTTCTGCGCCACCATATTTTCATCAGAACACCCCCCCAAAAATACAGGTTCCGAAGGCTAAAACGAATCCCCCTTCCTTCTCATCCTGTTCCTCTATCTCCTCCTCCATCTCCTAATCCTCCCCACCTCCCGCTCCCCTTTACCTCTCCTCCCTCCCCCTCTCCTCCCTCCTCTCCTCATTCAACCTGGAAATTGGAAAATGTTTATTCTTTTACATTCCACAGTTATTCCAATTGATGTTTGATAACAAAGCAATTAATCTACACCCTCACGAATACAAGGGCTTAAAATAATCCCCTCCACCCTTCTCCTCCTCCTGGTCCTCCTTCTCACCTTCCTCCTCTCCTCTTCCTACTCCTCCTGCTCCCCCCTCCTCCTCTTCATCTCATAAGAGCTGAACAGCACATGTACAGTACTTCATTGCAGCAGAGGCGGGTGGATTAATCCAGGTGCCTTGCGTCAAAAGCCAACTCCTCTCAGAAATGTTCCCTGAGAAAAACTCTTCTTTCTATCACGATTCGTGAGCTCATCATCTCTATTGTTCTTTCAATATTTACCCCTGTTCCCAGGGGTCCTGTAGCAGGCGAGACAGTGTGTCACATGGAGACAAGAAGCGGTCGTGGTTCTTTCATCAAATACACATCAAACAAGTAAGTCACGATTTTGTTCATTGCCGTGACCGTTATCGAACGTGCAGGTCTACGTCTGTGTGTTGTAACTTTCTTTATCTTTTGGGTTTTCGTTGTGGTCTTTCCAATATGTGACCCGGCACAACGACATGAGGAATATCCCACCAAAACACTTTTTGAGTAAACAACGCCTTAAGTTAAAATATCTTCACAATTCGATTACAAATCAATTATCTTTTCCTTGTATTTTCGGAAATTTTACGTATTAGAGGATATTATATTTTGATATCATTTGAAAGGTAATGGTATACACTTTCACATCATTAGAAAACCTCAAAATCTCCAAAGTGGGGTTATTCTTCATTATGCTGTGCCGGGTCACATATTGCTTCATGGGCGCTTTGAATAACACGAGAGAAAAGTTTAACAGATTTTCAAACGGGTCTATCTAGGCCTATCTATGGAGACACTCGTCTATCTGTCTATTTATTTTCGTGGAGCTTTCGTTCTGGGTATAACGGTCTATCGGTCTCGTCGAACAGCGCCCTCATCGACGAAAGACAGCCAACCTGAACTAAGGCGGCGTCATTGAAAGGGCGCCCTCATAATTATAAACCAGACGTTCTTTATCCCTCGACTCAACACCATGCTGCCTAGGTCTTGAATTTGACGTTTCTCCCGCAGACTCGGAATCTTTGAATGAATTCTACCTTCGAGAAAGCTCTAAAATCAGGATACCACAAAACCCACGCTGTGGTATGTCGTGGTGTATGGCCCTTATCCTGCCACTGGAAATACCATGTGTGGTTATTATTGTGGTTTCAATGCCGGTTAATAAATGAAAAATTGCGATATTTTTTTCCCGATTTTTTTTGGGGGCCTGGGCCTGGATTTGAACTACAAGTGTTGGGGGGGGGGGGGGGCACGGGGGATCGAACGTTTTCCCACCGTTAAGCCGGAAAGATTATAATGTAACCAGACCAAGCGTTTTGTATTCTAACTCATGACATCGATGGAACCGTGAAAAAAAAAATGGCCGTCGTTCTGT
Source organism: Luidia sarsii (assembly GCA_949987565.1). Taxonomy (NCBI): domain Eukaryota; kingdom Metazoa; phylum Echinodermata; class Asteroidea; order Paxillosida; family Luidiidae; genus Luidia; species Luidia sarsii. The sequence continues at coordinate 12,214,785 of OX465117.1, forward strand.
TAATTAAACACAAGGACGACTATTTAACTATAGAACAGCGAAAAAAAAAAAACAATCAAATGTTGGACGAAATCGTTCGGCAAAATTTTTTTTCCACTTTTCGGCGGGCGTGTTGGCAGGTTGCTACTGATTCTCACCGACACGATGCGACAGGTGCTGGACCGATCGTTACCAGTTAATTTTTGTGATAACCGCCAGTCCAGATGTCGGCTAAAACATTGCCTAATATAATTATTAATATCTCAAGCAGGGCTCGCGAGGGTGTGACCCTGGCACAGCGACATGAGGAATATCCCTCCAAAACACTTTTTCGAGTAAACAGCGCCTGAAGTCAAAGTATCTTCTCAATTCGATACAAAATCAATTTTTTTTTTCCGAAATGCGTCTCTAAATGTTTAAAAAACGAGGAGTGTTTTTGAATGGCCGCTTTCGAGGAGTTAGAATGGTGCTGCTATATTGTGTCTGGTACCAAATGAACGAGCGAAGTCCCCTTGTACTATTTACAACAAAGTTCACACGGAAATAATTTTGATATCATTTGAAAGGTATTGGTATACTCTTTGCTAATGGCTAATGGCTCCCTCGTGGATCGCAGGAATATGTGACCCGGCAGTGGGGGTTATTCCTCATTATGCTGTGCCGGGTCACATATTATTATTCTCCCAATTCAATGACGGAGTACTGTGTGCACTGTGTGCTCAGTGCTTTGTCAGATTGCCCGCGTACATGCTAATTCTGCCCCCCCCCCCCCGCTAAAATGTGACCTGGCACAGCATAATAAGGAATAACCCCCACTTTTAAGATTTTGAGATTTTCTAATGATGTGAAAGAGAATACATTAGCTTTCGAATGATATCAAAATTATTTCCGTTTGACGTTTGCTGTAAATAGTACAAGGGGACTTCGCTCGTTCATTTGGTACCAAACACAATATAGCAGCGTCATTCTAACTCCTCGAAGCGGACATTCAAAAAGGCAGGAACTTTACATTTTCATGAAAACATTACACAAACACTCCCCCGAAACCCTCGTTTTTTCAACATTTAGAGACGGATATCGGAAAAATCCTTCGAACATAGTATCCTCCAATACATTAACTTTCCGAAAATACAATTTTATCGAATTGAGAAGATACTTTGACTTCAGGCGTTGTTCGAAAAGTGTTTTGGTGGGATATTCCTCATGTCGCTGTGCCGGGTCACAAAGGGTTTTCATGGGAAAAAAATACACAATGCTCCTCTGGTCCCTCTTTGATATCAAGGCTGGTCTCCATTTCCCTCTTCATTTCATTTTTGATAGCTTTCCTGGACCGCAGAAATGTGCCCATGCCATTGTGGTTAACCAAAGGGTTATTTATAAGGCTCATATTCCCTTTAGAGTTGGGAAAAAGGAAGAAAAGAAAAAAATCTTTTCAAAGTTTTTGCCACGAGACTGGTGTACTTTCAAGCATGAATATTTTTTTTTTTCTGTTTCGTTTGGGAAAACTGGGGTGTGTTTTTGGCTCAGTGAACTTGTGAATTTGTCTTTTATAATTATGTAGTTCATTTCAGTTAATGATTTATTGCTTCTGATTGGTGCCCCCACCCCAGCAAAGACTAGTTTTGGAAAGGCCATCAGTCACGGGCTGGGTATATTCCTCATGTCGCTGTGCCCCCTCCGGGGGGGACAGAATTACCTGGATCAAAGTGTCCCCCGTACTTGCTTATTCAGGTAAACGTGTCCCACGGACAAAATGTACATGGCCACAACCGTGTAAATGTGTCCGGGCAGACGCACTTTATAACACGACCCATTCTGATTTTGCGCACGACTTATCATCTCGTTCATATACGACTTATCATCTCGTGCGAAGGGCTCGACATGTAATCTAAGTGGGTTTTTTTCGTGCTTGGCAGTTCTAAGCTTCCGTAGAATTTATAAGAGCCCCCCCGCCCCCTTTGTTTTCCATAGCCCTTTTCCAAAACCTGGTTTAGGCTCAGGCTCCGGCTTTGTTCTCCATGAATTCTTTCGTCCGGTTTGAAGCACTGCACGAGGCATGAAGATGGGAAGGCCTTTAATTGGCTTCGTATTTGAACGTTATAATACTGCGTTTCGAAAGCTTTAACCCCCACAAAGAATTACTCCAAGCCGTGATTATTTTCAACTTCTGGATAACAACAGGGTCGAAGCCGGAACCGGTGCAGTAATTAAGCCGGGTTTCGGAAGATACTCACGGTACTGAAATCCCGCACTGCAGTGGTTTCAGGATAAAACGCGAGCGGGTATTCTTACCTTGCACGTCAGCGGTCAAACCGCTTATACCCCTTTTCAAGTTCCTCTTAAAGTTATCGACCGACCCATTAAAATGCCCCCCCCCCCCACCACAAAAATACACGACGGCTTTCATGACCCCGGTGACCCCACGGGATCCTCATAATTTTGACCCGGCACAGCATAATGAGGAATAACCTCCACTTTTGAGAGTTTGAGATTTTCTAATGATGTGAAAGAGTATACCATTCGCTTTCCAATGATATCAAGTTTATTTCCGTACGAACTTTGTTGTAAATAGTACAAGGGGACTTCACTTGTTCATTTGGCACCAGACACAATATAGCCAGTCTAACTCCTCGAAAGCGGCCATTCAATATGGCAGGAACTTTATATTTTCATGAAAACAGTACACAAACACCCCCCCCCCGAAATCTTCGTTTTTTTTCAACATTTATAGGAACGGATTTCGGAAAGATCCTTCGGACATAATATCCTCCAATACATTAACTTACCGAAAATACAAAACAAATTAAAATTTATTTTAAATCGAATTGAGAAGATACTTTGACTTCAGGCGTTGTTTACTCGAAAAGTGTTTTGGTGGGATATTCCTCATGTTGCTGTACCGGGTCACAATTCATTATTATCCTACACCCAAACAGTTTCTCAGTTCTTGTAGCTATACTGAAAATGGTAGTTTGGACCTTCACCTCTCAGATTCCTTTCAATTCTAGTGCCCTTATTTTTAGGCGATTACTTAGATTTTTTGCTAACTCCCCCCAGAAAAAAACCACCCCTGTGTAGCCGTCCAAGCCGAATGTTTGCAAGGATTTTGAAAATGGACCCCTTCACTTCTTCAGCCAGATACGGTCCAAATTACACACGAAATAGAAGAGTGAACCCCCAGGTTGTCTTCAGCTTCATCTATTCTGCAACGTATCCGTTAATTAACCTCCAAAGACCCCCTTATTAGAAGAGAAATGTAGGTCCCCACTTAATTTAATACCTTCCCAAATCCTGCGGAATCCTATTTGCCTTCAGCAGGATTCTGCAGGATTCAGGGCACATGAGAGTTGACACATTGCAGGATTCTGCAGGATTCAGGGCACATGAGAGTTGACACATTGCAGGATTGTGCAGGATACAGGCTGCTACTATCAAAGTGCTGGAGAAGGATTTAGCGGGATTGAGGGCACATGAGAGTTGACACACTGTAGGAATGTGCAGGATTGAGGGCATGAGGTGATTTTGTCAGTAGGAAAATGCAGGATGCTGGTAACAATTCGGACGTCGTTTTAATTGTGGCTTTTGTCAAGAGATTATCCGTTCGAAAAAGGGCCCATTGTTCTAAGCTGAAAAAAGTCTTTGTTTAGAATGTGGACTAAAACTCCATAAACTCAGTGCAGGATTTGGCAGGATTCAGGCAATGGTCCACAGTAGCCAGTACTGCAGGATTTGGCAGGATTCAGGTCACATGGAGCTTTGAACAAGGTAGGATAGCAGGATTTTGCAGGATTCAGGTTATATCCTACAAACAATATTGGTAGGGGGTTAGGGTTGGAAGATCGATCAGCTCGGCGGAGCCATCCTGGATGGAACTCGTGTGCCGCATGCACCCGCGATAGGATCACGGGCCTTCTGCCAAAGACGAGGCCATAGTAATGCTCACTTCACACTGCTTATACGTTCGTAAACGCTCAACTTATTCAAGACTTCTCGATCGCTAGGACGCCGATCGAGCGTCGTTGGGAAGTCGTCTCGGTCCTGTTGGATGAGCAAACCGAACAGTCCCCATTATCTCGCACTACTTAAAGTACCTCCCAAAAGTCTGAGGGCCTGATGATCCCAGCTCCAATCCAAGCAGGACCTTCCTCAAAGGCACAGTGACTTTATAATCTCGTGAGTGCGACTAATCTCGTTCTTACTACTGAGAGAATCTCGTGTCGGCTTTAGTTCTTCACGCTTGGCAGTTGTAAGCTTTCCGTAGACTTCGGACTAAGGCGTTTTTTCTTCTTTGAACTAAGGCGGTTTTTTCTTCTTTGATCGAAATTCTGAAAGAGTTGGTTTCCGCCCCTACAGGTCGCGGTTTTTTTTTTGACCAGCGGGAGTCCCCCCGAGCGAAGGGACCCCCGTAATTACATACAACTGAGGTCAGACCGGCCATTATATATTATCGAGGACAACTTTTTTTTATGTCAGCGTGGCCTCGAAGTTTACCCCTTTTTTCAATCTCAAAATTTTAGTGGGCCTTACGTTTCGATCCCAGCAGGACCTTTCTCAAAGTCTTTTGTTTTTTATTCATCATTATTTTGGGGTGGATGGGACGACTGTGCTATAGCCTTGTCAAGTCGACCGTGGCTCGAGTAATGTCGACAACTTGGTCGGCATTTGCTTGGCTAAAAATGTGACCCGCGGTACTAGACGTTCCCACCAATTCAAAGAGTACTTCCTTGGCTTTCCAATGGTATCAGAATCATTTCCACACGTTTCCGAAATCCAAAGTTACGATGCGAGAAATACGACCGTCACGAGGTAACGCGTTGCACTGTCGTATGAGCACTGCGTGCTCGGTGCTTTGCCCGATTGCCCGCCGAAAAAACCCCAAAATAATGCAGGCAGCTCGGGCTGGATTCGAACCGGCGACTCGACCCCGCTTTCTCGCGACTCCTGCATGCTTACGTCGAGTATAGGGTAAAACCCTCATTGAATTTCATTTTCCTCGACGCAAACATCATATTGTAATACAGTCCAAGAGCATCGACTAATACCCAACGCGGGTCAGACTATAGCCCTTGGTTCTTGCCAAGATCTGCCTGTCTGTCTGTCTGTCTGTCTGTCTGCATATGTGCCTGTCTGCATGTCCGTCCGTCCGTTCGTCTGTCTGTCTGTCTGTCTGTATATGTCTGCCTGTATGTTTGTATATGTCTGCCTGTCTGCGTGTCTGCCTGTCTGCATGTCTGCCTGCCTGTCTGTCAGTCTGTCTGCCTGCCTGTCTGTCAGTCTGTCTGCCAGCCCGTCTGTCTGTCTATTTGTCTGTATGTATGCGGGGTGCCGGGGTGTTTGTTTGTTTGTTTGTTGTTTTGTTTGGTATTTGTTTGTTTGTTTTGGGTGTTTATTTATTCTTATATTTATTTTTTAGAGAGAGGGGGAGGGGGACAGGACTTGCGTCCACACATACCCCAAAAAACTCCTGATAAAAGTGCCAGCTGGCAGCTCTTCGGTGTCAACACGCTAGTCGGTACTCACGTGCTCCCCTAGCTGCCCAAACAATAATTGTCGGACAGTGCGGACCAAGCGCGCTCGCTTTGCGGCACCGGTAGGAACCACCGGTGCCTGACCCAAGTATTGGAGGACTAGGGAGCATGTTGACACCGAAGAGCTGCACAGGCGAGGCATATACTGCATTTCCACTCCCCATTCTGCTGTTGTGAATCGACGGCCCCCTTCTGTTTCCATTTTTTTTCTTTCTGGAAAACGGAGCGGGGTGTTCTCTTTGTGTGTGTGTGACGGGGGGCAGGGGGCCTATTTGTTGTGTGCCCAATTTTGTGACCCGGCACAACGACATGAGGAATATCCCACCAAAATACTTTTTGAGTAAACAACGCCTGAAGTTAAAGTATCTTCACAATTCGATAACAAATACATTTTCTTTTCTTTTTTTTCGGAAATTTTTAAGTATTAGGGGATATTATATTTTGATATCATTTGAAAGCTAATGGTATACACTTTCACATCATTAGAAAATCTCAAAATCTCAAAAGTGGGGGTTATTCCTCATTATGCTGTGCCGGGTCACATATTCTTTCATGTCATTTGGCACAGAGCAGCGATGGAAATGTGTACAGAGAAGAATGCGGACAATATGATTAGTCTTCTTTGCTCAAATTATCCACTCCTGTGCTGCACCAAATGAGATGCCAAAAACCCCAAAACCCAATAGGCCTATACCCACTATAACTTATAAGTCTTGTGATGGCATGTAAACATTGTCCGCGCAATCGGTCTTTTAATAATTTTATGTACGCGTGACGCGTGCATGGTGTTATAGGAAGTCGATCTGAGTGTAGCCGCTTGAGGAAAGGGTAGGAAATACTGGAACGAAAAAATAACCAGAAAACAAATCGGTGAACTCGAAAATGCTTCGTCACGACGAAGACACGAGAGTTGACCTCGCCGCGGTAGGGTTTCACGTCTGTCTGTTTCTTTGTTTGTTTGTTTTTTGGCATCTGTTGCGTGTTTGCCTGGAAGGGTGCAAAGTCCACTTCGTTGTTCCGCCACGTGATTTGTTGTTGTTGGCATCAAATTTTTTTTTTCGGGGGGAGGGGGGAGGGTAGGGTTCTTCACTTCTTCGTTTGGGAGTTGGGGGTTGGGTTTGGGGGTGGGGCGCGGGCTGGACCAATGGGGATGCTGCTTCTCGTTTGGAAGAAGAAGAAAAAAAGTCAGAAGAAACGGTCCCTGGATTGTGTCACGTGACACGGCCCATCCCCCCCCCCCCCGCCCTGCCTCCCTGATTGGACGACGGTCAGTCAGCTGATCCGATCGACAGCTCCGTCGGTAGCGGATTGAAAAGAAACGCCCCCCCCCCCAAAAAAAAAAAAAAAAAAAAAAAAAAAACAAGAAGAGAAAAAGGGGGAAATGCGGAAACGCTCCCACGGTAGCAACAACCCCAAACTAAATGCAATTTGCGATTAACTCCACTCCACTCACGTTTCTAGAAAAATAAAAACCAACAACCCAGAGTGGGTCTAGACCAGCGATCACAGAGCAACAGATACGCGTATCAGTCGATCCGCTCTCGAATCAAGTACTAGTTCTTTTTTTTTTGGTGGTGGATTTTTGTATTCCCCGATTCGTTTCGTTTTTCACATCGATTCGTTCATTGACTGACCCGCAGGAAGATGGCGTGGACTCGCGGCAAGCTGACCACCTTGCTCATGGTGTTTCAGGTGGTCTTCCTGATCCTCTTCGGCGTGCTGGTCGACTACCACCCGTCGGCCGACGCCCGCACCGGGTCCCGGGCGGCGGGGGCCCACGGTGACGGTGCCGGGGCCGGGGCAGAGGAGGACGGGGACGGTGAGGGGCACGGAGGACCGGCGAACCTGGCCGGCTTCGCCAACCAGATCGACCTCTACTACCCCAGTAAGTTATCCGATGTGCACGGTTCATCCCTTCCCATCTTTATATAATTTATGTGACCCGGCACAGCATAATGAAGAATAACCCCACTTTTGAGATTTTGAGGTTTTCTAATGATGTGAAAGAGTATACCATTAGCTTTCAAATGATATGAAAAATTATTTCCGTGTGAACTTTCTTGTAAATTGTACAAGGGGACTTCGCTCGTTCATTTGGTACCAGACACAATTATAGCAGCGCCAGTCTAACTCTAACTTTCAAAGGATATCAAAATATAATATCCTCTAATACTTAAAATTTCCGAAAATAAAAAGAAAAGAAAATTTATTTGTAATCGAATTGTGGAGATACTTTAGCTTCAGGCGTTGTTTACTCAAAAAGTGTGTTGGTGGGATATTCCTCATGTCGTTGTGCCGGGTCACATGTATGTGACCCGGCACAACGACATGAGGAATATCCCACCAAAACACTTTTCGAGTAAACAACGCCGAAGTCAAAGTATCTTCACAATTTTATTTAAAAATTTTTTTTTAATTTTTTTTTTTATATATTTTCGGAAAGTTAATGTATTAGAAGATATTATGTCCAAAGGATTTTTACAAAGTCTGTACCGCACGGAAATGATTTTGATATCATTTGAAAGCTAACGGTATACTCTTTCACATCATTATCAAATCTCAAAATCTCAAAAGTGGGGGATATTCCTCATTATGCTGTGCCGGGCCCGGGTCACATATTATTTTAGTTTTTGTTGTATCTCCAAATTTAGTGGGCCTGACGTTTCGATCCTAGCAGGACCTTCGTCTCAAAGGCCTTTGAGAAAGGTCCTGCTAGGATCGAAACGTCAGGCCCACCAAGTTTTGAGGTTTGCATTTTGGTATTAAATTATTTTAGTCAGTAAGCTGTGCAACATTTTTGTTTACCACTTTATTTGTGTTAACATTTCGGCTTAAAAAGTGGATTAAATAATTATTTCAGTTTTTCAAGCCCCTTACAATTATCATTGATTTCATGACTCACTCCCCTCACGGGATGGAAGTCCTACAATTGTAGGTCGTCCATTCGCCTCCCGGAATGGAAGTCCTACAATTGTAGGACGTCCATTCGCCTTGCGGATTGAGAGAGAGGGGGAGGGAGAAAGAGGGAGGGATAGAGATAGGGGGAGATAGAGGGGGAGAGAGAGGGGGGAGAGGGGGATAGAGGAGAGAGGGGAGAGATAGAGAGAGAGGAGAGAGTGAGAGGGATGGGGAGAGAGAGAAATCTATTAATTTAAAACAAAATGTTGGAAATCTGCTCCGGATAAATTCTTTCTTGGCCCCACGGTCGAAACTGCAATAGAGCCGGTCGTCAATCATCCGTCCTCCGGGAATACCCAAAGGGGGCGTGCGAAACGATTGCATGGCCCCGGACAGCGGCCGAGGACGTTCAGAGCCAAAGAAGAAGGGTGCAGCACACAAAATCCATCCAAGATCCAAGATTATCATAAAGTGTGTACCCACAACTTTCTTTTAATAAGGGGTCTTTGGAGGCTAATTGACTGATACATTGAAGAACAAGTGAAGCTTAAGACAACCTGGGGGTTCACTCTTCAATTTGGTATGTCATTTGGACCATATCTGGCTTTATATGTGGCCCTATTTGGCTGTGGAAGTGGAGGGGTCCATCCCAAAATCCTTGCAGAAATTCGGCTTGGACGGCAACACATTTTGGGGGTGTTTTTTATCTGGGGGTATAATCAGCAAAAAATATAATCGGCTAAGAGCACTAAAATTGAAAAGAATCTGAGAGATGAAGGTCCAAACTACAATTTTAAGTATAGCTACAAGAACTGGGAGACTTTTGGGCATGGGATAATTGGCTTTGAAAGTGAGTGTTTTTGTACAGTGTTCAATGGGAGCTCTACATTTAGTGTTCTGCACCCAGAAGAAAAAGAAACGCACCCGACGCGCCCTGCAGCGTGTCGCGACGACAATCAAGCGGGGCTGCCGCGCCGCGCAACCCGCTAAGTGCTTCGCCCTGTTGCCGTCCGACAAAAGGCCGCCCGTGCTTTTGAAGGACAAAAAACCAAACAAATAAAGAAACGCCAGGCACACGGTCGGCGTGACCCGCGCTGAGTGGTAGTGGGGGGTGGCACGGCTCATCGGGCACCCCGTCGCGTTGAAACGAAACTCGGCACCGTCGGGCTGTTGTGCAGTAGAGCTAGAGCTGCCCACGGTCGGCCTGTCGAAAGTTTGTGAAGCCGTGTCCGCACTGGACTTATTTCTTACCGAGCCCGTGGGTAACATTCCAATGGGTAAATCTTCCCGGCGTCCGCACTTGGACTTTTCGACTCGGGTAAACTAACCGAGACGATCGGTAAAACTAACCGACTCGTGTCCGGATTGGACTTATCGACTCGGTTAAACTGACCTGGTCAGTTTAACCGGGCAGAAGTTGGTCGGTTAAACTACCCACTGGAGTCGGGTAAGTTACCTGGGAGGAAAACTTCCTGGGCTGTCCGCACTGGACTTAAAATGGTCAATTTACCCATTTGCTCGGTTAGTTTACCCATTTTAAGTCCAGTGCGGACGCGGCTTACTAACACGCGTGTCGAAAGCGCAGGTCCTTATAATAATTACTATTTCACAGAGCCTGGACCAATTATTGTGAACAGGGATTATATGTCATAACATGAGGTTTCATCATGTTTGCGTCGACGGGAGAATGTAATTCGATGGGGTTTTGCCCTGTCGGACGTAATGAACACTGAATGCTCAGTGCTTTGCCCGATGCCTGATGAAACAAACATTCAGACAGCTCGGGCGGGATTACATGGCTGTGATGTCAAGTGCTGTGGACTTGTATTTCGCTCTAATTTTACTCAATATGAAAGAGTAAATAAATGGGAGTTTGGTTCTGCAAGCTGATCCAATGAATCCTGACTTTTGTGTGTGCTGACGTGAATACTGACGCTGAAGTATCTCTTTGAACTTGGCCCCTGTATACGGGCTCATTTTCATAGACCTTGAAAATCCGTTCGCCGTGAAAAGTCGCCTCTGTGTGTACAGGATAACAAACCACACACGGTGATGCCATGTCACTTTGCTTCTGACAAGTCGATTATTTGTGTAAAACTTCTCCGCTTGCAATTGCGCCCCAGAGAATGTTAACCGATCATCACTTGTTGCTCGACGGCCAAATTATACGGGATGTGTATAAAACAAACAGGTGGTATGGAGTGAAGGGGTCTCGGCCGAGGTGTGATCTCACGGTGTGGTGGATGGGATGTCCCCCCCTCCCCCTTGGAATAAGGATTGGTAAGTGGCTCACTTGAGGAGCGCGGTGGACTAGCTCTGCCGGCCGGCTCGAATATCGATCGAAAACCCGACGGGGCGTCCTCCACTTTGGGACGGCCCACATTTTCCAGAGACAACCTTGCAAACTCAGAGAGACAGGCAACAGAGAGAGAGAAAGAGAAAAGAGAGACAACCTTGCAAACTCAGAGCGATAGGCAACAGAGAGAGAGAAAGAGAAAAGAGAGACGACCTTGCAAACTCAGAGAGACAGACAACAGAGAGGGAGAAAGAGAAAAGAGAGAAAGAGAGTGAAGAGAGAGAAAGAGAGGGAGATGGGAAGAGGTAAATGCAGAGAGAGAGAGAGAGGGGGGGGGGAGGGAGAGAGAGAGAAAGAGAGTGAAGAGAGAGAAAGAGAGGGAGATGGGAAGAGGTAAATGCAGAGAGAGAGAGAGAGAGAGAGAGGGGGGGAGGGAGAGAGAGAGAGAGAGAGAGAGAGGGGAGAGAGAGGGAGAGGGGGAGAGAGAGAGAGAGAGAGAGAGAGAGAGAGAGAGAGAGGAGGGAGGGGAGAGAGAGAAACAGTGATGAGGAGAGAGGGGAAAATCGAGATGGAGGGAGAGAGAGAGGGGGACAGAGAAAGAGAGAGATGAGTGAGAGAGGGATTTCGGAAAGGGAGAGAGAGAGCGAGAGAGAAAGACGGTGGGGTGGGGTGGAGAGAGGGGGAGAGATAGATGAGGGAAACAGAGAGAGATGGAGAGAGAGGTGAAGAGTGAGAGGTGGCGAAAGAGTGAGGGGGGAGAGTGACAGAGGGAGAGGGAGGGAGAAAGAGAGAGGGAGGGAGAGAGACGGGGGAGAGACAGAGGGAGAGACGTGATGTTCCCTGTTCCGATCGGTGACGTTGATTTTGGGGGTTGGTGGTTTTTCTCCCCCCCCCTTTCGTTTCGGTCTTTCTTCCTTAGAACTGTAGTTGCTTCTGTTAGAGAATCTAAACACTATAGGCCTTGGGATTTGTTTTATTTTGCATTTTCGGTTCATTGGAGCAATTTTGCATCACACTAAGAACAACAGAACGAACTTCTGAAAGGCACAGCTACCTTTTCCCCCTATATTTGCATTTGGGTAATTTTAGTTGTTGTTTTTTAAGGTAATTTTAGGTAATTTTGGAGAACAAAATTAAGAAATACAATCAGGGACCTTGCTCCGTCAGTAGACGGAACAAGGTAAGTGCGGTTAATCCCTGCTTAGCAAAAAAACCCCGGAAAGTCCTGCTATAAAGACAAGTGAAACACAAATCTGTGCTGCCTGTCTGGGCAGACTCCATTTTTTTGGGGAAAAACTAATTTGCCGGAGCGTATATAAACATCAGACAACCAGTGGAAAGTGGAAACGCGCGCTGAACACCAACAATTCACCCGACGACAACAGTAACAACAACAGCAACGGCCAAAAAAAAAGCTCTGGTGGAAGCACGAACAAAACAGAAGAAAACAACTATACACCTAATCATCATCGCCGACTTATGGCAACAAACGAACAAAACAAAAACCCCAACCACTCCCCTTCCAAAAAGTCAGATCTGAAAGGAACTGGTCTCTTTAAATACCCGTCCAAACCGCGGGGTGCCGATGCTTTTCATTCAGGCGAGCACGCACCCCGCCCCGGACTCGACGGTCGAACCGATATCCGAGTGAAATGAGCCGAAAACACGACGTCCAATTTAGCTAGAAATCTTTTCTCCGGCAGCAGTGGGACCAGTATACTGTTTGTCGCATTGATGTCAGCTCTGTGCTGCATGCAGCGCGATTCGGTGCAATACCCGTCACGGCTCGGAGGATACTGCCGGGCGAACTGCGGAAAGTGCACGCGGAGTTCACACAAAGTTACCACAACAAAAACTGTTGCAAACTGCTCACTGACTAAAATGACCTGCAATACATCAATCTCAAAAGTTACAGGGCCACTGACGTTTCGATCCTAGCAGTAGCAGGACCCTTCTCGAGGGCAAAGAGAAAAGTCCTGCTATAGGATCGAAACGTCGGGCCCTCTGAGTTCACTCAAAGTGAGATAATTACCCCACAGGCTAAATTGCAGAGCGCACGACTGCAAACCTCCAAACTCTTTAATACACACTAAATACGACTTACGGCTTTACATGGTGGGTGACCTTAACATGCTCTTGAATGGAGCAATATGGGAGGATTTGCGGTGACACGCATGACTAAAAGGTCTCTTAAAGAAGAGATATGGTTCTGAAAAGAACCCGGCGAGTGATAACTATACACACTAATTGCGTAGCAGCGAAAAGGCTTATACTCAAAGGCTTAGGCCTACTGAAAACCCTATCAACAATATTGCACAGCATGGACCAAAGGACGTTCGGCGTGTTCAGCCGTTGTTTCCTGCTGAGTAGGACCCCACCGTTTGGCCAGCAAACAGTACGAAGAGAACGTAATCGTCCTCGCTCGTAATCGTCGTGATTAAAGGCGTGAGCCTGACGTTGTACAAGTGCGGAGCTGTATTACGGACATGATCCAAAAAAAAAAATCCCTCTCCGACCTAACTCGTGGGACGACCATATGTTACCCGGCACAACGACATGAGGAATATCCCACCAAAACACTTTTCGAGTAAACAACGCCTGAAGTCAAAGTATCTTCTCAATTCGATTAAAAATCTATTTTTGTTTATTTTGTATTTTCGGAAAGTTAATGTGTTGGAGGATGTTATGTCCAAAGGATTTTTCCGGAATACGTCTCTAAATGTTGAAAAACGAGGATTACGTGGGAGTGTTTGTGTACTGTTTTCGTGAAAATGTAAAGTTCCTGCCTTTTTGAATGGCCGCTTTCGAGGAGTTAGAATGGTGCTGCTATATTGTGTCTGGTACCAAATGAACGAGCGAAGTCCCCTTGTACTATTTACAACAAAGTTCATACGGAAATAAATGTGACCCGGCACAGCATAATGAGGAATAACCCCACTTTTGAGATTCTGAGGTTTTCTAAGGATGTGAAAGGGTATACCATTAGCTTTCAAATGATATCAAAATATAATATCCTCTAATACTTAAAATCTCCGAAAAAACACCATGATTTGTAATCGAATTGTGGAGATACTTAAACTTCAGGCGTTGTTTACTCAAAAAGTGTTTTGGTGGGACATTCCTCACGTCGTTGTGCCGGGTCACAAATTTGATATCATTAGAAAGCTAATGGTATACTCTTTCACATCATTAGAAAATCTCAAAATCTCAAAAGTGGGGGTCATTCCTCATTATGCTGTGCCGGGTCACAATTCGGTGTGGAATCATTCGCCTCGAAAGTAAAGTGTTTTTTTTTCACTGCGTTCTATGGGAGCTCGAATCTATAGTGTTCTGCCTGCAGGCTTTTCGGGAGGTGCACGTTTTTCTCTTTTTACAAGGATCATCGTGACGCGAAGGCAATACGGACCACTGAACATCACCGCAATACCATGAAAACCAAGCCAGCGAAACGTCTACACTTTGCAAAGAATTAGTTAGTCATCAACCCCATCCTATACAATTTATAACAACCTATAAAGGACGAATAACACCACGCCACTATCAAGGTGAACGGAAAATGCTTGTTCTCGCAATCTATCAACTTCGGTTCCGGTTGGGCGCGGAGTTCACGCTTCATTAACGATACACGTATACAAGATGTACACGTACTTGCATACGGAGGTCGTAAATTTGGCGTTGTTTGTGTTGTTGTTGTTGTTGGGTTTTTTTTTGGGGGGGGGAGGGGGTCTCCTTTCGTCGAGAATATGAGAATTAGAGACCAGAGATTTGCTTTGGTTTTTTTCTTTCCTTTCGTCGTGGGGGAGACGCATGCACGGAATCCGATAGCCCGCCGTGGTTGATCGTCACAGCCTCAGCTTTTGGAATTGAGTCGGATTGTGGAAGATGAACGACCCTACCAGCTCAATGAGGCTTAATTTTCGTTCGGCAAATAAAACTCCCGCCGCCTGGGGAATTAAGTCGCGAACTTCTTCCTCCTGTTACACACACACACATACACACCCGGCCCCACACGCACCGATTGTACATTTTGTTGTTGTGTCTGGGCCTGTGCCAACAGTCGTTTTTCATATTATTTGGTGGGTTTTTTTTTTTACAAGCGTGGGGGATTAATCGGTGTTGATTGTCGACTCTTGCACGCGATGGGGGAAATGGTTGAGGTCTCCGAGTCTCTCTAGGTCTCGGTCTCCCCCTCTCTCTGTCTCACCCTCTCTCCCTCTCTCTGTCTCTCTCTGACTCTCTCTGTCTCTCTCTGTCTCTCTCCGTCTCACCCCCTCTCTCTGTCTCTCTGTCTCACCCTCTCTCCCTCTCTCTGTCTCTCTCTGTCTCACTCTCTCTCTCTCTCTCTGTATCTCTGTCTCACCCTCTCTCTCTCTGTCTCTCTCTGTCTCACCCTCTATCCCTCTCTCTGTCTCTCTCGCTCTCTGTTTCACTATCTCTTCCTCTCTGTCTCACACTCTATCCCTCTCTCTGTCTCTCTTGCTCTCTGTCTCACCCTCTCTTCCTCTCTGTCTCACACTCTCTCCCTCTCTTTGTCTCTCTCTGCCTCACCCTCTCTCCCCCCTCCTCTCTCTCTCTCTCTCCCTCTCTGTCTCACCCTCTCTCCCTCTCTCTGTCTCTCTCCCTCCATGATAGGGACATGAAGAGAGGCGGGATTGAAGGACAGAGCATGGACACAGAGAGAGATGTGGAGAGATAGCTATAAAGAGAGAGATAGAGAGGAAGAGAGGGGAGCTAGAGAGACAAGGGAGCGAGGGAGAGAGGAGAGAGAGAGGAGGAGAGTGAGAGAGAGATAGGGGGAAAGAGGGGAGAGAGAGCGAGAGAGAGGGGGAGAGAGAGAGAGGGGGAGAGAGAGAGAGGGGGGAGAGAGAGAGAGAGAGAGAGAGAGAGGAGAGAGAAAGAGAGAGGAGAGGGAGAGAGAGGGGGGGGGGGGGAGAGAGAGGGGAGCAAGGGAGAGAGGGGAGAGAGAAGGCGGGGAAGAGAGTGGTACAGAGAGGGGAACGACATGAGGGAAGAGAGTGAGGGTGGGAGTGTGAAAGAGCACAGCGGAATACTGAGGGAGAGAGACTGAGAGAGACCGAGAGACGAGTAGGAAGCCATGTTGCAATCGTGCCCAACCAATGCGTTGTTCATCGTAATAGTTGCAGCTGTTTCTCCACACGACTACCATTGCTATATCTTATCGAGGAAGGCAAAGGGACAATTCCCGTCGCTGTACTTTGTACATTGGAACAGACTTCAAGTGGGAAATCGCATGGAAAGCGTCAGGGGATTCCATTGAGTTGACAATAAAATGCTCTGTAAATAAAACGACTATTTCGTTACATGCGTGGCCGTCGTATGTACAAAGGGCAGGTCGTGAACCGCAAATAATAAATTGTGGTTTTGCGGTGAAAGAGGACAGTGAATAACTCACTGGTGTAGTTTGGAAAATGAAAAATGTTTTTCGTTTCAAATTCCACATAAGGTTTGATTCCACATAAGTTCTAATTAGTAAGTAAATTATAATTAGTAAGTAGGTTCTAATTAGTAAGTAGGTTCTAATTAGTAAGTACCGTAAGTTCTAATTAGTAAGTACCGTAAGTTCTAATTAGTAAGTACCGTAAGTTCTAATTAGTAAGTACCGTAAGTTCTAATTAGTAAGTACCGTAAGTTCTAATTAGTATGTAAGTTCTAATTAGCAACTAAGTTCTAATAAGTAAGTTCTAATTAGTAAGTTCTAATTAGTAAGTTCTAATTAGTAAGTTCTAATTAGTAAGTTCTAATTAGTATATAAGTTCTAATTAGTAAATAAGTTCTAATTAGTAAGTAAGTTCTAATTAGTAAGTAAGTTCTAATTAGTAAGTAAGTTCTAATTAGTAAGTAAGTTCTAATTAGTAAGTAAGTTCTAATTAGTAAGTAAGTTCTAATTAGTAAGTAAGTTCTAATAAGTAAGTAAGTTCTAATTAGTAAGTAAGTTCTAATTAGTAAGTAAGTTCTAATTAGTAAGTAAGTTCTAATGAGTAAACATACGTTCATGAATACAAATGTAAAATGAATCCTCCTCCCTCCTCGTCCTTATTCTACCTCTTCCTCTTCTTCTTCATCTTCTTCTCCCCTTCTCCATCTTCCTCGTCCTCTTCCCCTTCCTCTTCCCCTTCCGCTTCCCCTTCCCCTTCCTCTTCCTCTTCCTCTTCCTCTTCCTCTTCCTCTTACTCTTCCCCTTCATCTTCCCCTTCCCTCCTCCTTACTTCGTTCGCGTCCGCAGTGTTCCAGGACGTGCACGTCATGATGTTCATCGGCTTCGGCTTCCTGATGACCTTCCTCAAGAAGTACGGCTACAGCGCGATCGGCCTGAACTTCCTGATCGCGGCCTTCGTGCTGGAGTGGGCCACCCTCATGCGGGGCTTCCTGGAGTTGGAGGACGGCAAGATCCACATCTCCATCAAGACGTGAGTGCCGATAACCGATTCATGTTTGATCAATTTGGCCGATCGATCGATCGATCGATCGGGGTTCTGGTGGGGGTTGAACGTGCCCCGCCTGATAATAAAGAGACGACTCAATGCAATTTGGGCAGCGATCGGTCACTGCTTTATACTCATCTGGCAGACTGATCGATATGCTGTTTAATTAACTAATACTCAATTATTGACAGCATATCGATCAATTATTGACAGCATATCGATCAATTATTGACAGCATATCGATCAATTATTGACAGCATATCGATCAATTATTGACAGCATATCGATCAACTATTGACAGCATATCGATCAATTATTGACAGCATATCGATCAATTATTGACAGCATATCGATCAATTATTGACAGCATATCGATCATTTATTGACAGCATATCGATCATTTATTGACAGCATATCGATCAATTATTGACAGCATATCGATCAATTATTGACAGCATATCGATCATTTATTGACAGCATATCGATCATTTATTGACAGCATATCGATCAATTATTGACAGCATATCGATCAATTATTGACAGCATATCGATCAACTATTGACAGCATATCGATCAATTATTGACAGCATATCGATCAATTATTGACAGCATATCGATCAACTATTGACAGCATATCGATCAATTATTGACAGCATATCGATCAATTATTGACAGCATATCGATCAATTATTGACAGCATATCGATCATTTATTGACAGCATATTGATCATTTATTGACAGCATATCGATCAATTATTGACAGCATATCGATCAATTATTGACAGCATATCGATCATTTATTGACAGCATATCGATCATTTATTGACAGCATATCGATCAATTATTGACAGCATATCGATCAATTATTGACAGCATATCGATCAATTATTGACAGCATATCGATCAACTATTGACAGCATATCGATCAATTATTGACAGCATATCGATCAATTATTGACAGCATATCGATCAATTATTGACAGCATATCGATGAATTATTGACAGCATATCGATCAATTATTGACAGCATATCGATCATTTATTGACAGCATATCGATCAATTATTGACAGCATATCGATCAATTATTGACAGCATATCGATCAAATATTGACAGCATATCGATCAAATATTGACAGCATATCGATCAATTATTGACAGCATATCGATCAATTATTGACAGCATATCGATCAATTATTGACAGCATATCGATCAATTATTGACAGCATATATCGACCACTCTCTTTCTCGCTCTGTATTTCACAATTCGTCATTACACCGGCAAATTTTCCTGGACCAGGACTGTCAAATGAAAAAAAAGAATTAGGAAAAATACAACCCCTCACAGAAAACCCAAAATTACGAAGCCGAAACGGAGTCGTGAGATCACGCCACCCTTTAGTGCCCTAGGCAAGGTTTCCATTAAGAAGAAAAAAAGACCGAGGTCAGAATTGTAAAAAATATCATGGACTTGACCCGACCTTGCCTGGCCCTCCGGCCGTTGGCCCTGCTCAGTCACCCCACGATGACCCCCCCCCTGCGCGTGACAGCCAAGGCGACCGGAGTCGACAAAGGAAAGGAAGATTTAGGTCATCTTATTGTGACCCGGCACAGCATAATGAGGAATAACCCCACTTTTGAGATTTTGAGGTTTTCTAATGATGTGAAAGAGTATACCATTTACCTTTCAAATGATATCAAAATATAATATCCTCTAATACTTAAAACTTCCGAAAATACAAACAAAAGAAAATTGATTTGTAATCGAATTGTGAAGATACTTTAACTTCAGGCGTTGTTTACTTAAAAACTGTTTTGGTGGGATATTCCTCATGTCGTTGTGCCGGGTCACAATTGCAAAAGATGAAAATAGTTCACTCGGTCCATGAGTGAAAATCGCTCCCAAAAGCCAAAACCGCTCAAAAAGAGTAAAACGACACTGTAACAGATGTGAAAACCGTTCAGAATGGAGTGAAATCCCACTCATAATAAATTATGGCTCCTCTGTAGAGTGATGTCTCACTCCATTCTCAGCGGTTTCCACACCTCTTACAGTGTTTTTTTCACTCTTTTTTTTGGTAGTGGTTTTGGCTTCTCATGAGGAAATTTCGCTCTTTGTGCGAGTGAATTATTCATTCTTTTTCATCATTTTAGAGAGTGCTTGCAGAACACTAAATCGAGCTCCCATAGAACACTGTATAAACACACTCAATTTCAAAGTCAAGTATACCACACCTAAACGTTTCTCGGGTCTTGTAACTATACTCCAAATTGTAGCTTGGACCTTCATTTCTCAGATTCTTTTCAATTTTAGTGCCCTTGGCCATTTCGATTTTTTGCTAATTACCCCCAGAAAAAAAAACACACCCAAAAATGTGTAGCCGTCCGAGCCACATTTCTGCAAGGATTTTGGGATGGACCCCTCCACTTCTACAGCCAAATAGGGCCACATTTAAAGCCAGATATGTTCTAAATTACGCACGAAATTGAGCAGTGAACCCCGGGCTGTCTTAAGCTTCACTTATCCTACAATGTTATCAGTTCAGTTCAGTTCATTTTATTTCCACTTACACGGTAAATAAAGTTCAATACTAGAATATTAGAATTTTATAATGGGTTTGCAGGAAGTGGAGGAGGTCTCCAAGAAGCAGAGCTTGTAAGGCGGAGACCCCCTTGGATTGTGTACTTATACATTGTTGAAAATTATATAAAATTACCTTTGAATATTGTTGGGAAGTAAGTACATAATATTTGAGTTAATAACTTAAGGTTTAACACGAAATAACATGCATGAGACAGGGCTGGCAACGACAGGACAGGACAGGACAGGACAGGACAGGACAGGACAGGACAGGACAGGACAGGACAGGACAGGACAGGACAGGACAGGACAGGACAGGACAGGACAGGACAGGACAGGACAGGACAGGACGAAAACATGAGGCTAGACAAGTCCAATCAAGATGATTACCCGATACAATAAATTTGAGGAAATGGGAATGACATAAATCACTCTAGTCTATACTTATCCACAAGCCAGCTTTTAAGTTGTTTCTTAAAAACAACATCAGTGAATTGGCCTTCAAAGACCCCTTATTAAAACAAAGTTGTGGGTCCACACTTTATGATGATCAGCTCGGTGGAGCCGTCTTGGATGAAATCAGTGCACAGCAGGGCTACCTCTACGTCATAATTATGCACGGCTCGCTATGGCAGCGCAGGTAGACAAAGCCAACACAACCGGTCGTAATCTATGACTGCATGTGGTCCGATGGCGATGAATGTACAATCATACCTGGAATGCCAAACAGTATTAGTCGGACGAATCACAGTGGATGGAGGGGTGCTGTTTTGGTTTCGTGGGAATTGTCACAGGCAGCGTGCGAAGTTTTATGTCCGAAATGAATAATGGACTTAATATCCCGAGGGGATTTTGACGGTGGCTCAGAAGGGACATCGCAAATGGCTGTTAATAATAAGTGACCCGGCACAGCATAATGAGGAATGACCCCCACTTTTGAGATGTTGAGATTTTCTAATGATGTGAAAGAGTATACCATTAGCTTTCTAATGATATCAAATTTAATTCCGTATGAAAATAGCAGAAGGGGACTTCGCTCGTTCATTTGGCACCAGACACAATATAGCAGCACCAGTCTAACTCTCGAAAGCGGCCATTCAAATAGGCAGGAAGTTTCCATTTTCATGAAAACAGTACACAAACATTCCCCCGAAATCCTCGTTTTTTCAACATTTAGAGACGGATTTCGGGAGAAATCCCTTGGACATAACATCCTCCAATACATTAACTTTCCGAAAATACAAAAAAAAAAAGGATTTTTAATCGAATTGAGAAGATACTTTGACTTCAGGCGTTGTTTACTGGAAAAGTGTTTTGGTGGGATTTTCCTCATGTCGCTGTGCCGGGTCACATTATATTGTAGCCATTTCTTTGTGGTCCCACGGCTTTCCTTGCTCGCGCTAGCGTACATATATATATATATATATTTTTTTTACACCGCAGCCATGGGTTTTTCACTGTATTCCTGCAAATCCGCGCTTGAAAAGAGACCACACGCAGTGCCGCGTTGAGAGATCAGTCAGTTGGGATTTCTTGAGCAGGCACGGAATGTGATTAGACTGGCTGTCGTTGTATAGCTGTAGTTTGACACAAACAAGTAAGGTGTCTTGTTAATTGCACATTTCTAGCTGCTGTTAATAATGTTCAGCTTTACTGGGTGATCTTGTAAGTAACGCAGGACTATAGTCTCTTTTCAAGCGCGGATTTGCACGAATACGGCCGCGAAAAATGCTGCGGTGTATAAAAAACAACGCAGTGGCTGTTGTTACGGCAGTCGTCCGTGTGGTTCCCTGACTTCACAATATTTGTCAGCATGTTTAGCTCTTGGAACCAGACTATCATCTAATAGACTGGTTCAACCATGGTTCAACCAGCCTGCAATGCTGACGAAATACAATCAAGTCAGGGAACCACACGGACGACTGCCGTAACAACAGCCACTGCGAAAAAAAAACCCAGATACGCCTCCCACTAGCACTGACCTTATAGGCTTTAAACCGCCTGGCCACCGCCGCTACCCGATATCTTATAAGCTTTGCCGAGGCTGGCCGCTGGTTGCGGAGCCTGACTGGGTCGACTGCCGTGGGGCGTGGCCCGAAGACCGCGGTACCGTCCCCGTTGAGGGCGCTCTGCTTACGGCATCCCGATCCACGCCGACCGACTCCAGGGCCCTTTTCCAAAACCCGGCTTAGGCTTAGGCTCCGGCTTCGTCTCCAGTACTTTCATCCAGTACACAAGGCACGGAGATGGGAGGCCTTTGGCTTCGTATTTGAATGCTACAATACTGCGTCTCGAACAGGGCATACAAAGCTTCAAGTTCAACCAAGAACTCCAAACCCGTGTCTTCAGGTTTTTGGATAACGGAGACGAAGCCGGAACCGAATGCTAAGCCGGTGTGACAGTCTAAAATGGGTGGCATGATCGAAAGGGTGGGCTGCCATATAATTCTGGGCAATCAGGTTAGCGTAAAGGGCGCCCGCACGCGCTCAGTTCACCCGCCCATCTTAGCACGCCGCCTATTTCGCCTATTTCAGCAGGTTGTCGCTACGTGCTCAGATGGGTGGTGACGTCACCCACCCATTTTAGCACGGCCGCCCACTTGAGATCGTGACGCCGGTTTTGGAAAAGGTCCCGAGTCTCCCCATAGCCTCGAGTATAATTATGGCCGTTTTACGAAATGAAGGCTTAGGTTAGTCATATTACTCTCACTCGTTATAATACCACAGGCATCTGAAAAAACAAGCGTTTGGCCCCGTCTGCAATTTCGTGGGAAATACCCTGCACCTATCAAGGCAACAAACCTTCAAATTCGGAAACAAACCTGGATTTTCAGGTTTCGTCAGACGGAGACGCGAAGCTTTGCACCCGATTTCACGAAACTTCAAATGTTGCGTATAGGCAACATGTTGTTGCGTAACTTGCGCGGCACTCCGTTTTGCTTGTGACTTCGTAACACTGCATGGTGTAACTTGGCGAATAGTAAGGACTTCAGGCTATCATTATTGAGAATCCCCCCCCCACTGAAATACACATTCTAGTATGGGACAAAATCTCGTCAAGATAGCCTGAATGGATGTTTTTTTACAATGCATTGTCCAAGTAATCTATATTCGTCGACGATATAAATCATGCATAGAAATGAAATTCCTTTTCCTTGTATGGGTGAGAAAGAACGAGGGCGAGCGAGAGGGAAAAGAGGTAGAGGGAGACGGAGAGAGGGGGAGAGAGGGGAGAGATGAGAGAGGGAGAGAGAGGTGGAGGGAGTTGGAGAAAGGGGGAGAGAAAGAGCGGGATTGAAAGGGAGGGAGGGAGATAGAGAGAGACAGGCGCAAAGATAGGGAGAGATGGAGAGAGAGATCGAGGGAGAGATAGGGAGAGATAGCGGAAGAGTGAGGGAGAGATGGAGAGAGAGGGAGGGAGAGAGAGGGAGAGAGATGGAGGGAGAGATAGCGGGAGAGGGAGGGAGAGAGACAGAGAGAGAAAGAGGGAGAGAGAGTAGAAATAAAGGGAGAGAGGTGGAGGGGGAGGTTGTGGGGAAGGGATATATAGAAAGAGAAAGAGAGAGAGATCAGGAGGATTGGGCCCGTCATCAATCTTTGTGGGCATTGTATGTATAGAAAAGAATCTTGTGGATAATGGATTGGTCTGGTGGCACTGCAGGTTAAAGAGGTGGTTTTTAAGACCCGATTTCAATTGATGGAATTCCCTCTGGCTACACCGATGGGTCCGCGTCATCGCTTATGATAAGTCGGGCTTACGACAAGTCGCAGTTTTGCTTTGTCGAACGATTCTTTTTTATGCCACCCTCCCCCTCTCCTTTTTCATGCCATGGATTATTGTGCTGAGGTGGCGTGAGAAATCGAGTCGTCTTGTCCGCGTGGGGCGCGATCACCAAAGCCGCGTTTCCACTGGACTTATTTGTGTCAAATTAACCGAGACGATGGTTACTTTTGACCAAAATAAGTCGAGTGAAAAACGGCCCAGTCAAATTTCTCTCGGTTACTTTAACCGAGTCCAATGGTTACTTTTACCGAGCAACCTTTGCCCAGTTAAAAGTGACCAGGTAAAGCCGCGTTTCCACTGGACTTATTTTGGTTAAAGTAACCGAGACGATGGTTACTTCTGACCAAAATAAGTCCAGTGAAAAACGGCCCAGTCAAATTTCTCTCGGTTACTTTAACCGAGTCCAATGGTTACTTTTACCGAGCAACCTCTGCCCAGTTAAAAGTGACCAGGTAAGTTTAACCGAGCCGATTAGTCCAGTGGAAACGCACCACTCGGTTAAACGCGACTGGGTTAAAAAAAAACCACATCCGGCCTAAGACGTAACACGTATACATGCACTGTGCACAGCGTCTGCTTCGTATCGCGCGCTAAATGTACACACGTACATTGTGTTTCCGGCTGACACTTGACCTTCATGAGCCGTTATTATTGCCAGCTCGGTTACTTTAACCATCGTCTCGGTTAAATTTGACCGACTCAAAAGTCCAAGTGGGAACGACGGTCAAACTTGACCATTAGAAGAAAAAAAAACATCGTCTCGGTTAAATTTTAGTCCAGTGGAAACGCGGCTAAATAACGATAATTGGTGTACGGTGGCGCTGTTTCCATTTTTACAACTGACCCCTGACCCCTCCTCTTTGTCGACTAGACCCACGGTACCCCTTTGTTGGCAGACCGCACGCTGCGTTCTTTGGCTGTATGTAGTGAATAGCGTGTATAATCATTATCGTAGACACAACTGCCGTTCGCAAATCTGTTAAAAAAATTAAGGGAAAGCTATTAATCAGGGGCCAATTTGTTTTCAGTTTTGAGTTGCTTAAAGCGTGAAATTCTGCTTAGCAAGCAATTTCTTCCCTGATTACATCGGAGATTGCCAACCGAGTAATTTCACTCGATGCTTGCCGTACTTGACTTGTATTTCATCATTGCGTGCTTATAGCATGAAATACAAATTGGAACTTAGGCTGGCAACCTAATGAAGAAGGTGTTTTCATGCGTAAGCAAAATGTCGGTGCTTAATTAATTTAAGCGGCTGTAGGAAATTTGGCCCCTGGTCACTCAGTGACCATTCCCAGCACGATTTGAGGCATAAAACTCATTTGTAAACACGCGGACATACATTGCAGTACACGCTCACGCAGGAAACCAGTTGCGTAGGCTTTGCGTACAGCGCGCTACTACGCAAGCTGTGCCCTGAATTATCTGCCTCAAATCGTGCTGCATATGTGTGACTCGGCACAGCATAATGAGGAATAACCCCCACTTTCGAGATTTTTAGATTTTCGAATGATGTGAAAGAGTAGGCCTATACCATTAGCATTCGAATGATATCAAATGTATTTCCGTGTTAACTTTGTTGTAAATAGTACAAGGAAACTTCGCTCGTTTATTTGGTACCAGACACAATATAGCAGCACCAGTCTAACTCCTCGAAAGCGGCCATTCAAAAATGCAGGAATTTTATATTTTCATGAAAACAGTACACAAACACCCCCCCGAAATTCTCGTTTTTTCAACATTTAGAGACGGATTTCGGAAAACTTTGGACAAAAAATCCTCCAATACATTAACTTTCCGGAAAGAACAACAATTTTTTTTTTATCGAATTGAGAAGATACTTCAGGCGTTGTTTACTCGAAAATTGTTTTGGTGGGATATTCCTCATGTCGCTGTGCCGGGCCACATTTATACGCAGTGCCATATTGGGCTGAGTAAAAAGAAGATAACGTTCCTTCTGTATCGTGACATGCGTGCGCTCGACAGTGTCAAGGAACTGTTCAGGGGAATGTCCTCCCTGGTGTGACCTACTTTTCCCAATTTGTGAGCAACTGCTTGCTCCCTGCAGGGAAGGGTCACCTCAATGGGTTGGTATTAGGTGCAACCCACAATCAATAGGCCACGGCTCCCGAAAAAAAATCGTCAGTCAGATTCTTTGCGAATATTTTTGTCTTCGTGGCGGCTGAGATTTTTCCTGTTGCGAATGACCTCAATACAGATTGGAATCCACGCACCGCATCCAACCTGGACCCAGTTTAATAGAGCCGCTCACGCACCAACATTTTGCTTAAGCTCGGGTTCGGCTCGGTTCGGATCGGCTCGGGTTAGCTCGGTTCGGATCGGCTCTGTTCGGCTCGGCTCGGCCCGTTTCGGTTCGGTTAGGTTCGGCTCGGCTCAGTTCGGCTCGGCTCGGCTCGGCTCGGTTCGGTTCGGCTCGGCTCGGTTCGGTTCGGCTCGGCCCGTTTCGGTTCGGTTAGGTTCGGCTCGGCTCAGTTCGGCGCGGTTCGGCTCGGGTCGGCTCGGTCCGGTTCGGCTCGGCTCGGCTCGGCTCGGCTCGGCTCGGCTCGGCTCGGCTCGGCTCGGCTCGGTTCGGTTCGACTGAGGACAGCAACTCATTACCGCTTGACTCAATTATTAGCCAGCTCGGTTTGGCTCGGCCGGGGCTCGGTTTGGTTCGGTTCGGTTCGGTTAGTTTCGGCTGCTTAGGACAGCAACACATTACCGTTAGGTATAAGCCTGTTTCAAGAGCAGGCGATTGAGTTAATTATTACCCATTTGCGATGTCCCTTCTGAGCCACCGTATAAATTCCCTCGGGCGGGCTTGGGTTGGAATATCATCATGGCAACAAACGAGCGAGTCCATTTTGTTTTTATTTCGGACGATCGTCGCACGCTGCCTGTGGCAATATTTGAGTGGCAGTGCCCGTGAAAGGATCTGCCAAGCCCCACACCTTTTTAATTCGCACATTTTCGGGCCGGCGGGGGTTAGAATAGAGGAACTGACCTCTGACCCCCCCCCAAGCCGCCCTTCTCTCCACTTCCTTCAATAACCCGCTCTTACAATATAACTTGCCCTAGTATTGAGTATCGATGTGCCTGGGAGCTGCGAAGCGCCCCCAGTCAACAAAACCACGGGGCACTTATTTGATTCATGGTCTGCAATATATTATTACTTTATTGCACAGAGAGGGCCTGAATCTTCGATCTAGGGCCTTCCTCGAAGTAGCTAATCCCCTTTTAGTACATGGCATGAATCGACATAATATATACCATTTTAGGACAGAACAGGACAGGACAGGACAGATCGGGACAGGACAGGTCGGGATAGGACATGTCGGGATAGGACAGGACAGAACAGGACACGGTAGGACAGGGTAGGACAGAACAGGCCAGGGTAGGACGGGACATGACAGGGCAGAACGGGACGAGACAGGACATGGCAGGACGGATCAGGACAGTAGTCAGTACAGGACAGGACAGGTCGGGACAGGACAGGTCGGGATAGGACATGTCGGGATAGGACAGGACAGAACAGGACACGGTAGGACAGGGTAGGACAGAACAGGACAGGGTAGGACGGGATATGACAGGGCAGAACGGGACGGGACAGAACATGGCAGGACGGATCAGGACAGTACAGGACAGGAAAGGTCGGGATAGGACAGGTCGGGATAGGACAGGACAGAACAGGGCACGGCAGGACAGGATAGGACATGACAGAACAGGTCGGGATAGGACAGGTCGGGATAGGACAGGACAGAACAGGACACGGCAGGACAGGGTAGGACAGAACAGGACAGTGTAGGACGGGACATGACAGGGCAGAACGTACGGGACGGGACAGAACATTGCAGAACGGGGCAGGACAGGGCAGGACAGGGCATGGCATGACAGGACATGACAGGGGAGGACGGGGCAGGACAGGACATTACATGGCAGGAAGCAGGAAGCCTAAGCCGGTTTTTTTTTTTGGGGGGGGAAGGGCCAAATTAAATTTGAAGGACGGGGATCTGACACATCAAATCCAGATAAATTTATAGCTCATAGACGGAATTGTCCTTTCCTGAAATCTTGGCACGCCACTAGATTTTCCTTTTTCTACTCTTTTTTTTTTTTTTTTGGGGGGGGGGAGTTTTCTACCACAAGGGACGAGGGACAAAAAGAACGATTGAAAGGGGTTGATTTAGGCTGATTGATTGATGACACATGCTGGACAGGTGATTACGAGGTATTATCAGCGTCCCACTCCTACTTAGTCCGACTTAAGGTGGCTCACCGGGCTTCGCTTACAGTCAGCACGTTGCGGGTGAAAATCCGCGGGATTCGGGGGATTATTATTTGTGACCCGGCACAGCGACATCAGGTATATCCCACCGAAACACTTTTCGAGTAAACAACGCCTGAAGTCAAAGTATCTTCTCAATTCGATTAAAAATCTACTTTTGCTTTCTTGTATTTTCGGAAAGTTAATGTATTGGAGGATATTATGTCCAAATAATTTTTCCGAAATCCGTCTCTTAATGTTGAAAAAAACCCCGAGGATTTCGGGGGAGTGTTTGTGTACTGTTTTCATGAAAATATAAAGTTCCTGCCTTTTTGAATGGCCGCTTTCGAGGAGTTAGACTGGTGCTGCTATGTTGTGTCTAGTGCCAAATGAACGAGCGAAGTCCCCTTGTACTATTTACAACAAAGTTCAAACGGAAATAAATTTAATATCATTTGAAAGGTAATGGTATACTCTTTCACATCATTAGAAAATCTCAAAATCTCGAAAGTGGGGGTTATTCCTCATTATGCTGTGCCGGGTCACATTTTATTTGGTTTGGTTCGTTAGCCCGCGTACGGTGCGGGTATGTGCTACTGTAAACGCCACGTTGCGTGTCTTAGCGTGTGGTTCTTTTTCGGGTGATTTATGTCGAACCTATGCGAAGTAGGTATGGGAGTGGGGGGGGGTGGGCTATGGAGCTCCTGGCGCTGTTTATTGTTGTGAACTGGAGCCTTTGCAGGTTTCTGCAACCCCGACCAGCCAGATGTTTCTTTATTTCAAAAAAAAAAAGGAGAGGGAGACAACAGAGTGTTGTGGAATGAGTATTAATATAGGGAGGGGGTGGTTGGGATTTTTGGTTGTCCGGCGGGATGTCCCACTACGGTTGACAGAATTGGGTTGAGAGATGCGGAGGTATGGATTTGGGCGGGGATTATTTTTTGTTGGGGGATAGGGGAGTTGAGGATTTGCCCTTTTGTGAAAGATTTAAGCACCGAACGGTTTCCTCCTCTCATTTAATTTATGGGGCGAAAAGGGATCTCCATCTGTCTGTCTGTTATTTTGTTTCTCTGCCTGCCTGTCTGTTTATCTGTGTTTGTCTGTCCGTCTGTTTGCGTGTCTCTCTGTCAGCCTGTCTATATCTGTCTGTCTGTCTACCTATATATCTGTCTGCTGTCTGTCATTTGTCTGCCTGTCTATATGTCTGTCTGTCTGTCTGCCTGCCCGTCTGCCTATCTGTCTGCTTTCTGTCATTTGTCTGCCTTTCTATATGTGTGTGTGTGTCTGCCTATTTGTCTGCCTATCTGTCTGCTGTCTGTCATTTGTCTGTCTGTCTATATGTGTGTCTGTCTGTCTGTCTGCCTATTTGTTTCCATCTAGCTGTCTGCTGTCTGTCATTTGTTTGTCTGTCTGTTTGTCGTCTGTCTAGTGTCTGTCTATCCTTCCTGCTTGTTTGACCTTTGTCTGCCTGTCTGTCTCCTGTAAGTCCGTCTTTTTGTGGGTATCCAGCTGTTTGCGTGACTTTTTGCTTGCCTACATAAAATCTGTCTGTCTTACTTTCAATCCGACTCGTCTGTCTACCTATCTGTTTGGCAGCCTGTCTGTATGTCTGCTTGTTTTCCTGTCTGTCTGCCTGTTTTGCTCTCAGTCTCCGTGTCTGTCTGTCTGATTGTCCTATTGTGCCAGTCTGCCAAATATGTCCGTCTGTATCCTCCACGGGGCTCCTGCTTGTCTGCATAATCGGTTATTCTTCCTTCGCCATTCCGTTTGTCCGTGCTGTCATCCAGTTTGTCCCGCGGTCGCGCGCTAGCCGGAAATCTCCCGCGTAATTCAGTGCTCACGCCAAGAATTGTGTTGACAGACTACAATAACAAACGTGCATTCTACTGCCATAAAACCTTCGGAATAAAAAATGACCCAAATTCTGAATAAAAAAAGGTCTCCAACTGCGCTATACAACCTCAGTGCCGAACGAATTCTTCAAATCCGAGGGGTGATTCTGTTGCTGACATAAGTCGGTCACACGACGTATAGAATGTGGGTCATATCTGTTCATAAATTACTCCAAAAAAACCCAACCAAATCATGTAAACAACCTTGATGTGTCGGGCGCTGTATTTATTCGTCACGGAAGTCTATCATTTTTTTTCCACTTAAGCGGGAGTTGCGATGGAAGTCTCAGCGGGCTCAAGGGTCGTGTGTACTTAAGGGGTATTATGGGCCTGGTTTTTATCACATTTTTCTGTAGACCTTGGCGGGCGCATGCCACGACAGGTGACTGTATAGTCTTTGCACCTGTCGCACGGAGCTGAGCGAATTCACGCGGGAAGAAAAGGGACAAGATTGCGATTGTGCTTGTGAACCGGCACGCCTGGCAGTTTGGAAATCACGTAGGCCTACGTGCTGATTATGATTTCAGCCAAGTGCTCCCGTGGACGTTTCCATTTGAAGCTGTAGAGGACGAATTTGTTGTTTTCTTGGTGTGTGCGGGCGCGAATCTAGTGCCTTGTGGAGACAAACCGTGAAAAAGGGGGTGAATATCTAGCGTGGCAATCTCCTGCCTTGGGGGATGGCTAATTTATGTTACCAGTATATAGGGACCACCAGCCCCCATAGAGGTACTGCATGGTTTCCTTTGTAACTGTTACTCCTAGATACTTACCACCACGTGAATGTGGCCTTGGAGACCACTAGTGAAGACTTGCTATAAATGTGTGCCACGAAATAGGCGTAAAAACACGGAGAATGGATGGGTACTCATAACAATGGGACCGCTCCTAATTGTCGGGTATACTCTTTTGGTACCCCATAAGGTTTTCACGAAACTGATTATTTGGAAGTAGACATACGATTTTGAGATTTTCTAATTATGTGAAAGAGTATACCAGTAGCTTTCAAATGATATCAAAATTATTTCCGTGTGAACTATGTTGTACATAGTACAATTATAGGGGACGTCGCTCATTCGTTTGGTACCAGACACAATATAGCAGCACCATTCTAACTCCTCGAAAGCGGCCATTCAAAAAGGCAGGAACTTTACATTTTCATGAAAACAGTACACAAACACTCCCCGAAATCCTCGTTTTTTCAACATTTTTTAGAGACGGATTTCGGAAAAATCCTTTGGACATAATATCCTCCAATACATTAACTTTCCGAAAAAAAAAAAAAATGATTTTTTGTTATCGAATTGAGAAGATCCTTTGACTTCAGGCGTTGTTTACTGAAAAAGTGTTTTGGTGGGATATTCCTCATGTCGCTGCGCCGGGTCATATATTATAGTCTGGTCTCCGGCTTACAATGAAAAGCCTATAGGTCTCACGGGTCACTGATGCTAGCCATTATCCTATCGTATCTCGGGGGAGGGGTGATTTGCAGGGTATTGTGACACAGTAGACTGGTGCCGGGTTGCCAAGCACGTATCGCGTGGCTGCTGTGGCGTTCCTCAGGCAAAATAAAAATGGTCCAGGCACGCATTATAAATTATACGAGGCGTCGAAACACGATATCAAAGCGAGAGCGGTTGATCCTAGCTGGCATTTGATAATGCACTTTTGCGGGCTGGACTAAAGACTACGACATGGATCAGGCTCGGGCTCAGGCTCCGTCTCTGTCTGACGAAAACCTGAAAATCCAGGCTATGATTTAACAATAATAGGAGGGTTTTCGGTGACACCATGTAATCCAAACGCTCTTATTATTGTTTGACCCACAATGCAAAGCCGTCTTATTTAGGTAATGGTTTATCATCGAATTTGTAGTTTCACTGGATTGTTAAGTACAGAGTATATTCGCCATGAAACTGGGGCCAACGTTGTTTTTAGATGCCTGTGATATTATAACGAGTAAGATTAATATGACCGAAGCCTAAGCCCGAGCCTAAACCTTTATTTCGTAAACGGCCTAAGCTGGTTTAAACGCTGGCCAAGAGGGCGCTATACACACGAGCCAGTGTGCCGACGGCTCGTTATACTCCCACAGATCTTCCAGCCGCCGTGAAATGAAAATGTCAATTCCATTTTGCAAAAAAATAAAACGCTAAAGGCGGGCAACAAACAAGGGATATCATACAGAAGAAAAGTGGAGGAAAGAAAGAGACACATTCGAAATTAATGATCGTTAGAATAATTGTTTATGCAAGATCGCCCCAAAACAAGGCTGAAAAGCCACTCAAGTTTAAGGGCTAGAGAACGAAGGAGATAGAGAGGGACTCAGGAAGGCCGGAGATAGGAATTAGCATTCCTTATAAAAAAGGGCAAGATCGTAGGCAGGGGATAAACAAGAACCGGGAAGGGAATTCCAGAGAGAGGCAGAACGAGGGAAGAAGCCGTTCCGATACCTCTCCGTTCTGCACCTTTGGATAGATAACACTGTTTTGAATTTTGAAATATCTAAAACAAAACATTGGAAGCTATGTATACCTGTCTTAAATCACCTGGTAGTAGGCTCGACCCTGCATAATTCCGTGAAGGTCCATCTTCTCTAAGACCTCTTGCAAGAAGGGACGACTTGTATAAACGGCAGAACCGAACTTTGACATTGAGTGGTATAGGTGTGTCTATACTGAGTACTGGTAGGTTATATGTAAATGAGCCAAGCCTCACGCATTGAAAAAAACACATGCAGTATTAACTTATACGGAACGCTTGAATTTGACGGCATTTTTGTCTCATTTGATTGCATTGTGTCTGTTTTGTTGGGCCCAGGCTGCTGACGGCAGACTTCACGGCGGCCGTGGTGCTCATCTCCTTCGGGGCCGTGCTGGGTAAAACCTCCCCCGTCCAGCTCATCATCATGGCCTTCTGCGAAGTCGTCTTCGCCATGGTCAACGAGTACATCGGGGTCTTCAAGTTCCAGGTAAACACCACGCAGGAACAACGACAGCAGCACAACAGAAACAACAACAACAACAACGACACAAACAGAAAACCGACACAGAAACTTCGACAGCAACAGCCACAACAACAACCAACAAGAACAAGAACAACGACACAAACAGAAAACCGACACAGAATCATCGACAGCAACAGCCACAACAACAACAACAACCAACAACAACAACAACAACAACAACAGCACTGCCACCACCATCACCACCAACACCACGCAGGAACAACGACATCATCACAACAACAACATCAACAACAACAGCAACAACAACAACAACAACGACACAAACAGAAAACCGACGCAGAATCATCGACAGCAACAGCCACAACAACAACAACAACCAACAACAACAACAACAACAACAACAACAACAACACTGCCACCACCATCACCACCGTCGCCACAACAACAGGACGAACAACATCAACAATAACAGCGATACAGCTAACTGCTAGCTCGATGCAAAATCTCTCAGATTCATTTCAAATGTTCCATCGTCGACGACCACTGAGTTTGTTGACGCCATGTAAAAACAGTCCAATGAATGATTTCGCTCGAGCCAAAATGTCTCACTGTGCTCCAAATGAATATAGGTGAACGATTGAAGTTGTATCAAGTACGTGTACCATACCTTTGCACAATGTATAATTTTGCCTGTCTCCGAGGCTCAGACGTTGAAAAAAAGGCCGGTTTGGACGTGCACTTTTAATGATGATAAGCCCAGCGGAGCCATTTTGAATTTGTTTAGTGGCGTGCATCATTAAAGAGCTGTGCGCATGCTCAGAATAACGCCCGTGGTTTCCCTCGAGGCATATAAGCGTCACGACGTATGACACTTAACCACCGTGGCTAAGCTATAAGTGCGCATGTGCGAAGCCAGGTTTTGCTGAGGCCTCCCGCATTCATTCATTCATTCATTCATGCATGCATTTCTCGGGTAGTTACAGGCACAAGCACGAAACAACCATAACCCTTATCCTAATCCTGACCCTAACAACCCTAATCCTGAACCTAACCCTAATCATAATCCTAATCCTAATCCTAACTCTATCAGTAACGCTTACCCAACCCGAACTCTACCTTTATCCGTAACCATAACCCTAACTGTAGCGCCGTAAGCCTAACCTACGCTGGTTTACAAAACACGTCCTCGTATTGTCCCCACACAATTTACGGGGTACCAGCATGGCTGAACGACGGTGGTTAAGCGTCATATGTGTGTTTGCTGCCACCAAGCGTCTCAAGGTGCTCCGTTTTTGTGTGCGTGTTCAGTGTTGAGTTGTCAATACTCCACACTCGCGTTGTTCTTTTGGCAGGCCGTCGATGTGGGTGGCTCCATGTTCGTCCACGTCTTCGGCGCCTACTTTGGACTGTCGGTAGCCAGGGTACTATACCGTGAGTCGGCCGAGGACAACGAGAAGGAGGGCGCCAACTACCACTCGGATATCTTCTCCCTCGTCGGTCAGTATGCATGGATACGGTGGGGGTCGTTGCTGTCCAAGCATAAGCCCTACTGTGTTGCGATGATAGACGTTAATCACGATCGAGCCGAGGGTCGATCGTAGGTTGACTACGGTGATGCATCAGGACCACAATTTTTCCCCCAAAATCCAGTATCCTTAATATAACTTGGCCCCAAATAGAGACTGGTCGACTCTTTGGTTGGTCACTGTGGTCTGCCATTTTGGTAACCAGCCTTCCCTGGTCCCGGTGGCCTCATCTTGACCCCAAACCCAGGCTGGTCCACCCATTGGTTGACTACTGTGGCCTGCCATTAATTTGGTAACCAGCCTCAGGACCATGGTTTCATCCCTGGTCCCAGTAGCCTCATCTTGATCCAAACCCAGGCTGGTTGACCCATTGGTTGACTACTGTGATCTGCCATTTTGTAACCAGCCTCGGGACCATGGTTTCTTCCCTGGTCCCAGTAGCCTTATCTTGACCCGAAACCCAGGCTGGTCCACCCATTGGTTGACTACTGTGGTCTGCCATTTGGTAACCAGCCTCAGGACTATGGTTTCTTCCTTGGTCCCAGTAGCCTCATCTTGACCCTAAACCCAGGCTGATCCACCCATTGGTTGACTACTGTGGTCTGCCATTTGGTAACCAGCCTCAGGACTATGGTTTCTTCCCTGGTCCCAGTAGCCTCATCTTGACCCCGATCCCAGGCTGGTCCACCATTGGTTGACTACTGTGGCCTGCCATTAATTTGGTAACCAGCCTCAGGACCATGGTTTCTTCCCTGGTCCCAGTAGCCTCATCTTGACCCTAAACCCAGGCTGGTTCACGATTAATTGACTACTGTGGCCTGCCATTAATTTGGTAACCAGCCTCAGGACCATGGTTTCATCCCTGGTCCCAGTAGCCTCATCTTGATCCAAACCCAGGCTGGTTGACCCATTGGTTGACTACTGTGGCCTGCCATTAATTTGGTAACCAGCCTCAGGACCATGGTTTCTTCCCTGGTCCCAGTAGCCTCATCTTGACCCCAAACCCAGGCTGGTTCACCATTGGTTGACTACTGTGGTCTGCCATTTGGTAACCAGCCTCAGGACCATGGTTTCTTCCCTGGTCCCAGTAGCCTCATCTTGACCCAAACCCAGGCTGATCCACCCATTGGTTGACTACTGTGGTCTGCCATTTGGTAACCAGCCTGTCCCAGTAGCCTCATCTTGACCCAAACCCAGGCTGGTCTACCCATTGGTTGACTACTGTGGTCTGTCATTTGGTAACCAGCCTCAGGACCATGGTTTCTTCCCTGGTCCCAGTAGCCTCATCTTGACCCAAACCCAGGCTGATCCACCCATTGGTTGACTACTGTGGTCTGCCATTTGGTAACCAGCCTCAGGACCATGGTTTCTTCCCTGTTCCCAGTAGCCTCATCTAGACCCAAACCCAGGCTGGTCCACCATCGGTTGACTACTGTGGTCTGCCATTTGGTAACCAGCCTCAGGATCATGGTTTCTTCCCTGGTCCCAGTAGCCTCATCTTGACCCGAATCTCCCGACGACGGCCAAAGAATACTATACCAAAACGTTGCACCATCGTGTCCATCGGTTGCTCTCTGAAAATACGTATTCCCATTCGAAGGGAAATATTCCCACACAATGTCACCGCAAACCAACCCCAACTTGCTTCCTGCACACCACGAGTAGCCTTAAATCTCAGGACTTACTCTCATCATTCCGAGGGAATTTACAACATATGCTTTACACATGTCCCCTAAGGGATACCGTAGCTTACAGCTGTCCATTCTGACGCCATGTTGTTTGTTTTTTCTCTTTCGCGTCAGGTACCGTCTTCCTGTGGCTCTTCTGGCCCAGCTTCAACAGTGCCCTCGCTCTGGAGGACGCGCGTCACCGGGCCGTCATGAACACCTACTTCTCATTGGCCGCCTGCTGTGTCGTCACCGTTGCCATATCAACGCTCCTGAACAAGGACGGCAAGATCGAGATGGTAACGTGCCAACATCGCGTAGCCCGCATACCATAAGCGCAGTACATAAAGTGTAGGATATAATATGAGCCCCAACCCGCCAATTACAACAAGACATCTCTCGCTCCCTCTCTCTCCATCTCTCGCCCTCTCTCCCCCATCTCTCTCTATCCCTCTCTCTCGCTCTCTATCTTGCCCTATCTCTATCTCTCTTCCCCCTCTGTCTGTCTTTCTCGCCCTCTCCCCTTTCTCTTACTCTCTCTTCCCTTCTTGCTCTCTTCCCTCTCTCTCTCACTCTCTCCACCTCTCTCTCCCTTACTCTTACTCTCTCTCACTCTCTCCCCTCTCTCAATCTCTCTCTCTCTCTCCCTTACTCTTACTGTCACTCTCTCCCATCTCTCTCTCTCCCTTTCTATCACTCTCTCACCTCTCCCTACCCTCTCTCTGTCTCTCTCTATTACTCTCTCTCTCCCCTCTATCAATCGCTCTCTCCCTTTCTCTCACTGTCTCCCCTCTCTCTCTCACTCTCTCTCCCCTCTGTCTCTCCCCCTTTCTATCACTCTCTCACCTCTCTCTCCCTCTCCCCTCTCTCTGTCTCTCTCTATCACTCTCTCCCTCTCTCTCTCTCCCTTTCTCTCCCCGTCTCTCACTGGCTCCCCTCTCTTCCCCTCTCTCTCTCTCTTACTCTCTCCCTCCCTCTCTCTCCCTTTCTCTCCCTTTCTCTCACTCTCTCCTCTCTCTCTCTCCCCCTCTCTCCCCCTTTCTTTCACTCTCTCACCTCTCTCTCCCCTCTCTCTGTATCTCTCTATCACTCTCTCCCTCTCTCTCTCCCTTTCTCTCCCTTTCTCTCACTCTCTCCACTCTCTCTCACTCTCTCCCTCTCCCTCCCTTTCTCTCACTTCCCCTCCTCTCTCTCACTCTCTCCCCTCCTCTCTCTCTCCATGTCTCTCCCTTTCTCTCCCTTTCTCTCACTCTCACCTCTCTCTCTCTCCCCGCTCTCTGTCTCTCTCTATCACTCTCTCCTCTCTCTCACTCTCTCCCTCTCTCTCTCTCTCCCTTTCTCTCCCTTTCTATCACTCTCTCCCTTTCTCTCCCTTTCTCTCACTCTCTCTCACTCTCTCTCTACTATAGGTTCACGTGCAAAACGCGACCCTAGCGGGCGGCGTGGCCGTGGGCACCACTGCTGACATGATGATCCAACCATGGGGCGCCCTCCTGATCGGCACGGTGGCCGCTATGCTCTCCGTCCTTGGCTTCAAGCACATCCAGGTGATGAATATTCAACAGATATTAGCATAACATTTTGCAAAAATGTGACCCGGCACAGCGACATGAGGAATATCCCACCAAAACACTTTTCGAGTAAACAGCGCCTGAAGTCAAAGTATCTTCTCAATTCGATTCAAAATCAATTTTTTATTTTTTTTATTTTCGGAAAGTTAATGTATTGGAGGATATGTCCAAAGGATTTTTCCGAAATCCGTCTTTAAATGTTGAAAAAACGAGGATTTCGAGGGAGTGTTTGTGTACTGTTTTCATGAAAATGTAAAGTTCCTGCCTTTTTTTAATGGCCGCTTTCGAGAGTTAGACTGGTGCTGCTATATTGTGTCTGGTACCAAATGAACGAGCGAAGTCCCCTTGTACTATTTACATCAAAGTTCACACGGAAATAAATTTGATATCATTTGAAAGCTAATGGTATACTCCTTTACATCATTAGAAAATCTCAAAATCTCAAAAGTGGGGGTTATTCCTCATTATGCTGTGCCGGGTCAAGCATACAATGCAAAAAGGGCTCCATTCGTTCGGTTAGTGGCTTATAATAATTATTATACAAGCTGCCCCGAGCAGAGGCCTAATATAGAGACGTCCAGTTCATCCTCATGATGAATATTCATTAGACATCAGCATACTATTTTAAATAATTAGAGGCATCTTAGCATGAATTATACTCTTACGTTCAACAATGATTCACCACTTTGAATTGTAGCAACTGAGTAATGTCAACTTCCTACCGATTAAGGTCAAATAAACTGACTAAGAACTTTGATCAAATTTGAAAAATGGATTTGAAATTTGTTAAAAAGGTTTACAACAATATTGGTTGTTTGCATCTGAGTGAAAACAGGGGGTGATCCCGGCCCTAGAGATATACGGCAGCTAATGACGGAATTGCTTCTGACTGGCGCCCTTACCCCGACAAAGACAAGTTGACTATTAGGGAAGGCCACCATCTAAGGGCTGGGTAGCTCAGATGGTAAGAGCACTGGTGTGCCAAAGACTAGTTGACTATTAGGGAAGGCCACTATCTAAGGGCTGGGTAGCTCAGATGGGAAGAGCACTGGTATGTTAATCCAGAGGTCTCGAGTTCGAGTCTCGGTTCACTCAAAGTTGTCTTTGCCTATTTTTTGCAATTCTCACTGATTGAGTAATTTGTGTGTGCTGTTTTCTCCGTGGCAGCCATTCTTGGCAAGCAAGCTGCGAATCCATGACACGTGCGGCGTGAACAACCTTCACGGCATGCCTGGCATCCTGGCGGCTATAGCGGGCGCTATTGGGGCTGCCCTAGCCACAACCGATCTGTACGGTGACAAGTAAGTCTTTAACACTCTCAAAGGCCGTTTTCGAAATGAAGGCTTAGGCTCGGGCTCAGGCTTTGCCCCCGTCTGACAGAACCTGAAAATCCAGGGTGTGGTTTGTTTCCGAATTTGAAGGTTTGTTGGCTCGATAGGTACAGAGTATTCCCCAAGAAACTGGGGCCTAACGCTTGTTTTTAGATGCCGGTGATATTATAACGAGTAGGATAAATATCACCGAAGCCTAAGCCCGAGCCTAAGCCTTCATTTCGAAGAAAGACGACTTCGTCCGTAACTTCGATTGCAGTTTTGCTTTTATCTTCAACTGGGGGCGCCCTATACTGAAGTGACACCACTTGAGAATGGTCCGTGTGATATTTGTGACCCGGCACAGCATAATGAGGAATAACCCCCACTTTTGAGATTTTGAGATTTTCTAATGATGTGAAAGAGTATACCATTAGCTTTCAAATGATATCAAAATTATTTCCGTGTGAACTTTGTTGTAAATAGTATAAGGGGACTTCGCTCGTTCCTTTGGCACCAGACACAATATAGCAGCACCATTCTAACTCCTCGAAAGCGGCCATTCAAAAAGGCAGGAACTTTACATTTTCATGAAAACAGTACACAAACACTTCTCGAAATCCTCGTTTTTTCAACATTTAGAGACGGATTTCGGAAAAATCTTTTGGACATAATATCCTCCAATAGGCCTACATTAACTTTCCGAAAATACAAAAAAAACAAAATTGATTTTTTTTGTATCGAATTGAGAAGATACTTTGACTTCAGGCGTTGTTTACTCGAAAAGTGTTTTGGTGGGATATTCCTCATGTCGCTGTGCCGGGTCACATTTACGTGTACAAACTCTTAATGGACACGGCATTGTCGTTCTTCGCCCACAGTCTGTACAACGTCTTCGGCGCCCGGGCCCTGGTCCCGAGCGGCAACTCCTCCGTTGCCACTGGCGACGGCGACGACGATGACGTCATGATGGAGGCGCGCTCGGCCGCCGGCCAGGCCGGCTACCAGTTGGCAGCGCTCGGCGTGACCATGGCCATCTCCATCGTTGGGGGCGTGTTAACAGGTTTGTGGCACTCCGTGTGTGGGGCAGACATAAATAACCTATAGACCCGTCTTCGATGACGTCACGGTTTTGTTTATCGGCCATCTTGGATTGCACACATGTGCACGTCACCGCCGTTACTAAGTCAGCTGTGCATACAAACAACTCCACACGCACGGCGGCAAGTTTTGAACTCGTCGTATTTGTACTACTACTACTGCTACTTTTTACTAGTATTAATTACTAGTTGTGCCATGAAGGAATCTCTTTTTATTCCTCCGTGGTTGTACCATGGATTGGAGGTACTTGTTTGTTGAAAGATGATTAACTTTTGCGCTGTCATTGGCTGTGGAAGCAGGGGGAATCTTTTGATCGTTTACCCACTGTACTGACAAGAGAAGGTGACGCAACTCGTACACTTTCGCTAAAAAGATGGACGAAATGGTTGTCGCGGGTTAATTGTGTGCGGATCTATTCCAGCAATAAAGCCGAGAATGTCATCATACCGGGCCTTGGCATTCCCATCGAGAGAACTGTAATAAGCCGACCGTGCAGCATTCGAATTCGCCATGGTGACTAACGTAACGTTAAACGAACACAAACGTGCGAGCGAAAGCGTATGTGTGTACTCCAAGATGGCGGATCTCGCTGTTTCTAGTAGCAACGTGACGTCAGTAAGAAGGGTCTATTGACGGACAACAGCGGGCGCTAGACTGTAATTTCAGGACGCGTGAAAAACCATGGGCAAGCTTGTTCGTCACGTCACACGGATGGACGTACGCACACAAACTCAGTGCAAGATTACGCATACTGGCCCGCCATCCATGAGAACAATGACCGCCAAGTTTTGATTCGCTATTTTTTCTAATAAAACACGCAAATACACATCTGTAATGGAGTATGTAGTCCGCTCTGAAAAGGGCTTTTGATCTCAATCAGCATGGT
This sequence comes from Luidia sarsii, assembly GCA_949987565.1. Classification (NCBI taxonomy): domain Eukaryota; kingdom Metazoa; phylum Echinodermata; class Asteroidea; order Paxillosida; family Luidiidae; genus Luidia; species Luidia sarsii. The sequence goes on from OX465117.1 coordinate 12,255,474, forward strand.
TTCATCAAACAAATCCAGTTTGAATCCTTCATTCCGGGATTTCTCCATAAGTTTGTGCACATTGTTCATCTACTTCCGCCCATGGTTTCACATTTAGTCGGGCGCCGTCACCATTACAGTATCCTGACGTCGTTTTCCATAGGCGTTGTATATGGCTGTCCGTCTCTAGGTTATTTATGGCTGTGGCGTGTGGGGCATGCCATCACTGCGTAGGCCGAAGCTTACGGCGAAAAAGCCCCTCATTCAAAACATGGATTTAAGCGAATTATCCCCACCCCAAAAAGCACGACCCACACCAGAGCCGAATACGATTTTCTTTTCTAGTATACAGAGTTTGAAATAAATGTGCTTAAATGAAAAATGGTGCTTCATTAAATAATTCAATATTTTTTCCTCTTTCCATGAAGTTTGAATAATTGCCATGTAGTCTAATGGTAACCATTTATTTAAATTTAGTTGGTATGTAAGATGTCCTTAATAGAAAACAACATCTTAGTCAGCAGTTAGTACCCAGTTAGTACCCAGTTAGTACCCAGTTAGTACCCAGTTAGTACCCAGTTAGTACCCAGTTAGTACCCAGTCTCCATTTTGGAGCACTTTTTTTTTTAGTAACGTGAACCCTAGGCACTGCCCCCGGCCGCATGCAGATCGCGCCGTAAAGACTCCCCGCTTGTGACCCGGCACAGCGACATGAGGAATATCCCACCAAAACACTTTTCGAGTAAACAACGCCTGAAGTCAAAGTATCTTCTCAATTCGATGAAAAAAATATTAACTTTTGTTTTTTAATATTTTCGGAAAGTTAATGAAGTGGAGGATATTATGTCCAAAGGATTTTTCCGAAATCCGTCTCTAAATGTTGAAAAAAAAACGAGGATTTCGTGGGAGTGTTTGTGTACTGTTTTCATGAAAATGTAAAGTTCCTGCCTTTTTGAATGGCCACTTTCGAGGAGTTAAAATGGTGCTGCTATATTGTGTCTGGTACCAAACGAACGAGCGAAGTCCCCTTGTACTATTTACAACAAAGTTCACACGGAAATAATTTCGATATCATTTGAAAGCTATTGGTATACTCTTTCACATCATTAGAAAATCTCAAAATCTCAAAAGTGGGGGTTATGCCTCATTATGCTGTGCCGGGCCACATATATACGCAGAGTAAAAAGAAGATCACGTTCCTTCTATATCGTGACATGCGTGCGCTCGACAGTGTCAAGGAACTGTTCAGGGGAATGTCCTCCCTGGTGTGACCTACTTTTCACATCATTAGAAAATCTCAAAATCTCAAAATCTCAAAAGTGGGGGGTTATTCCTCGTTACGCTGTGCCGGGTCACAATTTTTTTGTGTTCATCACCCCGCTGCAGGCCTCCTGATGAAGCTTCCGTTCTGGAACGAGCCAGAGGACGAGGATCTATACGAGGACAAGCCATTCTGGGATGTAAGTACGGTCCGTATTTCCCTTGTTTCCATTCTTTACAAGGTGCTTGTAGGTGAGATTAACCACTCGATCGCTGCCTCCCAAACCGTGAAAAGGGGATGAAAATGTCATTTTGCCGTGAAACTAAAAAGTCACTGTGATTACCATAGAGGTACTGTATGGTGTCCTTGTAACTGTCACTCCCAGATACTTCTAAATTGCCTCTAGCCATTTACCACCAGGAACGTGGCCTTGGAAACCACTGGTGAAAACACAGTGAAAATTACTTGGCTAACGTACTGTGTGCCATGAAATAGGGGTGAAAACACGGTGAATTTTCTTTTCACGGCTAAATGACATTTTCACCCCATTTTCACGGTTTAGTTGTTCATAGTGTAGCTAGCTCCCCCTTTTTTTTACTGACACGGGGAAGGGTTTGATGGCGGTCGTCCATCTGGCTCCTATACGAATTACGCATTGCAACAGACCTTTTAATATCGCCTACTTCCCAAGAAGACTGTAGCCACTCAACCTCGACTTTAGTACAGAATGTACTCGATGGCCTAAGTGTACACTATGCAATGGATACGAAGAGAAATTCGCGTCGACACGACACCGATGGTCATAAAGTACTTCCCCGATGATCTGTAGGCAAAATGACCCATTGCTCGATGGACGAACGCTTAACGACATTGCCTGAATGTCATACAGTGATGCTCGCCTCTTTGCAGTTTTGGTTTTGGTGATGGTTTTGATTTAGTTTTTTTTTTAAATGTTTTGCCAGCTTTTCGTCTGGCCTCGCTTCGGGGAGTCAGTCTCGCTGTCTCTGTGCGCAAATGTCAGGTCATTCGCTGCAGGTTACCCCGACGGTAAAAGAGTGGAGGATATAAGAGACCTCTACCAAAGACTAACTTCTCTTGAGCTCCTTTTTAACTCCTTCCCCAATATCTATCGCCATCTATTCTACCTTGCGAGAGGAAATCTAGCTTCCATCTCCTCGCCCGACGATTTCTCTCATCTCTTATTGACTTATGTTCGTCCTTGTGTCTGTCAACTTGCCTTTTTGTTGCCAACAATCCGACGTGCAGTTAGCCATGTATGTCCGGTGCTTGTGTCTGCTTGACAAAACAACAACAGGGAGACAGGGAGACAGGGAGACAGGGAGACAGAGAGACAGAGAGACAGAGAGACAGAGAGACAGAGAGACAGAGAGACAGAGAGACAGAGGGAGATAGTGAGGGAGAGACAGAGAGACAGAGAGAGGGAGAGGGAGACAGAGAGACAGAGAGATTTAAAAAAAACCCGCAGAAACTGATTAGTATCTTTCGAGGAGAATTAAGTTCCAAATTTAAGACGGAGAAACATAAAAAAGAAGATAATGGTATCGATGGTAAAGGCGGAGACAAAGAAACCACGGAGACAAAGGAGACAAAGAAACCACACCGGGGAAGTGTAGAATAGAGGCATACACAGAGAGACAGAGAGACAGAGAGAGAGGGAGAGAGAGGGGGAGAGGGAGACAGAGAGACAGATAGACAGATAGACAGAGAGACAGAGAGACAGAGAGACAGATAGACAGAGCGACAGAGAGAGACAGAGAGACAGATAGACAGAGAGAGGGAGAGAGAGGGTTAGAGGGAGACAGGGAGACAGAGAGACAGAGAGATAGATAGACAGATAGACAGAGAGAGAGAGAGAGGGAGAGAGAGGGAGAGACACAGAGAGAGGGAGAGAGAGAGGGAGAGAGAAACAGAGAGACAAAGAGACAGACAACCCAGTGAAGAGTTCGAACCCCGCATTATTTGATAAAGATGTAATCGGTCAATGAAGTGCTAACTTCACGTCGAGCGCGAGTTGGGCAAACTCACATCCTATTAGTAATTTATTCCTTTTCCCTAAATGGTGCCCTATATACTGGCTTGCATTTCTTGTTGCTTCATTTATCCTGTCGCCCTAACAAAGAACTAATACCTCTGTGTTTTGTCTTTTCCCCATCAACTAATACCACTCTGCCCTCAACTCCGATGGCAGCTTAACAAGGAAGTGAGTATTCGCTTACCGCTAACCCCAAAGACAGCTTATCCATCGAGTTGAAATAACGTCTCCTAGACTTGTATAGAGAGGTGTGTGGGAGCCACGGGAATAGATTCGGGCTACCGTAAAATAGTCGTGGCCGAGCGAGGATGGGACCTAGCCAATGGTTGACCGGTGACTTGAACAGAGCATGCGCATATGTGACCCGGCACAGCGACATGAGGAATATCCCACCAAAACACTTTTGGAGTAAACAACGCCTAAAGTCATAGTAGCTTCTCAATTCGATTACAAATCAATTTTATTTTATTTTTGTATTTTCGAAAAGTTAATGTATTGGAGGCAATTTTGATATCATTTGAAATCTAATGGTATACTCTTTCACATCATTAGAAAATCTCAAAATCGCAAAAGTGGGGGTTATTCCTCATTATGATGTGCCGGGTCACATATGAACAACTCGCTAGTCTATGGTCACAGCGGTGTTGTACCACTTGGTAAAAATCAGCCATTTGGTTTGTGTGCATTGACACTTTTGAAAGATAAGAAAAAGACCGTGAGGAATTATGACCGCTGTAGACAAGGCCTTTTCACGTCAATGATGCAAGGTGAGATTATTACACGTCCTCAGTTCAACGTGTCATCTCCATATGTTGCCATGCTCCCAAATACAAAAACCTCAAAAGTCGACACTCTTCATGCTTGCAATATGCCGGAATATCGGCCAATGCAAATCTGTTGAAAGCTGCAGACGACATTATTTTGTGACCCGGCACAACGACGAGGAATATCCCACCAAAACACTTTTTGAGTAAACAACGCCTGAAGTTAAAGTATCTTCCCAATTCGATTACAAAATCAATTTTCTCTTTGTTTATTTTCGGAAATTTTAAGTATTATAGGATGTTATATTTTGATATTATTTGAAAGCTAATGGTATACTCTTTCACATCATTAGAAAACCTCAAAATCTCAAAAGTGGGGTTATTCCTCATTATGCTGTGCCGGGTCACAAGTTAGGGGTTGAAGACACGCACAGTACAGATAGAGTGGCCGTACGCCAAGTGCTCACCTTTTCCTTTCAATTCTTGATTCGCTCGGTTGATGTACAGGAGGTCGAGTACCACGAGGTCTCCACCCACTCCGTGGAAGGCCACGCGATGAAGTACGCCAAGAACGAGAAGCACGCCGAGGCACCACTCTAATCACCCACACTCCGCCCCGATATCCGGTCCCCTCGGTGACCTTTGACACGCGACCGCCCCTCAAAGCGTAACGACCCCCCCCCCTCCCCCACCCCAGATGGGACCCGCCATGAGTCTGACAACATTCTCGAAGAGGTGCGTTCTTCGTCAATGCCTCCTTTTTGCCAATAGCGAGAAAAGATTTGGAATTCGCAGCCAGAGACTCACGCGCTTAATGTACTCTCGTGGCGATTACGACTTGTTAATGTGGATCGTTTCGCGATGTCACCATTTTGCATTTTTTAACTTTCGAGCGTGAGTGTCGCTCTGAGATAAGCTGGTCCCTCTAATTGAGTGTGGAAGCTTTCACAGTGAATTCACAATGTAGTATGATTAAGGGTGATATACAGGGTATTTTCTCACTGTCTCTCTCTCTTGAGATGGAGGTAGTGTGGCTCTGAGAAGAGGCATCAATTCGACGCTTCGGGCAGTGTCTGCACTGCACACTCCTAAAAAAAATCAGACGGGGTTTGTGAGAAACACTCTATTTAGTCAAAGTTTGTAGGCCTACCTTTTGTTGTTTTTATCAGTGTATGGTGTACGTGTAATTATGTACTTACTACAGACACTCTCTGAAATGTTGAGTTACTGGCTTTAACCAGAAACGCTCTCTCATTCACCGAAGGGATAATGCACACGGAGGCACCGCAAACGCTGTGAACCTTTGTAAACCTCTCAATCTCATTTAAACCTCCAGTTTTTGTGGATTGGGTGTAAACCATTTCGGGTGTGGTGCACACCGATCGATCTTGACAGAGGGCGACTGGGTGTTGGGGACTATAGTGAAAGACGACGGCAGTTATTGATATAGTGTGGGCGACTTGTAGCTATTCACACTGTGAAAATCTAAACTGTGAAAAATGGGGTAAATATGCTGTCGTGAAAAAAAACAAATTCACAGTGATTTCCTAGCAGGGCCTTTCTCAGAGGCAGAAAGATCCTGCTAGGATCGAAACGTCAGGCCCTCCTCATTTTTGATGTTTGCTTTTTGGGGTCATTTTGTTCGTACGCAGTTTCAATATAGGAAGGTTTGCGGTGACACCATGTATCAGATCTCTCAAAGGAAGAGGTTTGGTTCTGAAAAGAACCTGAGTGGTAACTCGACGTTTCGACCAGTTTGCTCTGGCCGTCATCAGGTGAATGTCTTGGGCTCGGTGTTGGAACTCCTTATGTACCGGTGGTCGCTGAGGCGGGAAGGCGGGAAAGATAATCCTCTGGCGAGGATTATCCTAAGGGGGGCTTAGGTCACTGAGGTGGGAAGGCGGGAAACCCTAAGGGGAGACTGGTGGGGGGGGGGGACCTATGGGTGCTCACTGGGGTGTGTCAGAAGGTGGTGGGAAGGCCGTGGATATAGGTGATCCATAAGTCGGCTAGGGAAGGTGGGCTTAGATTGGTGTGGGCATGGTTTGGGTGACCACGAAAAAAGAAGATCCATTGGTCGGGATGAGGGGGAGCCAAATGTCGCTGAGGTGATATCAGTTTGCAACATGTTATTGTACGTACACACATAGTCAAATCGTAGGTGTTGGCCAAGGCCGTCATTTGATTATTTGAATTGGACTGATTGCGAATTAATGACTGATTTTGACTAAGGCCATTCAGCGCGTGCCTTTTTTGTCCCATCGATAATGTTACGAGTGGGTATTTTAACATACGTTGGAGAAAATGTTGGTCAGGTGTTGCCCCGAATTGAGGACAATAAGAGTTTACATAGGAAATTAATACTAGAATAGATTTTCCCATCTTAACACCCTTAATTTTGTTTATGAACTTGTCAAAAAGATCATCGGTTGAGTGCCGGTTGAATTCATCCGATCGATAAAATTTCCCCCGGTAAAAAGCCGATTGTACTTTACTCTGTGGTGAAAATTTCAAAATGGCTTTCCGGTAGAAACGACATCGGACGGGTCAAAATCATCTGATACCCAACCGATGCTCTTTTTGACAAGAGTCCTAAGTGGAATTTATCTAAATATCAATATAGCACACTCTGGTTTTATGCATACACACATGGAGTTGTGTCTGTGTAATACACATGCATTTAAGTCAAAGTTTGTACTATTTTTTCTTTAATTCGTACAATGTATGGTCAGCGTATAGGCCTGTTTTCAAATTGTATTGCATTTCAATGCTCCAGATTTTGTTTGGCCGATTTTGAAGTTTTCGTTTTCAGATTTCTTTTCCGATCCTCGATAATTGTTAATTGTCTCTTTGACTATTATACTGCTCTCTTGAAATAATGAGCCCCTTGTTTCTGAACTTTGTATCAGGTGACGGTTCAGTTTGTTTTGGTAAGTATTTGGATACAAATATTATATCTATGCTAGTCCTGTAGTTCGTGCTAATTTGTGTGAGCAGTATTAAGGTCGTGTCCGAATGCATTGGCTGCGGCTTGTAATAGCACACGCGCGAACTGCTCAAGCACCCACTAGCCGGTGGTCCCCTATAGGCTCGTGTGCGATCCGAAGCCGTAGCCAATGGCTTCATTGGGCGGGACTCGCATCCCACGGCCGCTAGGTGGCGCCAGACCCGAAACGGAGCGCCCTCGTTCTGGCCCGTCACGTGAAGGGCATAACGCGCTTGCGCGGTCGCCCCGAAAATGATTGGTCGAATTTCCACGTGCCTCTGGCATAGGCTACTGCGCACGCTCGACCGAGGGAGTCACGTGGTTAATGGCGTCATCTTGTAGTCACTGTATGCGAAGTTTTAATGTTAATACTTTATAATCCAACACCATTATTTCACTGCTTACATATTCGTGGAACCAAGAACGTATTAGGTACAATTTTGTTTTCATTATTTGTTATATCACTATAATCATACTCTATATTGCTGCTATTTACGTATTACTTTGCCATACTCATTATTGATTAACCTCTCAGAAGACAGAGGGCGCTATATTGATTGTAATCTACACCTATACCTAGAGCTAATGGACCTTTCCCATGAAATATGCAAATAAGAGCTGGCGCATGCGCTTAAATAAATTGGTGGGCAAACGAGTGCGCGTTGCGTGCAGGTTTGGAAATACGCGCGCAGACGATGCTGAATAGCCAATGACCGCACGCCAAACTGTTAATGAGAAGGATCGCGCGCACGCCCGTGGAAAACTATGATTGGTTGGCAGCCCGCTTGCCCACAAATTTAGTTAAGCGCATGCGCTAGGTCTAATTTGCATATTTCATGGGAAAGGTCCATTACACCGTGACCCCATGGCGCATGGGCACAGTACTAGTGTGTTCCTATTACTCAGCTTGACAGGGACTCTGTGGCGACAGATATAGAGGGCGCTATATCCCTACCCCGCTCTTCGATCTCGCCACACCAGCGCAACGCGCCAAGCAAGTCGATGCACCCAGTATCCCAAGTGTCTCCCGCACGTAGGCAGCCTGTCTGAATCCACTGGCTATGGCTTAACGGCACTCATAAGTCAGTGGGATCCGGCTGGCCCAAGGGCGCAGCCACTTCCCATAGACCCGTGCGTAAATGATGGCTGTAGCCATTTGATTCAGAGCGCAGCCTTGTCTTGATACACTTACAAACATAACAGTATGTGACCCGGCACATCATAATGAGGAATAACCCCCACATTAGAGATTTTGAGATTTTCTAATGATGTGACAGAGTGTACCATTAGCTTTCAAAATGATATCAAAATCTCCTCCAATACATTAATTATCCGAAAATACGAAAAAAGACAAAGAAAATTGGCTTTTAATCGAATTGAGAAGATACTTTGGCTTCAGGCATTGTTTACTCGAAAAGTGTTCTGGTGGGATATTCCTGATGTCGCTGTGCCGGGTCACATAATTATGCACATTTTAACCCCAGAAAACAAATTTTTGTTCAAGAAATAATATTAATGTATGAATGTAATCAATTCGTATACATGATATATTATGATAATTTTTTTGATGTTTGATACTCTTGAATAAATGGAATGGAGGAAATTGATGGGCGAGGTTTCATTTCAAAAATGTTTTAAAGAAAAAGGTGTACACGTTCAGATAAATGCAAGCATAAAGGCCTCGTCGAATGCAGACACTATGAACATCTAAACCGTGAAAATGTCATTTAGCCGTGAAAAGAAAAATCACCGTGTTTTCACCCCTATTTCATGGCACACAGTTAGCCAAGTCATTTTCACGGTGTTTTCACCAGTGGTCTCCAAGGCCACATTCCTGGTGCTAAATGGCTAGAGGTAATTTACATGTAGAAGTATCTGGGAGTGACAGTTACAAGGACACCATACAGTACCTCTATGGGGGCTGGTGGCCCCTACTGGTAATTGAATTAGCCATCCTTCAAGGCTGGAGCTTGCCACCCTAGATATTCACGGGTTTTTTTCACGGTCTCTTTAGTGACCTGAAGATGTCCTTATCAGGTCAGAGAATCGATTATTTTCACGGTGAATTCACTGTAAAATGCACTGTGAAATCACAGTGACTTTTTAGTTTCACAGCGAAATGAAATTTTCACCCCTTTTTCACGGTTTACATGTTCATAGTGAGATGTGTTATCCGTTTAGAAGAGATAGCACAAAGTACATGTTATGTATGTTTCATCGTGATTATGAAAATTAGGGCACGGTACTCAGAGATCCGTTTGAAACTGGCGAGTAGGCGAAATATACGACTCTGACGGATGTCAACGCTGGTGTTGACTGTTCACGAACTCCGCGTTTCTATGGGTACGTATCACAGGCAGTGGCATGTTTCCATGGCAACGAGCACGTCATCAGTCTCCTGGCAGAGCACACAATGCCCGAAACCTTGAGTAAACGGCTTTCTTCAGAGCTATACGTCTTTTTAAGAGATTACTCAAATGGTTTAACCGAAACATGTCGACACTATGCTTCCACCATGGAAACCCTCAAGTCTCGTATAATTTGTTTTTTTCAAATCTTGGAAACAAAAGGTCAGAAAAAACAACAACAACAACGGGAGTACACATTACCAGCGGTTACAGACGAACAACTAGCACTCGCAGACGCCCCGAGACCCCCAGAGCCTCGCTTGCCTGAACTTCTCCTCATCCCCAGGGCCGGGGGACCTGGGGCCGAGGGGAAAGGTGGCTCTCCATGTCAACCTCGTTCTACCAAGAACGAGGCTGATGTGCGTGCGATCGCGCCCGAGACTGACGTCATGGGTGGTACTGGCGCCGTTGCCATGGACACGACGTCATGGGTGGCATTGATGCCGTTCCAATGGGCACCCCTCCCTTCTTGTCATAATGATGATCGTGCTTCGGGCTCGTCCTTCATTCCCGAGAATATAATCTTAGTAAATGGCATCTTCCAATGCTAAAGGGATGAAGATGAAAATGACAATCGTCAGAGCCCCTTAAATTTCTTCGTCGAAAGAAATTCTCAGCTTTCTTCCATTTTGTTTGGGAAAAACATATCAGCTAGAATCACTCTTGGGCTGTTCTCTGAAGCCGACTGAATGTGTTTTTTGTCCCCATTGCATACGCTCTCGTGAGAAAGAGGTTTATAAGTTGTCTGGGAGCGAGGTTAGCAGTGGTACTCTGGGAACGAGTCGAGGCGTCTATTCTTCCGGCGTTTTCTTCGTAGAGCACTACCTGCATGCACGTACATGTAGGTACGGTGCGCGTAAGTGTGTGGTGTGTGTGTGAGCGATTTGAATTAGGCCCTTCTGGGAGTATTGTTTTAGTACACGAGAACAAAGGAAATACCCCACAAGTATACGCGTGTGGGCTTACGTAAGGTGGGTTGTGGGGTAATGGAACAATGGGTGGGTACTCAGAACAATGGGCCCGCTCCTTGTGGGGTACATTTTTGGTACCCCATAAGGTTTTCACGAAACTAGTTATTTGGAATTAACTCAAAAAGGAGGAATTTCCGAGGAATGTTTATCCGTCGCAAACAGAACTATATTATATAAGGGACGTTCGCTAGAGATTTCATCCTAGGAAAGTGATTCTGGTTCGAAAGGGAGCGATTTGAATTAGGCTTTTCTGGGAGTATTTTTTTAGTACACGAGAACAAAGGAAATACCCCACAAGTATACGGGTGTAAGGGTGTGTGTGTGTGTGGGGGGGGTGTTTGTTTGGGGGATTGATACGGATTCTCGGGGCTGGCTATTACCGCGAGATTTCTCGAGGTTATCTAAAAAATTTGGAGGGGGGGGGGAGATAGTCAGGAAAGGTAAAGGCCGCGTTTGGAAAAAAAAATTCTGAGGCTAGATTGTCGATTAAATAAGGTTGACTCCTCCCACGGTAAGAAAAAAATAACACCCGCACCTTCCTTATGACACACAATCATACCCATTTTTGTATCCTTGTCTAGACATTGCTTTGCTCTCATGGACTAACACAACCGAGTGAGAAACAATGTTTTAAAAATGCTCCCATTTCAACCACATGGACTTTCCTGCATAGAAATGTGGACCGTAGGACCCTTATAATCATATAACACTTCATTTTGCGACGGATTCTTACCCATCAAAAACATCCCGTTTTGGAGTCATTTCCAAATAATTATGTGACCCGGCACAGCATAATGAGGAATAACCCCACTTTTGAGATTTTGAGGTTTTCTAATGATGTGAAAGAGTATACCATTAGCTTTCAAATGATATCAAAATATAATATCCTCTAATACTTAAAATTTCCGAAGAAAAAAAATGATTTGAAATCGAATTGTGAAGATACTTCAACTTCAGGCGTTGTTTACTCAAAGAGTGTTTTGGTGGGATATTCCTCATGTCGTTGTGCCGGGCAACATATCAGTTTCGTGAAAACCGCGCGGAGACCTAGTACACACCTTTACAATTTCCCTGTGGACATGCACCCATTCAACCTATTGGACTAGGTCTCCACAAGGCACTGGTTTCGCGCCCATTGCCTGTTCTTTGACTTTGCCATCGTCTTCCCTTGGCTAAAGCGCACTGAATGAAATTGACCCTCGGGTGGTGGTTACAATCGTCCTTTTCGAGGTAAGCTTTTTTTGTTCAGCCTTAATAAGAATGGAGGCATAAGCAGTTCCGTGAAAATGACCCAAGGGCCCCATTCTATAGACCCGATTTCTGATACAGGACCCGTAACCCACCATTACAGTTACGTCCCTTATACAAACAGCACAGATTACAATCCCAAACAACCTAGAGTTAAGGTTGGTCCACTTGATAGAGTGTCGGGCAAACGAATTTGCTGGGAACAATTTTTTCTCTCGTCCCAAAGAAGTATTTCTTATAGTACAGCTGACCTCACAGTATGGCCTCGCTATAAAAAAGAATACTTTCATTCAGGAGGGGCATGTTATAAATTTCAATCCGTAATAATAATATCAAGATTTGTATATATATTTTCAAGTGTGATGTAACTTCTGTTTATTGTTACAGCTAGTAAATACCCCCCCAAAAGCATTTGAAAACTGCTCACTGACTAAAATGACCTGATATGACCCTACAAAATAATAAGGTCCTAGCAGGACCTTTCTTAAAGGTCCTGCTAGGGTCGAAACGTCAGGCCCTCTAAATATTGAGATTTATCGTTACAGCTTTACACAATTCCGCTTTTTGTGGCGAGCAAGCTGATTATTGACTATTTATACCAAAAAACAAATCAAACGCAGAATATCCCGGAAGAGACTCCAAGGCCAGTCATGAAGATCAATCTGTTTGGGAACGTCATCTGTATCACCATTAGGCTCGTTCGAGTATATGTGACCCGGCACAGCGACATGAGGAATATCCCACCAAAACACTTTTCGAGTAAACAACGCCTGAATTCAAAGTATCTTCACAATTCGATTAAAAAAAATGTGTGTGTATTTTCGGAAAGTTAATGTATGTAATGTAGGGAATGTTATGTCCAAAGGATTTTTACAAAATCTGTCTCGAAATGTTGAAAAACGAGGATTTCGGGGGAGTGTTTGTGTACTGTTTTCAAGAAAATGGAAAGTTCCTGCCTTTTGGAAGCCGAGTCGGGTCGAAAACTCTCCAATTTGAATGGCCGCTTTCGAGGAGTTAGACTGGTGCTGCTGTCTTGTGTCTGGTACCAAATGAACAGCGGTGTCTTTCTCGCGCTGGAACCTCATAAATCTTTACCGCACGGAAATAATTTTGATATCATTTGAAAGCTAAAGGTATACTCTTTCACATCATTAGAAAATCTCAAAATCTCAAAAGTGGGGTTATTCCTCATTATGCTGTGCCGGGTCACATATTATAATTGCTGGCTGCTGTCAGAAGTAACACGCAACCCTATGGAAAATGGCTGCAGCCGCTTTTCGACAACTTCCGTATGCTCTTGTGTACTTTCAAGCCGTAGCCTATGAATATCGGACGCAGCCTACACGGGAGATTCACTTTAACACTTGAGCCCTCAGAAGTTTTGCAACGTCATTGGCCTATCACAATGCGTGCAATATGTCGAGACTTTCCAGACGTGCATTATAGGTGGACAGGTTGCGCGCATTGCGATTGGCCAACGCGTTGTGAACTCTTGAGGGCGCACTATCGTGAATGGCTCGTATCGATGTAACTACGGCCGTATCCGAAACGGGCTTCCAGAGCTAGACGGCTAGGGCTACTGTCTTCGCATCTCCGTGTATTTCCAATAGGGTGGAAAGACCTAGACCTAGCTCTAGACGCCCGTTTCGGAGACGGCCTTTCGGACACGGTCGAAACCTGGTGTGAGTACATTTTAACCTAGCTACGAACGAGAAGATAGGCCTACCTGTATGCCTAAAACATGCGCACAGGCTTTCGGCAGGCTGGCAAAAAACCCCACACTTCTCATCGAAAGTAGACTACACTGGGGCCGATTTCGCTAACGCTTTGTGATGTGATCATCGCAAACGCCAAAAGCGACCGCCAAGTCTGGTGTACCGCTAACAAGTTGCGATGGATTTCAGACTTGCGATGATCGCAAACTGTTAGTGAAATCGACTCCGGATCTCGTGAGGACAAACAGGATTAAACCTTTTGAAAAATATGGACAGGCCATTCGGGTCGACATCCGACAGACGTCGACACCGCGTCGAAGGGTTTGCTTCGGGGAACTGGTCATCAAAAGAAGACGGAACCAAAGACGAAAGAAAACCCTCGGTCCGAATCCAGTTCAATCGCATGGTGTTCCTGAAGGCAACGCGCGTGGCTATGGGATGGGGTGGGGAGCCACGGGTAATCACGATGGATTGTATTCTTTGCACATTGTCGGGTGGCAGTACCTCCATTAGGCTTGTTTGCGTATAATAATGTTCTCCCGTAAATGAAGAACTACGGATTCATAATCGTAACTTCACATCAGTCGTCGTCTCACAGAAAAGGTCAAGTAACCCGTCTTACGTGCGATAGATAATGTCTTTGACGCAAATAGAACATTATTTATGTCGTATCTTGGGTATTTTACGGCAATAGAGCAATGTATATTATATGAAGAGTTCATTATTTTGCTAAAGCAGATAACTCACATTGACAATTTCCATTTGTGACCCGGCACAACGACATGAGGAATATCCCACCAAAATAGTTTTTAAGTAAACAACGCCTGAAGTTAAAGTATCTTTACAATTCGATTACAAATCAATTTTCTTTTGTTTGTATTTTCGGAAATTTTAAGTATTAGAGGATATTATATTTTGATGTCATTTGAAAGATAATGGTATACTCTTTCACATCATTAGAAAACCTCAAAATCTCAAAAGTGGGGGTTATTTCTCATTATGCTGTGCCGGGTCACATATGAAGAGTTCATTATTTTGCTAAAGCAGATAACTGACACTGACAATTTCCATTTATCATGAGAATGCTTTTTTATTCCGAGGAGTAGAAGAGGAGCAGAATCAAACACAACGAGGTTTATTGGGTTATTTCAAAAGTTGGATGTCTACAAAGAAGTTAAAAAATCATTTGAAAACCCCCGAACTTTAAATGCAAGACCAGTTGTGTCTGACGTGCCTTTATCACTGTTTTTGCAACTTATTAAACTCTTCATATTCATAATATTTCGCACAGCGACATGAGGAATATCCCACCAAAACACTTTTTGAGTAAACAACGCCTGAAGTCAAAGTATCTTCTCAATTCGATAAAAAAAAAAAACATTTTTTTTTATTTTCGGAAAGTTAATGTATTGGAGGATATTATGTCCAAAGGATTTCTCAGAAATCCGTCTCTAAATGTTGAAAAAACGAGGATTTCGGGGGAGTGTTTGTGTACTGTTTTCATGAAAATATAAAGTTCCTGCCTTTTTGAATGGCCGCTTTTGAGGAGTTAGACTGGTGCTGCTATGTTGTGTCTGGTACCAATTAACGAACAAGCGAAGTCCCCTTGTACTATTTACAACAAAGTTCACACGGAAATAATTTTGATATGCTTTGAAAGCTAATGGTATGCTCTTTCACATCATTAGAAAATTTCAAAAGTGGGGGTTATTCCTCATTATGCTGTGCCGGGTCACATATGGCATGGGTACATACAGAAATCTAACTATAGCTACACTCAAGAAAAACAATATGATTTGATATGAAACAACGAAGATGCGGGGGGGGGGTGGGGGAGAGGAGCGAGGATTAGGAGGAGAAGTCGCTGACGAGATTGTACGATGTAAATTGACATTAGTGTACGCAGTTAGCTACCCATCATGATTATTCGAATGTGCTTTGAGACCCATTATTCAAATTTGCGCCAGAATAAGAGAGGGAGCCAGAGGGATTAAGTGTGAGGAAAAAAGGGATTCTTCCTCTTCAGAACGGGGTAGAGGGGTAGGGGGATAGGGGAGGGGGGAGTGAGGGGTAGAGGGGAGAGGGGAGAGGGGGAGAGGGGGAGAGGGGAAAGAGGGAGAGAAGGGAGAGGGGGATAGGTGAGGGGTAGGGGAGGGGAGAGTGGGAGAGGGGGAGAGGGGAGAGCGGGAGATCGGAGAGAGGGGAGAGGGGAGAAAGGGAGAGAAAGGAGAGTGGTATAGGTGAGGGGATATGGGGAGGGGAGAGCGGGGAGGGGGATAGGGGAGAGAGGGAGATCGGAGAGAGGGGGAGAGGGGGAGAGGGGAGAGGGGAAAGAGGGAGAGAAGGGAGAGTGTGATAGGTGAGGGGATAGAGGAGGGGAAAGGGGGAGGTGAGAGGAAAGGGGGGGAGGGGAGAGATGGAGAGAAGGGAGAGGGGGATAGGTGAGGGGGTAGGGGAGGGGAGAGTGGGAGAGGGGAGAGCGGGAGATCGGAGAGAGGGGAGAGGGGAGAGAGGGAGAGAAGGGAGAGTGGTATAGGTGAGGGGATATGGGGAGGGGAGAGGGGAGAGGGGGAGAGGGGGATAGGGGAGAGAGGGAGATCGGAGAGAGGGGGAGAGGGGGAGAGGGGAGAGGGGAGAGAGGGAGAGAAGGGAGAGTGGGATAGGTGAGGGGATAGGGGATGGGAGGGGAAAGGGGGAGGTGAGAGGGGAGAGGGGAGAGGGGAGAGAGGGAGAGAAGGGAGAGAAGGGAGAGTGGGATAGGTGAGGGGATAGGGGATGGGAGGGGAAAGGGGGAGGTGAGAGGGGAGAGGGGGGAGGGGAGAGAGGGAGAGAAGGGAGAGAAGGGAGAGGGGGATAGGTGAGGGGGTAGGGGATGGGAGAGTGGGAGAGGGGGAGATGGGAGAGCGCGAGATCGGAGAGAGGGGGAGAGGGGAGAGAGGGAGAGAAGGGAGAGGGGGGTAGGGGAGGGGGTAGGGGAGGGGAGAGTGGGAGAGGGGGAGATGGGAGAGCGCGAGATCGGAGAGAGGGGAGAGGGGAGAGAGGGAGAGAAGGGAGAGTGGGATAGGTGAGGGGATAGGGGATGGGAGGGGAAAGGGGGAGGTGAGAGGGGAGAGGGGAGAGGGGAGAGAGGAGAGAGGGATAGAAGGGAGAGGGGGATATGTGAGGGGGTAGGGGAGGGGAGAGTGGGAGAGGGGGAGATGGGAGAGCGCGAGATCGGAGAGAGGGGGAGAGGGGAGAGAGGGAGAGAAGGGAGAGGGGGATAGGTGAGGGGGTAGGGGAGGGGAGAGTGGGAGAGGGGGAGATGGGAGAGCGCGAGATCGGAGAGAGGGGGAGAGGGGAGAGAGGGAGAGAAGGGAGAGGGGGATAGGTGAGGGTGTAGGGGAGGGGAGAGTGGGAGAGGGGGAGATGGGAGAGCGCGAGATCGGAGAGAGGGGGAGAGGGGAGAGAGGGAGAGAAGGGAGAGGGGGATAGGTGAGGGGGTAGGGGAGGGGAGAGTGGGAGAGGGGGAGATGGGAGAGCGCGAGATCGGAGAGAGGGGGAGAGGGGAGAGAGGGAGAGAAGGGAGAGGGGGGTAGGGGAGGGGGTAGGGGAGGGGAGAGTGGGAGAGGGGGAGATGGGAGAGCGCGAGATCGGAGAGAGGGGGAGAGGGGAGAGAGGGAGAGAAGGGAGAGTGGTATAGGTGAGGGGGATATGGGGAGGGGAGAGGAGAGATGGGGAGAGGGGGATAGGGGAGAGAGGGCTAGGGAGATCGGAGAGAGGGGGAGAGGGGGAGAGGGGAGAGAGGGAGAGACGGGAGAGTGGGATAGGTGAGGGGATAGGGGAGAGGGGAAAGGGAGAGTGAGAGAAGGGAGAGTGGTATAGGTGAGGGGATATGGGGAGGGGAGAGGGGAGAGGGGAGAGGGGGAGAGGGGAGAGGGGATAGAGGGAGAGAAGGAAGAGTTGGATAGGTGAGGGGATAGGGGAGGGGAGAGGGGAGATGGGGAGAGGGGGAGAGGGAGAGAAGGGAGAGTGGGATAGGTGAGGGGATGGGGAGGGGAGAGGGGAGAGGGGGAGAGGGAGAGAAGGGAGAGTGGGATAAATGAGGGGATAGGGGAGGGGAGACGGGGAGAGAGGGAGAGGGGGAGATAGGGGAGAGAGGGATGGAGAAAGAGGGCGAGAGAACTCAGATTTTCCCAACCACGCGCGCCCTTGCTTTATATAGCCTGTGTCCTGTCACGTGTCATAATGTCAGAAAGTGAAACTGAAAGCCTTCCCGGGAATGCGCAGATCTCTCCGGTCAATAATGACAAACCCTCAACCCCCAAATGTAAACAAATGCTCTCAAATTACCAATCTATAATAACCACCGTATCTGGGTTTGCGTTAGATTATCGCCTGCATCTGAATGGAGGAGTGTGAAAGCGGACCTGGAGATGAACGTCAGTTAATGATTAGATGCTCACGACTGGCGCCCCAAACCCCAAGCTTGATATTACACCTAACGCCTCTGGTGAGAAACCACGGCCCATCGACGTAGTCACGAATGTGAATGCGTAATAGAATATGCATCAATACGCTGAACGAGCTAACGAATGGTCACACTCTTCGGGGGCTAAGTCTGCTACAGGTATCGGTGATCCTATTCGTCAAATTCATTCCGATCTACATGTGTAATGTCAAATGAGATTTGAAGGTTTGCATGGTGAGAATATCAGGATAAATAGGTTTGCGGAGACACCATGTAAATTCTTTTTTTGTGAGTATAAGTGTGGTTCTGAAAAGAACCTGAGGAACTCGAAGTTTCGAACAGTATACTCTGCTCGTATACTAGCAGGATAAATAGGTTTGCGGAGACACTGAGCTAATCCCCTCACCAGGATCCCTCTCCCCACTACATAAGCCCCACTCCCAGTTGGAATCCAGCATTCTCCTGAAGACGAGCAGAGTACACTGTTCGAAACGTCGAGTTCCTCCGGTTCTTTTCAGAACCACACTTACTCACGAAAAAAGAATTTACATGGTGTCTCCGCAAACCTATTTATCCTACATGTAATCATTACCGCGTACAGCATTTTGAAGGAAGCTGTTCAAAGTGTAGCCAAGTTGTTAAGGCTTTGAACATGCATGAACAGTATGAGAGGCTTTCTCTCCCCTGTTTTTTGGTTATTATATGTGACCCGGCACAACGACATGAGGAATATCCCACCAAAACACTTTTTGAGTAAACAACGCCTGAAGTCTAAGTATCTTCACAATTCAATTACAAATAAATGTTCTTGTTTTGGTATTTTCGGAAATTTCAAATATTAGAGGATATTATATTTTCATATCATTTGAAAGCTAATGGTATACTCTTTCACATCATTACAAAATCTCAAAATCTCAAAAGTGGGGGTTATTCTTCATTATGCTGTGCCGGGTCACATTATATGTGACCCGGCACAGCGACCTGAGGAATATCCCACCAAAACACTTTTCCAGTACACAACACCTGAAGTCAAAGTATCTTCTCAATTCGATAAAAAAATATATCAATTATTGTATTTTTTTGTATTTTCGGAAAGTTAATGTATTGGAGGATATTATGTCCAAAGGATTTTTCCAAAATACGTCTCTAAGTGTTGAAAAAACGAGGATTTCGGGGAGTATTTGTGTACTGTTTTCATGAAAATGTAAAGTTCCTGCCTTTTTGAATGCCCGCTTTCGAGGAGTTAGAATGGTGCTGCTATATTGTGTCTGGTACCAAATGAACGAGCGAAGTCCCCTTGTACTATTTACAACAAAGTTCACACGGAAATAATTTTGATATCATTTGAAAGCTAATGGTATGCTCTTTCACATCATTAGAAAATCTCAACATCTCAAAAGTGGGGGTTATTCCTCATTATGCTGTGCCGGGTCACATATTTATTATCATCGTCATCATCAACATCGGAGATTATGAGAATGTACGCCTATACATGCACACCCTATGCCTAAATGTTGCCAACTTGTTTCTTACACAGTAAAAACGAACTGCACCTCATGCACTTCTGCAATGGCACATATTTGTCCCAGAATCATGAACACTTGAGGCACCTACTGTACTTCATGCACATGAAATACTTTGACTTAAGGCGTTGTTTACTCGAAAAGTGTTTTGGTGGGATATTCCTCATGTTGCTGTGCCGGATCACACAATATTATTTGTCCCAGAATCATGAACACACTCTTGAGGCACCTACTGTACTTCATGCACATGAAGTACTCTAGCTCAAGCACATGTGACATTGTAATCACTTAAGCACAAATCGGATGAGGTGCATGAAGTGCTTCACGTACAAGAACATCTCCCTATTTATTGTACCTCAAGCACATGGAGTGAAAGTGAGCATCACCTCGTGCGCATGTATCGTGCACCATGTGCCTCAACATACTTCATCCATGTGCATGATGTGAGCACAGTTTTTTTACAGTGTAATTATCGATTATATTTCCGCATTGATAATCTTATAATATTGTATCGCATTCTTGTATTGTATTGTATTGTATTGTATTCAATTACCGTCGGTGTATTTCGTAAACCAGTGTCTGCGTTGAAATAAAATCAAAATGTCATATTATGTTATACATAAATGGATGAAATCACGTGGGGAAAAAAACGAATAAAAAAATCTCAAAATTATATGTTGGTAATTTTAGTCAGTAAGGCCTCTTGTCAAAAAGACCATCGGTTGAGTGCCGGTTGAATTCATCCGACCGATACATTTTCCCCCGATAGAAACTCCGATTGTTCTGGACTCATGGGGTGAGAAAAACACGATGGCTATCCGGTGGAAACGACATCGGACGGGTCAAATCATCCGATACCCAACCGATGATCTTTTTGACAAGAGGCCTAACACTATGAACATCTAAACCGTGAAAGAGGGGTGAAGATGTCATTTCGCCGTGAAACTAAAAAGTTACTGTGATTTCACAGTGCATTTTACAGTGAATTCACCATGAAAAATACTCACCTCTCTGACCTGATAAGGCCATCTTCTGGACGCTAAAGAGACCGTGACAAAACGTGAATATCTATAGGGTGGCAAGCTCCAGCCTTGAGGGATGGCTAATTCAATTACCAGTAGGGACCATCAGCCCCATGATGTCCTTGTAACTGTCGCTCCAAGATACTTCTAAATTACCACCAGGAATGTGGCCTTGGAGACCACGGGTGAAAACACCGTGAAAATGACTTGGCTAACTGTGTGCCATGAAATAGGGGTGAAAACACGGTGAATTTTCTTTTCACGGCTAATGACTTTTTCACCCCATTTTTACGGTTTAGATGTTCATAGTGTAAGCAGTTTGCAACATTGTTGTATATCACTCGAATAAAAAAAAAAAGATAGACCGTGGGTTGTAAGTCTATCCCCTACCTCAGTATTTGTTCCAGGTTCTCGGCCGCAGCAAAACTAGAATTTCACTTCCCTCCTCTGCCTCTGCCCGCACCCCCACCCCCCCCCCCCCACTCTGCTCTCCACTCCCCCCTCTCCCTCCCACCTCAGGCCCAGACCCGTCATTTACCCGATTCCATAGCGCGGTAATTGTTGCCTCACGTGCAACCGCGGAAGTGTTCGGGCCAAAGTGAGTTTTGATTGTTCGGCAAGAGCCCCTTCGCGTGCGCACCTCTTTCCCACAATAATTTTGCCCTGCCGAGGGTGGGCGAGAGGAAAATATATACCCCGGTCAAGATTTACTACACCCAACAATGAAAAATAAAAAAAAACCCAGAAGAACGTGCTCGGAATTAATACGGGCCCCAGGTTCTTATTTAGATCGGGTCTCGAAAAGAAACGGAGAACAGATGATTCACTTCCTCGCATCGAAGGTGATTTTTTTTTTGACCTGGATCCCGGCCGATCGTTCATATCATACGAGAAAGACCGTAACATTGTTATTTTTCTGCTTCCGAGTTTTAAAGGATCGGACGTGTCAACTCGGCTGAACTATATCTTAACCAACCCCCATACAGCTCTATGAATATACTACAGTGCGCACTCCCCTATCAACGCGCGGTACGAACGTGTGCCGACATGGACGCGCATCCGCCATTGTCAAAGAGGGCAACTTCAGTGCCCGGATGTCAGAAGCAATCGCGCGTATAAATAAGAATGGGGACGGGTATAGCCGAAAGGTTGTGAATGCGGAAACTAAAATGTTATCGTACTGGTTTTTTAGTAATGAAAGGAAAGGCCACCAATACCTCAGGGGATTGGCGAATTATATTGTCCTACTTTCTTTTGTAAAAAATCGGATTAGTTTACAGTACAGTTTAGGTCCTCATTTTGAAGCTTTAGGCTTCATATGAGTCAGGACTCCTAGGAGCCCGGTGAAACCAGTCTTCGACTGTGTTTCTCTTTTAATCTGCTCAATAGAAAGACCACCCTGTAGTCCTGAGATACCTATCCAGGGATCTCGATAGTATGGGACTCTAGGAATAAAAAATAAACTAAGCTTGGTCAAATTTGTATTTTCCCTACGACATAATTATATGAGCTATGTATTTCAGATACTGGACATTAATATAATCCCGTAGTGGTTGACTTTTTGTTATGCGCTCTAGATCAATATTAGCAAAGAAAAGGGCATGATTAATTTCGCCTTCTACTAGTGATGGTTTTCTGCGGAATCCATCCTTGATCATTCGCCTTAGAAAACCATACCAATTACTTTCAAGCTGAATGTTTGCTCTGTTTGCCCCATACAGATCCAGGCAATTGCCCTCTTTGGTAATGGCGTTGCAGACCCCTTGCCGGCACGCGATGAGTGCGCACTCTAGTTTATTAACAGAGCTCTATGATCTTACCCCCAACCCCTAGCCTTGGAGAGAGATATCGCTGCTAGGCCCGGACCGCAGATTTCTTCTGAGTCCATGCGTATCTTGCGCGTCACTCCGGTAAAGGGTGGATTTCGGTTGACGTTTATTTGGTGTGACTTCACGTATACCTCTGCACGAAAGAGAGATGATTCTGTTGGGTATGGTTTGCAGAACGCTGACTCGTTTAAACAGTCCGTCTAACAACTGGCGAGTCTGTGGCAAAGAAAGTTTACTGAACGCAGAAATAGTTCACAGGCTCTGTTTTGGGGGTTTCGACAGCGTTTCAATAGTCAATTTCAAGGGAAAGTATTTGAGAAAGGTCCTGCTAGGATCGAAACGTCAGGCCCACTAAATTGTTAGATTTACTTTTTGGGATTTTTAGTCAGTAAGCAGTTTGCAACATTTTTGTATATCACGGAAAGTATTTTTGGTGGTTTGTCTGTCGACTGGTACTCTGTTGATTAACAGCATGCGTGCAAATTGAGCGTTTGACAACCAGTTGCCTGTGCGCTGGTGCCCTGTGCGTTGGTAGACGTTTAACTGGTTGCCCCATTAATACAAGTCCAAAGTCATTGACTTCACATCAAATTGTGGTTTGTAATCTAGCTTACTTTACCCGAGGGAGACTTTTCCTGCTGAGCAGATTTTCACGCTTGAGCGCCTCAACGAAATTGGGCTCCGAACGTCATGTGGGACGTGGATGATTTCCTTGGCGGAGTACCGGTCACGGCTCGAATTCGTCACGGCGCGAAACGAAAGTCGATTTCCCAGCGAGTCGATCTTCGTTGAGACGTAATTCGATGTTGTCGTATTGTGTGTGTGATATATGGAGCTTTTCTCTCGGCGCCTTCCGAATGGATGTGAGTGAATAATGTCGATGTCAGTATAACTGGAAGGTTTGCGGCGATGGCATCATGTAGTACTTCTCTTTCAAGAGGGAGTATGGCTCTGAAAAGAGCCGGTAACTCAACGTGTTGGGTCGAGTGCACCCGGCCGTCGTCAGGAAACTCCTGAATTCTAATTATGATGATCGGTGCATATGCCCGATGAATGCGCTGGTCGCGTGTGTGAAAGAAGAGCTACTACTGCACTACATGGTGTCAACGCAAATCTTCCACTCAGTATTTTCCGCCACGCGAATTAACCTTCAAGTCTTATCTAAATGTAGACGTCAATGAATGTGGATGTATAGAGGGGGGGGGGGTGGGTCTCGCCGGGCGCTGAATGCGACCCGAGAGACGAGCCATTTTGCTGGAACGACCTCGTTATCACTTCCCGTCGATGCGGCCCGAAATGAGAAACACCCGTGATGATGGATCGCCGCTTATCTGACACGGGGCGTCTACGATCGGCCTGCATGCCGGCGGAGACCGAGCGCGCCCAAGATTGCGCGCAACGACCCGCGTGCAATAATAAAAAAAAAAAAAACGTGTTTCGGGACTCGGGAAAGAATTTGCGACCCTATTGGTTTTCTAATCTGAGGAGAGTACGCGCTACATTGTACCCGAAACGTTGAGTTACCGGCTCTTTCCAGGGCCACACTCCCTTCTTGAAAGGGAAGTGCTACAACTTTGCAAAATGGTGGCAATACAACCATGTTTAAGAAAACAGACAAGTCCATGTGAAATGAGCTCTGCTTATTGTGCCAACAACAGCGATTTTATGCATTAAGTCCATGCAGGCTATACTAAGCTACATGTATTGTCATTTGTGTACAACAGAGGGCCATTAAATCAATTGGACTTATATTTTTAACAATCCTCCAGTGTTTTGGAACTGTCTAACAATGTGAATTTTATGGATTTAGTATCCCCTAGACACAGTTTTGTAGGTTTTTTTCAGGTTTAAAGAAATTACAGGAATAATGATGCGTGTGCACCTTTAATTGTCATTAGCGCTAAAACTGCAGGTTTCTGGAAATGCCAACATTGATATTTGTATTTACCATCCCTGAACCTATAATAATCAACAGAGTTTACGTAGTTTTTTAATGGTGTTGCTTAGTTTTAGTTTAGTTTAGTTTATTTCTTTTTCCACAGCATCAACCAACAAAGCACATATCACAGAATGTACATCACAAAGAATGAATAGGCAAAATTAATAGGGAAAGGACTGGCACATTAAGTGATAACTTAATATAAATAAACATGAATGTGATACTGCAGAGGGACCCATCAAGAAGCACAGCTTTTAAGTGTTGGGCCCCATTGCAACACTTGCACTGAGCCGGAAAAGGAATGCTCATGCTAATTTAGACCGTAAACGGCAGGGAGAGGGCTCAATGCAAGTGAAGCAATCAATCAATAGAACACAAATCCTTAGTATTAACACAAAACACATAGAAAACTATACACAAGGACTAATTAGATACATTATACACTAAGCAGAGAAAACAAAAACGAATTTGAGGAATAGGCAATGATTGGGAAATAAAGCGAAATATGTCGCCGTTAGATAGTAATGTGATTCAGCTAAAAATAGAGGTGTGCTACGGAAATCATTTTCTGAGCGTTATATAGGGGGACATGCAACGGCCAAAGTGTGTCATTAATAAAAAAAAACGAGGCTAAAGGGCGTCCCGTTTTCATGCCTTGTACTTTAAAATGGACGCAATAAAGGAGGAAAGACAAAGCCGGAGCCTGAGCCCAAGCCGGGTTTTGGAAAAGGGCACATGACGCAAAACAAACAGTTACCACGTGTCAATTGCGGGCGATTCACAGGCAGTGCGCCCTCAAGAGTTTTGCAACGCCGTTGTCCAAAATCACAAATGCGCGGAATCTGTCGACCCAATGCGGGAAGCACTATCTGGGCTTCAGCCGGGTAGCTCATGAATAATTCAACAAAGTGACGTAGAAGTGAAGTGAATATCTCAATAGGTACATGTACACTGTACATTGTGCAGTACATGTACATTATTTATATACGTCATAATGTTGAATGATTCATGATCTACCCGGCTGGAGCACAGATATTGCTTCCCAAGTTGTTCATATACGTCATAATGTTGAATTATTCATGACCTGCCCGGCTGGAGCCCAGATAGTGCTTCCCACCCAATGCACGTCTGGAAAGTGTCGGCAGATTCCGCGCATTGTGATTGGACAACGCCGTAGCAAAACTCTTGAGGGCGCGCTGCTGTGAATCGACCGCATTGCTCGCTTCCCGCGATCAACCCGCGTGCAGCGAAACCTCGCACTTCCAATCGCAAACCGATCAATGGACAACGCATGCATTATTCATTAGGTTTATGAATATTCCGATGAGGCCGGGGAGTCTATACATGGCTATCGGGGGGGGGGGGGGGGGTCACGCCCAAGCCACCGTTTAGGGGAGTGTGTCGGCATTTGTGACCCGGCACAGCATAATGAGGAATAACCCCCACTTTTGAGATTTTGAGATTTTCTAATGATGTGAAAGAGTATACCATTAGCTTTCAAATGGTATCAAAATTATTTCCGTGTGAACTTTGTTGTAAATAGTACAAGGGGACTTCGCTCGTTCATTTGGTACCAGACACAATATAGCAGCACCATTCCAACTTCCTTGAAAGCGGCCATTCAAAAAGGCAGGAACTTCACATTTTCATGAAAACAGTAAACAAACACTCCCCCGAAATCCTCGTTTTTTTCAACATTTAGAGACGGATTTCGGAAAAATCCTTTGGATATAATATCCTCCAATACATTAACTTTCCGAAAATCCAAAAAAAAAAAAATTAAACAAATTATCAAATTGAGAAGATACTTTGACTTCAGGCGTTGTTTACTCGAAAAGTGTTTTAGTGGGATATTCCTCATGTTGTTATGCCGGGTCACATTTTCATCGCGAGGTCTGGTACCTCGAGTCATCAAGCGGATGGAGGCGCGGTAAATCTGGTCCGCCTTACCCCCCTCCTGCGGGGCCATGGCCCAAGAGTCGACCAGCTGTCGCCAACACACCTAGTTAGCATTGCAAATTTCCCCCGACAACGTCGCTGGGATTTCGTATCGATCCTCCCTGTACATCTGCATTTCTTCTTGGCTGACGAGTGCGACAAAGTTGTTCCTGCAAAAAAAAAAAAAAAAAAAAAAAAACACACACATTTCTCCGTGCGGGTTTCTAACTGTATTTCGTCATTCCCTCACCCCTAAGGGACTACGTGCTGGGTATAAAGGGTTCGGGGTGCCTTTGAGCTGACCTTTTCACACCCAGTTGGGTATTTCGTGTCCCGCTTCCTCGAGCTATTGGGAAGTGAATTTTCAAGGCGTCATTTCTCACCGACCTCGGCGTAATACTGGCACGAAGACCGGAACTTTCTCACGGGCGGTTCTACTGCTAAAGCTCCGAGTCATAAATCCGCTATACCAAATGTCTAGTGTATTATTATTGTCCTCTGTCACTGTCTGCACGCGATGTTTCACCCCTAGCGCGCCATGTGTCACCCCTATTATATCCACACTGCACGAAATGTTAAGCAACATTTGGCCTATACTTTGACCAAGGTCCAACTCCACGGAACTGCATCAGCACACAAACCTGCTCAGTTTGTAAACCATATATGTGACCCGGCACAACGACATGAGAAACATCCCACCAAAACACTTTTTGAATAAACAACGCCTGAAGTTAAAGTATCTCCACAATTCCATTATAAATCAATGTTATTTATTTTAATTTTCGGAGATTTTAAGCATTAGAGGATATTATATTTTGATATCATTTGAAAGCTAATGGTATACTCTTTCACATCATTAGAAAACATCAAAATCCCAAAAGTGGGGTTATTCCTCATTATGCTGTGCCGGGTCACATATCGCATTTGATACTCATTAAGTATGACTTGTACAGTACGACTAGTCGGTGCTTCGCATAAAGTACTGTAGGAACTTTGGGTGGCATTCTATACTCATTGCGTGTGACTTGTACTCGACTAGTCGGTGCTTGGCATAAAGTACTGTAGGAACTTCGGTGGCATTCTATACTCATTGCGTGTGACTTGTACTCGACTAGTCGGTGCTTAGTATAAACTACTGTAGGAACTTTGGCTTGCAACCTGGTTATTTTTTTCATTATTTTACTTTATCTGTAATCATTGTGAAACATTTCACTCTTGATAATCTGTTTAGGCCTATGCAATTTGCACTTCCCTAACAATCTTGACATGTTTTACTTGTTTTATTAGAAACTGAAATTACCGTAGTAATGCTGTCCGTCTTAGCCGTGAGAAAATGTGGATGAAGCGTCTTCGGACTATTCAACCACATGGTCTCAACATCCAGGAGGGTAATGACTAACACCATGCAGCTTTCTGATAATCCTTCTTTTGTGTTCAGTCCTTCACACTTCTCTCTTTGGTCTTTCCCCCTCTTGTCACTAATCCCTACCCCACTCCTTGCCCTTCTCTTTGATCTTTCCCCCTCCTCTCACTAATCCCTACCCTACCCCTTGCCCTTCCCTTTGATCTCTCCCTACCAGCTTCACTCTTTGTCCTTTGTTTCTAATCTGTGTCCTATTCACTCTCCCCCCTTCCTTCGTGTACATGTATCTGTTTTGTCCTTGTCACTCTGCCTTTGAGAAAGGTCCTGCTAGGATCGAAACGTCAGGCCCACTAAATTTTAGAAACTGAAATTACTATAAAAGTATATAATGCAGCGCTTTTGAGGTATATTTGTGACAGAAGGGGCGCTACAGAAATGAAACACATGTTGCATCTTTCCTTTAATGGTATGTCGCCTTTTGGCAAATCACGAGCTAAGCTCGATCGGCCTGGCGACCGCGTGATTTCACAGCTTTTGTCAGCCGGGACGATGGGCCCGCGGGTCCGGTCGATCGACAGTTTGCGTCGGCAGGAAGAGGAGAGAGAGAGAGAGAGAGGGAGAGGAGCAGGAAGGGGAGGAGGAGGAGGAGGAGGGGAAGGTGTTAAGGCGGAAGAAATAAGTCTAAAAAAATGACAGTACAACAAGGTTCTGAGCATAAAAAGGCAGCAAGTCAAGCGAAAGACTTCTAAATTGAGAAACGAGAGGAGAATGCGAAGGGGAAGGACGATGGGAGGAATAGACGAAGGATGAAGTCGAAGGCGAAGACGAAGACGAAGACGAAGACAAAGACGAAGAAGTCGAAGACGAAGAAGTCGAAGACGAAGACGAAGTCGAAGACGAAGTCGAAGACGAAGACGAAGAAGACGAAGACGAAGAAGACGAAGACAAAGACGAAGACGAAGACAAAGATGAAGACAAAGATGAACACAAAGACGAAGAAGAAGATGAACACAAAGACGAAGACGAAGAAGAGAAGGGGAAGGGGAAGGGGAAGGGGAAGGACGATGGGAGGAATAGACGAAGGATGAAGACGAAGACGAAGAAGTCGAAGGCGAAGACGAAGACAAAGACGAAGACAAAGACGAAGACGAAGACGAAGACGAAGACGAAGACGAAGACGAAGACGAAGACAAAGACGAAGACAAGACGAAGACGAAGACGAAGACAAAGACGAAGAAGTCAAAGACGAAGACGAAGACGAAGACGAAGTTGAAGACGAAGACGAAGACGAAGACGAAGAAGACGAAGACGAAGACGAAGACGAAGACGAAGATGAACACTAAGACGAAGAAGAAGATGAACACAAAGACGAAGACGAAGAAGAGAAGAACGAGATAAAGACGAGGAAGGAGGAGACAAAGAAACGAAGACGAACAGAGGAGGAAGAAGCAGAATTCGAAGAAGACGAAGACGAAGACGAAGAAGAAAAGAAGACGAAGAACGAGAACTAGAAGAGGAAGGAGAAGACGAAGTAACGAAGAAGAATATCTCTCTCTCTCTCCCTTTCTCTCTCTCTCTCTCTCTCTCTCTCTCTCTCTCTCTCTCTCTCTATCTCTCTCTTCCCAAGCCGTCTCCTTGCCCCGAGCCCGGTCTGCACGAGCGACAGTCGATACGTGCCGGCCAATGCGTTTTGCAGCAGGCATCGATCGTCGGGGGAGGGGGGCGAAGCGATACGGGGAATCAGAACCTATTTAGCACCTCCTTCTCTTTCTCTCGCCCCGCCTCTCTCGACACTCGCTCCCTTCCTCTCCCCTCTCTCCCTTCTCTCTTCCTCCCAATATCGCTCCCTCCCTCTCTCTTCTATCCTCTCCCCTCTCTCCTCTCACTCTCTCTTCCCCCTCCCCATGTTTATCTCTCATCCGTCCGTTTTATCTTTCTATAACTCTCTTCCTCTATCTCATCCTCTCCATATCTCTCTCCCTTTATCTCATCCTCTCTATATCTCTCCCCCCTCTATCTCATCCTCTCCATATCTTTCTCTCCCTGATCTATCTCTCCCCTCTCTCTCACCATCCCTATACCTCTCTTTCCCCCCTCTCTATACATCTCTTTCCCCTCTCTCTCACCACCTCTCTACCTCTCTTTCCCCCTCTCTATACATCTCTTTCCTCTCTCTCATCCTATCTTTACCTCTTTCCCCTTTCTATCTCTTTCTATCTCTCAAATACCCCCTTTCTCCCCTTCTCTCTCCTCTCTATTTCCTCTCCCCCTCTCTCTATATGTATCTATCTCCCTCTCTCTCTTTCTCTCCCACTATCTCCCCCTCTCTCAACCCCCCTTTCTTTCTCTCTCTCAGCCTATCTCTATTTCTCTCTCCTTCTATCTCTACCTCTCTGTCTTTCTCTCCCATCTCCATTTCTCTCCCTCTCTCTCACCCCTCTCTATACCCCCTCTCACCTCTCCCCTCTCTTTCCCCTCCCTCCTCCTCTTCATCGCCCAAAGCAAGCCTTCCTGGTTCCTCGTCCTCCCCCTCCTTCCCCGTCACCAATCGATGGCGAGCCTCCGGGATGTTGTCTCTTTTTCCCGCCGACCAGATTCCGGTCGATCGTCGCCCATCAAAGTTCATCAGCCGTTTGTTTCATTCCCCCCCTCCACTACTCGTTTAGTCTATCCCCTTAGCCCTATACCCCTTCCCCCATACATCGATATTCCCCAACTCATGTCTGCGACGCGGTTCGTTTGTGTGGGCGTCTCATGGCCGATATGTGACCCGGCACAGCATAATGAGGAATAACCCCCACTTTTGAGATTTTGAGATTTTCTAATGATGTGAAAGAGTATACCATTAGCTTTCAAATAATATCAATATATAATATCCTATAATACTTAAAAATTTCTGTCATCGGTTTTAGAACAATTGTGACCCGGCACAGCATAATGAGGAATAACCCTCACTTTTGAGATTTTGAGATTTTCTAATGATGTGAAAGAGTATACCATTAGCTTTCAAATGATAGCAAATTTATTTCCGTGTCACTTTTGTTGTAAATAGTACAAGGGGACTTCGCTCGTTCCTTTGGTACCAGACACAATATAGCAGCACCATTCTAACTCCTCGAAAGAGGCCATTCAAAAAGGCAGGAACTGTACATTTTCATGAAAACAGTACACAAACACGTTTTTTCAACATTTAGAGACAGATTTCGGAAAAATCCTTTAGACATAATAAACCAACACATTAACTTTCCGAAAATACAAAAAAAAAAGAAGAAGATTTTTTATCGAATTGAGAAGATACTTTGACTTCAGGCGTTGTTTACTCGAAAAGTATTTTGGTGGGATATTCCTCATGTCGCTGTGCCGGGTCACATATGCGCTTCCTATACGGAAGTGCACCCGGTACGTCCGGTAGCTTTTGTAACCCTCCAATCTCGTTTCTCATTGAAGAGCTTCCCTCTATATCATTTTTGTTCTCTCTCAAACTTCGACTGCGAAATGCGCTTGGGACACGTACGTACGTGTGCATCGTGGGTATTCGTGTCCACGAATGTATCAGTTGGGTTGTAGAGATCGAAGTGATCGCAACAGAATGTAAAATACAAGCGGGCATGGCGCTTAGATGATGCGGGAATCGTATTCGAGATCGCCGGCCACATTTTGTGGGACGTGAAAGATCAAACGGGTGAAACGTTCCAGGGAGGGACCAAAATGGGAGAGGAAGAGCATGAACAGGGGTGATATAGGAAGTTGGAAGTTATGAAGGGTGGAAGATTGACCGACGAAATTATAGAAAGCGACGTGATTGAAGATATGTAACCCGGCATAACGACATGAGGAATATCCCACCAAAACACTTTTTGAGTAAACAACGCCATAAGTTAAAGTATCTTCACAATTCGATCACAAATAAATGTTCTTTTTTGTTCATTTTCGGAGATTTTAAGTATTAGAGGATATTATATTTTGATATCATTTAAAGGCTAATGGTACACTCTTTCACATCATTAGAAAACCTCAAAATCTCAAAAGTTGGGTTATTTCTCATTATGCTGTGCCGGGTCACATATGGAGGAGGTGAAAGATCATTGAGCAAAGTGGCGGAAGGTGGGACAGGTAAGAGATCGTAAAGGTGAAAGATAGTAGGGTGACTCAGAGAGGAAATATTTGATAGCCGAGAGATCGAAGAGGTGAAAGACCAAAGATGCAAACAAAAATATAAGAGACGAACGATCAAGAAGTTGAAAGATCGAAGAGGTGAAAGATCGAAGAAGCAAACGATAAAGTAGTTGAAAGATCACAGACTGAGGTGAAAGATCAAAGAGGCGAAATATTGAGGGGGCTAAAGATCAAATATAGGCAGGGGATCAAAGGAGCGAAAGATCAAAGGGAAGGACCGCAGAATACAGAGATCAAAAGAGGCGAATGACCAAACAATTGTAAGATCAAAAAGCCAGCCGTAAAATAATAAAATAAAGTTCCGCTGTCTCGATCATTGCCGGTCGCTGGTCGCCCTTGAGGGCGCCTTTTTTCACGAATTGGTAGAAGAAATGTCGGGCGGCCAAAGGCTAGTGTTGTCCTTGTCCGCAGAAGAAAAAAAAAGAACGGTTCCCCGAGAAGCGACCGAGCCCTAACGACACCGTGAAGGTCAGATCCTATCGTCAAGTGTCACACGCTGCGCCTTCGAAAATCGACCATGGGTTTTTTTTTTCGTGGCGCGGTTTTCGCTCTTCCCTTCCTCTTCTCGGAAAGATGCGTCACTGTGGCAACCGAGCCCCCCCCCTCTCCCCCTCCTCACCTAAGCCGTGTGAGATGGCCTTGCGCGTTATTTGTCAGCGCGCGCCCGTGATTCGCAACCTCGTCCTTGTCGACAAGTTAATCCGGATCGCTCCCAACTCCCCTCCTCCCTCCTCCACCTCCCTCCCCTCTCCTCCCTCCGCCTCCTAATGCTCCTCAAATCTCGAGACGTGCGAGGGTGTGGAGAGGTAGAGGAGAGGTAGCGGAGAGGTGAACGCACACTACTTTATTTCACGCTGAAAATGGTGTGTGACTGCCCTCAATGTATATGAAAATTATGCATGTTACTTTGCTTGTTTGCAGACGTTTGTTTGCAGAAGTTGATTTATGTACGTAAAGTGATATACAAAAATGTTGCAAACTGCTTACTGACTAAAATTACCAAAATGCAAATCTTAAAATTTAGTGGGCCTGACGTTTCGATCCTAGCAGGATCTTTCTCAAAGGCAGAGAGAAAGGTCCTGAGAAACAAAGGACAAAGAGTAAAGCTGGTAGGGAGAGATCAAAGGGAAGGGCAAGGAGTAGGGTAGGGATAAGTGAGAAGAGGGGGAAAGATCAAAGAGAGAAGTGTGGAGGAGTGGACACAAAAGAAGGATTTTCAGAAAGCTGCATGGTGTTAGTCATAACCCTCAGTCCTGGATGTTGAGACCATGTTGTTGAATAGTCCGAAGCTAGGATCGAAACGTCAGGCCCACTCAATTTTTAAATTAGTATCTGTATAAGTGTTAACACTACTGAGTATTCTAGTGGTCGTCCGACATCTTAAAAATTTCTTTTTATACTTACTGTGACGGACGACCATTACTGTGACGGACGACCAATAACCTTTGCCAACCTTTAGTCGGCAGAAACTTGGGGCTGTAACGTAGCAAAAAGAAAGGTCTATTGTACGTATAGCGAGCGTGAGCGGGCGCTAGCCTTTCCTCGAGTCGCATTAAACAAATTGAGAAGACTCTGTCGTAAGAAAATGTGTCATTTGCTTAAGCTTGGAGGAGGGGGTGATTCCTCGTGAGGAGACTAACTCTCCAGCCAGCCTGGGGAGTCATTGCCACGCCCTGCAGATAAAACTTTGAGAGCTGACTTTGCGAAAGGAAAAAAAAACAACAACACCGCAACCAAATCCCCTGGATTTAGAAAAAAAAGCGGGTATGGGGCTGTGATAGATAGCTTTCCAGATAGTGTCAGGGTGTATCCCTAGATCGGGCATCTGGTTGTCCTTGTCGGTTTGCACGTCCTTGATACGGTGAGGGGTAGGGCAACCTTGGAAGATGTAGTTTGTTTTCCAGCTCACAAAACGAGATACTGAGTGAACACTCCAATCCCTTCGAGACGAATGCTGGGTATTCATCAGCAACCCCCCCCCCCAAAAAAAAAAAAAAAAAAAAAAAAAAAAAAAAAATCGATTTTCCTGTAGGATTGAGTACACAGGTTGCTCTTCCAGATTCCGGAAAATTGTCAGTATACCTATCAATGTTCAACCAAGGTGCATTCGATCGAACGGGAAATGCAACGGTAATGGTATACTGCGTTTCTTGTTGCCCTTCCATTACTGGCGCCACCACCCCCTGGCAAAGGTTAGTTGAGTATTCGGGAAGGCCGCCACTTTTAGGGCTGGACAGCTCATCAGACGGTGAGAGCGCTACTACGCAGCACCAGATGTTTGAAAAGAAATGTTCCAAGGTTTCCAGCAATTATTCATTAAGCAAACAGGTACACTAGTGAGGCTTCAAAGAAGGTTCATGTATTTTTCAGAAAGCAAGCAACAATGTTTATAGGAGAGGATGAAATTACATTGTACATTTGCAGGAATATTTTTGGATGAGGCATATTGATTTGTGCTTACATGTTATGCCCTGCTTTGTCTTCATTGCTCTGTGCTGTTCTTCTCTGCTCTGCTATTTTCTGTTCTGCTCTGCTCTGTTTTCTTCTGGTCCGTTCTGTTCCATTCCGTTATTCTCTGCTCTGTTCTTTTCTTCCATGTTACGTTCCGTTCCGTTCTGTTCTGTGTTCTTCTTCTATGTTCCGGCCCGTTCTGCTACTCTTCTTCTATGTCCCGCTCCGTTATGCTCTGTTCTGCTCTGCTCTGTCCTCTTCTTCTATGTTCTGTTCCGTTTCATTTCGTTCTGCTCTGTTTTCTTCCTTCTATGTTCCGTTACGTTCCTTTCCGTTCTGTTCTGTGTTCTTCTTCTATGTTCCGTTCTGTTCTGCTACTCTTCTTCTATGTTGCGTTTCGTTCTGCTCTGTTCTGCTCTGCTCTGTCCTCTTCTTCTATGTTCTGTTCCGTTCCTTTACGTTCTGCTCTGTTCTCTTCCTCTATGTTCTGTTCCGTTCCATTCCGTTCTGCTCTGTTCTCTTCTTCTATGTTCTGTTCCGTTCCTTTACGTTCTGCTCTGTTTTTCCTCTATGTTCTGTTCCGTTCCATTCCGTTCTGCTCTGGTCTCTTCTTCTATGTTCTGTTCCGTTCCATTCCGTTCTGCTCTGTTCTCTACTTCTATGTTTTTTTTTCGTTCCTTTACGTTCTGCTCTGTTTTCTTCCTCTATGTTCTGTTTCGTTCCATTCTGTTCTGCTCTTTTCCGTTCCTTTACGTTTTACTCTGCTCTGTTCTCTTATTCTTGTTCTGTTCCGTTCAATTTCTTCTGCTCTGTTCTCTTCTTCTATGCTCTGTTCCGTTCCATTCCGTTCTGCTCTGTTCTCTTCTTCTATGTTCTGTTCCGTTCCATTCTGTCCTGCTCCTTTCCGTTCCTCTACGTTCTACTCTGCTCTGTTCTCTTATTCTTGTTCTGTTCCGTTCCATTCCGTTTTTCTCCGTTCTCTTCCTCTATGTTCTGTTCCGTTCCATTCTGGTCTGCTCTGTTCTCGTCTTCAATGTTCTGTTCCGTTCCATTCTGTCCTGCTCCTTTCCGTTCCTTTACGTTCTACTCTGCTTTGTTCTCTTATTTTTGTTCTGTTCCGTTCCATTCGTTCTGCTCCGTTCTCTTCCTCTAGATTCTGTCCCGTTCCATTCTGGTCTGCTCTGTTCTCTTCTTCTATGTTCTGTTCCGTTCCATTCCGTTCTGCTCTGTTCTCTTCTTCTATGTTCTGTTCCGTTCCATTCTGTCCTGCTCTGTTCTCTTCTTCTATGTTCTGTTTCGTTCCATTCTGTTCTGCTCCTTTCCGTTCCTTTACGTTCTACTCTGCTCTGTTCTCTTGCTCTATGTTCTGTTCCGTTCCATTCCGTTCTGCTCTGTTCTTTTCTTCTATGACCTGTTATATGTTCTACTGCTTCCTGATCTGCTCTGTTTTGCTCTATCTTGTTCTATACTCTGCTTTGCCCTATGCCTCTTCTGCTATGTAAGCCTTTGTACTATAGTCACATAACATAACGTGGACAAGTCACCCGTATGCACGTGCGGGAAATAATTGTATCAATGAGCTAGGCTATCTACAGTTCCACTTATCTTTGGGCCAAGGTCTCGAAAATGATTAAGCGGACGCATCTCTCCGTCATTAACGCAACCATCAAAGTGAGAGATGATCAACAAAAAGAAACCCTGCCGTACAACTGTCACCGCTAATGGCTCCACCGAGCTTTATTTAAAAAAAAAACGGGGGGGGGAAGAAAACTGTCAAAGATGACCGTTCAATCAGGGGAGTTCTCGTTACCCTCAGGGTACGTGCGATCGACCGGCCCCGATTCTTTTTTTTTCTTCCACCGTCTCGGCGTGACTCGACGTGCCTGGCCATTCGTCAAAGCCAGTCGGGCACAGCGCACGGTCATTATCGAACTACCCTGACGGCAGAATATAATAAATATCAAAGATCCATCATGCTGATGGGGGTCTGCAGGACCGCGGAGATCTGGACGAATTGATGAGAGAGACCGAGAAAGAGATGGAGAGGGGGACAGGGAGAGATGGAGAAGGTCAGGGAGAGAGGGACAGGGAGAGGGGGAGAGGGGGGAAAGGGGAGGGAGAGAGGGGGAGAGGGGGAGAGGGGGAGAGGGGGAGGGGGAGAGGGGAGAGGGAGAAAGGCAGAGAGGGAGAGAGGGAGAGGGTCAGAGAGGGAGACAGGCAGAAAGGGAGAGAGGCAGAGAGGGAGATAAGGGAGATGGGGAGATATGAAGAGAGAGAGATGGGCAGGGAGGGGGAGAGGAGGGGAAAAGGGGAGAGGGAGATGGGGAGAGAGAGAGGGGGAGAGAGGAGAGAGGGAGAGAGAGAGAGAGAGAGGGAGAGAGGGGGAGAGGGAGGGAGAGACGGGGAGGGAAAAAGGGGAAAGGGAGATAGAGAGGGAGAGAGACGAAGAGAGGGAGAGAGGAAGGGAGGGAGAGAGGGAGAGAGGGAGAGAGATGGGAGAGAGGGAGAGAGATGGGAGAGAGGGAGAGAGGGGAGAGAGGGAGAGAGGAAGGGAGGGAGAGAGGGGAGAGAGGGGGAGAGGGAGAGAGAGTGGAGAGAGGGAGAGAGGGGAGAGAGGGAGAGAGGAAGGGAGGGAGAGAGGGAGAGAGAGAGAGGGGAGAGAGGGAGAGAGGGGAGAGAGGGGGAGAGAGGGAAAGAGGGGAGAGAGGGAGAGAGGAAGGGAAGGAGAGGGGAGAGAGGGAGAGAGAGGGGAGAGAGGGAGAGAGGGGAGAGAGGGGAGAGAGAGAGAGAGAGAGAGGGGAGAGAGGGCGAGATGAAGGGAGGGAGAGAGGAAGTGAGGGAGAGAGGGAGAGAGGGAGGAAGTAAGGAACATGTGGTCTGTTCTCGATCTCGTCCTAGCTTTCCTCCCTCTTAATCACTCTTTCTCTCTATCTGTCTCTCTCTCTTTCTTGTTCTCGTCCCCTCCTTCTTCGTCACATATGTGACCCGGCACAGCGACATGAGGAATATCCCACCAAAACACTTTTCGAGTAAACAACGCCTGAAGTCAAAGTATCTTCTCAATTCGATACAAAAAAAACATAATTATTTTTGTATTTTCGGAAAGTTAATGTATTGGAGGATATTATGTCCAAAGGATTTTTCCGAAATCCGTCTCTAAATGTTGAAAAAAACCCAGAAGATTTCGGGGGAGTATTTGTGTACTGTTTTCATGAAAATGTAAAGTTCCTGCCTTTTTGAATGGCCTCTTTCGAGGAGTTAAAATGGTGCTGCTATATTGTGTCTGGTACCAAATGAACGAGCGAAGTCCCCTTGTACTATTTACAACAAAGTTCACACGGAAATAATTTTGATACCATTTGAAAGCTAATGGTATACTCTTTCACATCATTAGAAAATCTCAAAATCTCAAAAGTGGGGGTTATTCCTCGTTATGCTGTGCCGGATCACATTATTAGGTCGGCTATTGGTGCGATCCTCGTGACGAGCCTGCGTCAGTGTTCGGTGTTGCCGGCACGCACGGCCGACCGCAGCGGCGACTACAACGGGGTTCGCGGAGCAGCAAGCCGCCAGCCGTTTGTGCACGGCCCCTACACATGCGGGTTGGGTTTTTTTTTTCGTCGAGAGGAGCGCTTTCATTTAGACACAAAATGAGCTTTGACGAGGGCTGCCTTGGGATTAGCGCGGGTCAAGGGGTCCCGCGTAATGACCGACACATTACTGCAGCCGCCATTTGCCACTAGACAGAAAAATAGGACAGACAGAAAGGCATAGATTTATTAGACAAAGGGACAGCGGGAGACAGACACAGAGACACAGAAACGCAGAGACAGATGGAGAAAAAGAACCACATTTTCAACCACATTCACTTTCCTTGGTAGAAATATGGACCGTATGTCCCTTATAAATATATACAACACTTCCATTTGCGACGGATTCTTAGCCATCACAAGTTTCCCGTTTTTCAGTTATTACCAAATATCAGTTTCGTGAAAACCTTGTGGAGACCGATTCAACTTTATTGTCTTTGGTCTCCACAAGAACTAGATTCGGGACCACGTGTTTGGCTCGTGTCAAAGTGCTCTTGAGATCTGTCAGGTCAACCAACATGAACTCATACCGGTTTGGAGTGTGTGTGTGTTTTTTTGGTGTAGTTTTTACAATGATTATCGAAAAAAGATTCGCCATTTCGCATTGAAAATGCAGACGATTATAATTGTGACCAGGCACAATGACATGAGGAATATCCCACCAAAACACTTTTCGAGTAAACAATGCCTGAAGCTAAATTATCTTCACAATTCGATTAAAAATAGAAAATAAAAACATATATTTTTGGACAAATTAAGTATTAGAGGATATTATAATTTTGATATCATTTGAAAGCTAATGGTATACTCTTTCACATCATTGGCAAATCTCAAAACCTCATAAGTTGGGGTTATTCTTCATTATGCTGTGCCGGGTCACAATTTATACCGACCACTCGACGTTTCGGACGAGATGCGCGGGCCATCTTCGGACCAAGAAAAGCTTCGGACGGGAGGAGGAACATTTTGCTCTCTAAAATAATGCAAAAGAGTGAATAATCCACTCGCAAAAAGAGTGACATTTCCCCAAGAAAAGCAAAAAAAAAAAAACGCTAAAAAAAAATGAAAACCGCCGAAAGAGGTACGGAAACCGCTAAAAATCGAGTCTATAGAGGAGACAAAATAGAAGACAATATTTCTTTTTTTAGTGGTCCTCCATAATTATGGCTCCTTAAGACCACCGCACACGAGAGCTATCTGCTGAGCAAAAAGTCTCTCGTGGCCGTTAGCTCAGCACGTATAGCTCACCGTGTGCGCTGAACTTTTGGTGAGATTTCTGCCTCAAGAGGCCGTGAGACCAATAACTATCCTGTTTGATTTGGGCAACCACGTGAATAGGGCGTGCGCTTTCATTGGCCAGTTGCTATGTTTTTTTTTTGCTCAGCACGTACGGTAGCTCAAGTCGCCGCACACGATGAGTTTTCATCCACGAGAGGCGAAAAAAAATCAAACAGGATAGATCTTGGTCTCACGGCCTCTTGAGGCAGAAATCTCACTAAAAGTTCAGCGCACACGGTGAGCTACGTGCTGAGCTAACGACCTCGAGATAATTTTTGCTCATTGGGATTTCACTCTACTCTGAGCGGTTTTCACACCTTTTACAGTGTTTTCCACTCTCTTTTTTTAGCGGTTTTTGGAGCGACGTTCACTCATCTTTTGCCTTTAGCGAGTGCGTGCGCCGAGCTCAAAATGGATGCACTGTCGGGCTAACATGACCCCCCCCCCGACCCCTTTAAGACGGGCGCGGCCATTACACCATTCGTCATCATCAGGGCGACGCATCGCCACCAACGGCTACATTCTCGACAACATCGTCCTCAGCTTTCGTCGTCATAATGGCGCGTTTAAACTCGCACGCGGGTTCGTTGAACCCCCGTGTTTTTCGCGAACTGTACCTGCTGACCGTTTCTCCCCCGTTTTGGGGGGACGGGAAGGAGGGGGTGGGAAGGGAAGTATTCGGAAAGTTTGTGACTGAGAAATAAATTGATACGATGAAGCGCACGTATTTACAATTTTTATTTCAGTAAATAAATCCCCCCCCCACAAAAAAAACCTCCCCAAAACAAGGATTGAAAATATAGCAGAGATAATATTGTGAGCGCGTCGGGTGGCTCCGTAAACGAGGCTGCTGTATGCTACACCGGGACTAAATGGAGAGTGATGGGATCGGCAGCTCTATCGGCGCCGCGTAGGGGAAAAAAAAAAAGCTCCAACACGCGCCCAGAAAATTAGCGTTCACTTAACGGAGCCTTATGCCGTAATGGCTACGCTTGATGGGGGAAAGGGGAACAAATGAAGGGCACGCTTTGTGTAAATTGACAGCGGGTATCAAGACAAATATCTTTGTCCTCTCTCTCAATCCCCTCTCCCTCTTTCTCTCCCCTCTCTCCCTCTTTCTCCCTCTCCTCCCCTCTTTCTCCAGCTCTCTCTCCCTCCCTCTCCCCTCTTTCTTTCTCTTTCCCATCTCTCTCCCTCTCTCTTTCCCTCCCCTCTTTCTCTCACCATCTTCATCTCTCCCTTCCTCTTCCTCCGTCTCTTCTTTTCTCTCTTTCTCTCTCTTTCCCTCTCTCTCACTTCCTCCTCTCTCTCCTCTGCCTCTCTCTCTCACTCTCACTCCCCCTCCCTTTCCCTCTCTCACTCTCTCTCTCTGCCTGTCCTCTCTCGGTATCCCTTTCTTTCTCTCCCTCTCCCTATATCTCCTCTCCGTTCCTCTAGTTGTCATTTCTCCTCCCCCTCTCTCCCCTCCCCATTTCACCCTCTCCCTGTATCTCCCACTCTCTCTCTCCCCTCTCCACTCTCTCCTCTCCCTTCCTCTCTGTCCCTGTCTGGCCCCACTCCCCGTCTACATCTGCCCTGCCCTCTCACTAATCTCTGCCTCTCTTCGACACTGTCTCTTTCTCCCCCTTTCCCCCTCCCTTGTACTCTCACCGCATCTCGTTCATTTTCTAGCCGCCCTTTCTTCACCGTCATGCACTCTCGATCCTCACTCCCCTCCCCTTCTCCTCTCTCCCCGTTACCTCTTTGCCGCTTTTCCCCTCGACTCGAACCTCCTCCTTGTCTTCTCGCTTCCTCCCTCCCCGTCCCTCCGTCCCTCCGTCTCTCTCTCTCTCTCTCTCTCTCTCTCTCTCTCTCTCTCTCCCTCCATCTATCCCCCATTCAACCTCTCCGTCTACATCTGCAACCCTCCCCTCCATGTCTGCCCGACTCCCTCTAAAGCCCGCCCGATATCGTAAACACCGCGGAGACGTTGGGCATCATAAAGATCTGATAATGGCTTTTGAGTGGTTTTCAATCAGCTGATATTGTGACCCACCCTGGCACGGAGAGTTCTACGACAACACGACCGGCCAGCAAAAGGTCCGGCGGTTGATTCTTCCCGATCCAAATCAAAAGCAATCGCCCACAAATCCTGATATAAAAAAAAACAGATCAAGTGTAGGACAAACGATTCAGCACCACACATGTTTGTCAACATGTTGCTTTTTTGAATCACAGTAAAATAAAGCTCAGAACCCCCCCCCAAAAAAAAAAAATACAAGGATTTGTCTGTCAGATAAGATAAAGAGAGATGGTCCATCTCCCCCTTCCCCTTCCTACTCCGACGACGTCGTGACGGACAGTGGAGATGCTACAGATATAGGGATTGATATCGCATCGATAGCGGGAGAGATTATTTACGACCGCCAAGCGCCAGGGACACCAAGTCAGGCGGCGGGACGCGGCGTTTACGACCGACCGAGCGGCGTCGCTGAAGCCGGCCGGGGAAGTCCCCGGCGCGGACGGCGGGCGGAGACGCCTGCTGCATGCAGATGATCCGTCTTCTATCGGAGTATTTTTTGTTTTAAAGAAGGCGAAACGAATACGGACCGCCAGACCGCCGTGTGGAAGTTGAGGCAGGCCGTGAGCGCTCCAGCCACGCTCAATGAGTTAGAGCTAGGATAGAAAAATCGGTGTGCCTTGTTGAGCGGGATACGATACGGGTATCTAGCAACATTCTGCAGATCTTAGTGGGGCTGACGTTTCGATCCTAGCAGGACCTTTCTCAAAGGCAGACTGACAAGGACAACACAGATACATGTACACGAAGGAAGGGGGAAGAGAGTGAATAGGACACGGTTGAGAAACAAAGGACAAAGAGTAAAGCTGGTAGGGTGAGATCAAAGGGAAGGGCAAGGAGTAGGGTAGGGATTAGTGAGAAGAGGGGGAAAGATCAAAGAGAGAAGTGTGGAGGAGTGAACACAAAAGAAGGATTATCAGAAAGCTGCATGGTGTTAGTCATTACCCTCCTGGATGTTGAGACCATGTGGTTGAATAGTCCGAAGACGCCTTATCCACTTTTTCTCACGGCTAAGACGGACAGCATTACTACGGTGACCAAGGGATTCTATGCCCAGTACACTCATATCTGATATCGAATGATCAGGGAGATTGAAGTGATACCCAACAGGGGTGACATTTTACCGGTTTTGATTGTGGACCTATGGCCATAGATACGTTTTTTGAAGGTGTTTTGCATTCTGCAGAGTGACTTTACTTTATAGCAGCATTTTTTTAAGCGGTTATTCTTCACTAAGTTTTCCATAGACCTAATCTGTACCCTTGTCAGTCCAAATGCCATACTCATCAGTCAGGTATTATCTGTATCCATGCACTTTAAAGTGATTATTAATTAAATTGGCAACAAAAACCCTGACTGCATGGATCGCAATTAGATACGGTCGGAGGTCCACTGGTTAAGACGTCTACAACAGAAAAAAAAGAGTCGCGGGTGCGATTTTTTTTTTTTCAATTCAAACTCACATTTATTTCCATGCTTCATGGGAAAAGCTGAACATATATACATGTATAAGCCTTGAGCGGAAAGATATTCACAAACATAAGAATGAATTAATTGTACAAGACTTAAAGGGAAAAATAAGCATGGAGGCATCTTCGGGAAGCCGAGGCTTGTAGTGAAGTGCCTTATTACGAAAAGGGAACAAAGACAAACGGACAGACAGGTCGGAAGTAAACAGACAGAATTCCGCCCGAACTGCCTGTATTTCCTTTTATGCAGGCAATCGGACAAAGCACCTATAGTGAGTATTACATCAAGTAGGGCATAACACACTCACGTATTAATAATAATCATGGGGGCGCCAGTCAGACCCTAACTCCATGTGGTAGAACACCTGTTCACCAAACCATAAACCTGGGTTCAAATCCCAGTGACATCAATTTTCTTTTCTTTCTTCTTTCACAAGTTATAACATTCTAACACAGCTTCCTGACCAATAACTTTCCTTGTGCTAGTTCATCTTTTTATTAGCATTTTTGGTTTTCTTCAGTTTACATTGGTTTTTCATTATTAACTTATAATTATTAGCTGATCAGTTGTTACGTTCGTTTACTCTGTTCTGGTTTTGTCTTGTTTGTCGGTATTTGTCTGTCCCAAGGTTGTTCCTATAAGCCTCGGCTTCCCTTAACAACCTTCATACTCATAATTATATTCTATCGTCATCATTGTTACTATTACTTTTGCTAGCAAGCTTCATTGAAGCTACCGACCACTCTGCATTGTACGTTGTCATGTTGATTTTTGATTTGATGAGTATGTAAATAAATGTAATGTAATGTAAGTTACTTACAAATCCCCCACGTAGGCTATTTGGAATCAGTTGCATTTCGTGGATATCGTCGCACCGATTCTGACGAGTCTCCAATTTCGGGCGTCACACAAAATGGATTCATCAGCGGTCATTTTTATTCACACTTCTATCTCAAGAGGGCGCGCTACCGAACGCTGCTCTACCCTCGATGACGTCACGGTGTACCGTAGCGACGAGAGGGCGCAGCTGTGTGTGCTCAGATTGCCCCGCAAACAGCTCGATCAACGCCTCGGAGATCTGGCTTTCATCGGATTCTCTTAGGACGGAGAGGTGATATTATTTAGGCCGGTGACATTCGATCGAGTGCGTGGAAGTAATTCCAAACCGCAGAGAACGAGGAAAATGGAAAATGGAAAATGGAAAATGGAAAATGGAAAATGGAAAATGGAAAATGGAAAATGGAAAATGGAAAATGGAAAATGGAAAATGGAAAACGGAAAACGGAAAACGGAAAACGGAAAACGGAAAATGGAAAATGGAAATGGATAATGGAAAATGGAAATGGAAATGGAAAATGGAAAAGAAAATGGAAAATCGAAAATGGAGATGGAATGGAAGTGGAAGTGGAAGTAGAAATGGAAATTGAAATGGAAATGAAAATGGAAATGGAGATGGAAATTGAAATGGAAATGGTAATGGAAATGGAAATGGAAGTGGAAGTGGACATGGAAATGGAAATGGAAATGGAGATGGAAATTGAAATGGAAATGGAAATGGAAATGGAAATGGAAATGGAAATGGAGAGGGAAATGGAAATGGAAGTGGAAATGGAAGTGGGAATTTAATGGAAATGGAAATGGAACTGGAAATGGAGATGGAGATAAGATGGAGATGGAATAGGAGTGGGAATGAGAAACAAAATGCTAAAGCAACCGTTGAGTTTTTTTGACAAACAAGTAGTTGATAATTGATAATTTGACTGACGTTCTTCAACACAATGACTCCAATATATACCCAACATGTTTATCAGTGTACATGGAAGTCTGGGCATAGAAACAAAATCATGCATCCATACTTTTTGGATTGTCTTTTCAGAAATGGGTTAAGTACTTGGAACCAGGACAGATTTGTGTGCAACAGTTAAGGCCGATGGCCACGGACGGCCACTTGAGGAAGGCACCGAGCGGGGATTAGCGGGGGGGGGGGGGAGGGGGAAGGTAATCCCATCCTTATCCCTTCCTCAACGCCCGTCTCGAATAGCGGTGTGGGCGGACTAATAACTGCGCACAAGGCCACGCGCGCGCCGCGTCCGGCACAGCCATTCCGAGTAGCGGTCTCCCTCCCTCCGCGCCGATCTGTGGCGACTCTCTTGGGCCCGATGTAGTGGCTCTGCTTCACGCAGAATTCCGCGCTTACGGAATTTATTCGTTCATAAGCAGGTATTCGGCGCTCAAATAGTTAATTAGCGGGATTCCTGCGCTTAACGGGGGACTTTGCGTACGCAACAATAGAGGAATATGGTGGCGGGTTGTCGAATTCGACGACCTAAATTCCAACGGGAATTCAGACAAAACGCCTAGAATAATGTTCATCGACGCAGGT
Organism: Luidia sarsii; assembly: GCA_949987565.1. NCBI lineage: Eukaryota > Metazoa > Echinodermata > Asteroidea > Paxillosida > Luidiidae > Luidia > Luidia sarsii. The sequence goes on from OX465117.1 coordinate 12,300,327, forward strand.
TTGGGCGAGGTATAAATGTAAAAAGAAGACTAGATATCGTCTTAAGAAGAAGGAGAAAGGGGAAGAAGAAGAAACTGGAAAAAAAATCAGAACAAAAAGAATGTCATTTCCGCTACGCTGTAGTGGCGGAAAAGCTAAAGAAGAAGTAGGAAAAAAGATGAGAACAAACAGTAAGACCTTTCCGCTGCATGGTAGCTGAGGAAAAAAAACTACCCCCACCCCAAACCCCCCCAAAAACAAACAAACAAAAACGACCCACACACAAAGGGGGGAGTCGGTTCGAGCAAAACAGGGTTGGGATGTTATACGGGAAGGTCCAATGTCTGATCTTCGTCGAAGAGCCGCCTACCCGGCTCTTTGTATTAAACGACCTAGGCCTGTCAGTGTCTCTTGCCGGAGTGAAGCCTCGTATCTATGGCATCAGTCCTTCCCTTGGCATGAGGGGAGGAGAAGATCTACTTGGACAAGGTTGATAAGAAGGGCTTGTGCGAATCTAGTGCCTTGTGGAGACCTAGTTCAATAGTTGAATAAGTGTCCACAGGGAAATTGTGAAGGTGTAGGCCTATAGGTCTCCACAAGGTTTTCACGAAACTGGTATTTGTAAAAAAAAATCAAAAAGGGGAAATTTGTGACCCGGCACAACGACATGAGGAATATCCCACCAAAACCCTTTTTGAGTAAACAACGCCTGAAGTTAAAAGTATCTTCACAATTCGATTACAAAATTGGTTTTTTTTGTGTAAAGTGGGGTTATTCCTCATTATGCTGTGCCGGGTCACATTTGTGAGTGGCAAGAATTTATGTGTAAGAAGAAGTGATTAAAGGCCTTTATTATAAGGGACATGCGGTCTACATGTCTACCCAGGAAAGCGAATGTGGTTGAAATAGGAGCATTTTAAAAACATTCGTTTCTCACTGGCTTTTTATGGTGCGCGAGTACAAAGCCACGTCTCCACCGGGATACGGATTCAGGTGTGCGTGTGATGTGTGTGTGTCGTGGGGGGATTTGTCGATGCCTATCGCAGGGAGCTGGTATACGTGCAAGGGACGCAGCAGAGGTCGCGTTGCGCGCTTCGCCGGGCACGGTAGCGGGGGACTCTGGCAGCGCGAGCCCCACTGATGCTTGGCGGGACTGCGTGCCGCGTGTCCGTGACTCGTCCTCCGAGGGAGGAAGCTCTACTGATCTTGGCCCGGGGGATCTTTTGATCGGGAATCGGCGGGGAGGAGGAGGGAGGGGGAGGGGGGAGGGATGAGGATGCGAGCGGGGATTATGTGCTTAGGCTTACCCCCTTCCTTTGGCAAGTTTGAAATGACATTGACTTGTCCTTATACCCCGTGTTACCTCACCTTGCCTTGCTCTTTTTTTTTCCTTTTTTTTTTTTGGGGGGGGCTACTAAATGACCGATGACCCTAAACAAAACACTGCCTAAGGTCGAGTTCGGGCGGTCTGTCGATCCTTCGCACGCGAACCCGTGTTCTCGAACCACACGAAACACGACACACGAACGCTGCACTTGCAGTTGACGTCAAAAATCACGCTGACACCACCGAAATAATCCGACCCGTCAAAGCGTACAGTGCAGTGTCTATTTCGAAGCTTGTTTTCACGGATACCATCGGGGCTCATACACGTATGGTTTGGCAACGCGTTCCATCCCTGTCTGTTGCCGTCGGAAAACTATTTTCAGAATCTCTGTCCTTGTTATCGACTGAGAGTTAATCGGATTCCGAAAAGCTTGTGGCGGAAAGACGTCTCGGCCAACAAATTGTTCGCTTTTTTTTGGCTGACAAAAGGGTGCATTACCTACTGAACAGAAACAGAAACAGAAATAGACACAGTTTACAGGTTATTTGTGACCCGGCACAGCATAATGAGGAATAACCCCCACTTTTGAGATTTTGAGGTTTTCTAATGATGTGAAAGAGTATACCAATAGCTTTCAAATGATATCAAAATATAAAATCCTCTTATTCTTAAAATTTCCAAAAAAAGAAAAAAAAAAGAAATTTGATTCGTAATCGAATTGTGAAGATACTTTAACTTCAGGCGTTGTTTACTCAAAAAGTGTTTGGTGGGATATTCCTCATGTCGTTGTGCCGGGTCACATTTAAGTTTAAACTATCGATCTATAGTACGGTGTATCCTGCTAAGCCGTTATATGTGACCCGGCACAACGACATGAGGAATATCCCACCAAAACCCTTTTTGAGTAAACAACACCTGAAGTTAAAGTATCTTCACAATTCGATTACAAAATAGTTTTTTTTTGTATTTTCGGAAATTTTAAATATTACAGGATATTATATTTTGATATAATGGTAAAGCTAATGGTATACTCTTTCACATCATTAGAACATCTCAAAATCTCCAAAGTGTGGTTTTTCCTCATTATGCTGTGCCGGGTCACATATTGCCAGCTCGGTTACTTTATTAACCATAGTCACGGTTAAACTGACCGACTCAAAAGTCCGAGTGAGAACGACGGCCAAATGCGACCAATAGAAATTCAGCTTTCGTCTGGGTGAAATTTTTAGTCCAGTGGAAACGCGGCTAAAAGATAGACCCGCGTATGGATATGGTGACTCTCGCAGTCCTGCGGCTACGGATGGCGGCGCGGGAGGTGCCAACGGAGCCCGTTGTCGACGGGTTGCAAGCAACAGTGAAGCACAGTTCCCCACTCTCCTCCAAAACAAGTCAATCAGCCAACGCGAAATGACAACCCAGACGCCTGTCATCAACTCCCCGATACTCCTTCCCAGGGGAGTGAGTGGGATGGAAGGCATCACGTCCGCCTCGTTCCCAAGCGTGCGTTTCCGCACGACTACCCACCAAGTGAAGCGGAAGATGTTACAGTAGTAAGAAATCTAAAAGAAGGGGACCCCCCCCCCCAAAAAAAAAAAAAAAAAAATCAATCTTAGTTATTTACTAGAGCGTGCTATTGGCGCAGACTCCCTGGGGTCCGGGGACGGGTTACCCGGTTCGCAAGCAGAAGTGGTTTTGGTCAAGGGAGCCACACGGCCAACAATTAGCGAATCGAGGGTCTGGTGTAACTACTCCCGGTTCTTTCTTCCCCCCCCCCCCCCAAAAAAAAAAAAAAAAAAATCAGAGACACGCACGACGACTTTCGTCCGCGCCTCGGTGTGACATGGTTCGGTTCTGAGAAGAAAAAGGATATGATGCGAAGTGAGTACGTCAAGCGTAAGACTTCTAGATTGAGAAAGAAGAGGGGATGGGGGAAGAGGAGGAGAAGGGGAAGGGGGGGGGAGAGGGGAAGGGGAAGGAGAAGAAGAAGAAGAAGTAGAAGAAGAAGAAGAAGAAGAAGTAGAAGAAGAAGAAAAAGAACATGAAGAAGAAGATGACGAAGAAAAAGAAGAAGACAAAGAAGTAGACGACAAAGAAGAAGATGGCGAAGAAGAAGAAGAAGACAAAGAAGTAGACAACGAAGAAGAAGAAGAAGAACAAGACAAAGAAGTAGACGACAAAGAAGTAGACGACGAAGAAGAAGACGAAGTGGACTTTTTGACTTTTCAAATGGAAACCTTTTTCAAATCCATTTTATATGAATATACAAACATGGAAGTAAACAAATAATGAACATACATGAAAATAAACAGAAATGGTCTTAGAAGTAAAATACTTTTAGCCGAAGACAGAGGCATTACACCACATCTCGCTCGTGCGAGGTCCCGTACCAACAGTTAAAATACATCAGTGAAAACAGGGAGGAAAAGGATGAAAAGAAGAAGACGAAAAAGAAGAAGAAGGAGAAAAAAGAAAAATAAGAAGAGGAAGAAGAAGAAGAAGAAGAAGAAGTAGAAGAAGAAGAAGAAGAAGAAGAAGAAGACTTTTTTGACTTTTCAAAAGGAGAACTTTATTTCAATGTTTTGAAAATAACCGAAACAAAACAAACCAAAATAAACAATATTTACAAGTAAGACTTGAAAATAATCAACTAAATAAATGAAGAAGAAGAAGAAGAAGAAGTAGAAGAAGCACTAAAAGCAGAGAAGAAGAAGAAGAAAACGAATGCTATGGATGAAGAGGAGAAGAGGAAAAAGATATCCTTACGACAAGTAAAAAGAGTTTCAAAAGCGAGGCTTCTCATCTCATGCACGCTGAAATACACGCTCCCATTATATACCATGGACGTAATACCACCACCTAATGATAACACTCGTTCCTCAAGAATGTGCCACGTCCAGTCGATCAACTAGAAGTCCCGATGTAAAGGAAAATAATTAGCCGCTAGCGGTCTGCGTCGGAGAAGCTGCCCCTTGGGTGAGATAAGATGGTGGCACTTCATCACGCAGATCTACCGCCAATGTGTCCAACCCGTTGACGGATTGATAACAGGCGCCCTTCCGCTCAACAAAAACGTCTTCGGAGCGTTCAACCCTTCCTCCAAGGTTCAACATCCCCCCAAAACAGAACGGATACCCGAAATCAGCACAACTGGCACGCGAAGTACCAACGTGGAGAAACGGCCGTTCGGTGACGCACGACATCCGGTCCCGCCGGTGAGCCAACTTACTGTCGGTCTGACCTCCTCTCGCTTCAGGTCCAAGATAAATTAAAAACTAAAAAAACCGTAACGATCATAACAAAAATGAAGACATTCCGAGCAGCTGCCTGCGCTGATTAAATTCTTGCTCCCGGATTTGCCCTCGGTAATACCCGGTGTGTCGTTATAAAGTGTGTTGTGATTCAGGCCTACATGTTTGTTTGATTGCGTGTTTGGGGATATTTTTTTTTGGTCTTGTCTTCGGAGACGCTTCGCAGACGTTCGGCGGGCACGCGTCACGACACGCAGACGCTGCGACGCGACGACCGGAAGTCCGCGCGGTGTCGCGTTCCGCGTACGGCGTGCCGACGAATAACCAATTGGTCCGTCCCGCGTATAATACACATAAAATTATCATACCCCCACTTTCCTAAAAAGACAAATGGCCGCTGGCTTCAGTTTGATGTTTCGAGGGCTCGTTCGCTGCTGATCATCGCTGCAGTCGACGCGTTGATCCAATGGACCTTTCCCATGAGATATGCAAATAAGAGCTGGCGCATGCGCTTTACTAAAATTGGTGGGCAAACGAGTGCGCGTTGCGTGCAGGTTTCGAAATACGCGCGCAGGAGACGCTGAATAAGCCAATGACCGCACGCCAAACTGTTAGTGAGAAGGAACGCGTGCACGCCCGTGGAAAACTATGATTGGTTGGCAGCCCGCTTGCCCACCAATTTAGTTAAGCGCATGCGCTAGGTCTAATTTGCATATTTCATGGGAAAGGTCCATTGGCTAGTCCTTGTGATAATTATGTCATCGCTTACAATAACCGCTGGCTACAGTTTGTTTTGACCGGGTTTTTGTTTGTTCGTGAAATCTCGTTCGGATTGCGGATAGTTTTTATTTCGGACGGAAAAAAAACGTTACATCCTCGCTGCGCCTCGCTGAGTAAAAGATTCCGTTTTACTCCCAATTGGTGGCCCAGAGGCAAGGTGACTCTCTCCAACCCGTCTCAAGACGACCCCCGTATTGATTCGGTTCTGGCGAAGATCATCGACTCCATCAGCCGGTATAATCGATGTTGTATCGCCGAGGAGTTTAACCTGCATAATATTATCCGCGTGGAAGTTGACACGATTCCAAACGGTAATACTGTAGTGTGTGACCATACCAGACCTGGTTGGTCACTGTTATTTAAATAGTTTTTGTGGTTTCCTCCAGAGTTGCCTGCTACTTGTGGCAGTTGCATTGTTAAGTTCCCCATTGTACTGTAGTCTGCTGTCTGCCTGCATCTGGCTAATTCTTGAATGCCAGTACACCTGTACATTGCTCTTTACTATTATTGCGTACTTGCTGGCAGGCTTGGAGTTCTTTTGTTGCAGAGCTGGCATGGGCCCTATATAAGACAATTGTGTGGGGACCATGGTCAGTTCTGCTGTTCTGACTGATAGGGCGTGGTTGTATTTACCGGTAGCTGTGCCTCAGCACATGGGCCATGGTGTTGTGTAGTGTTGTCTTGCCTGGAGTCCTGTATTTTATCAGGTATTGATTGTTGATTTGTAAATAGTGCCTCTTTTTGGCCATTTTTTATGCTACCATACACCTGCATTTAAACAGCCAAATTGTACATGCCACAAATGGTTGTTTTTCTCTGAAATAAATTAAAAATCATGATTTGTACTTAGCTAATAGCTAATCTATTTTGATTCCTCGGCCTCTGTTGGTAAAAACTTAACCCCTATTTCCTTAATTTGATACCACTTGGTTACAAGTGGACAGTTGAAGCGAGGGGCACCGCGGTCACGTAAAACCCCTCAAGAGGTACCAAGATACTCTGAAGGCAAACCTGTAACGCTTTGCACCTCCCGCACAGGACACACACTGTATACCGCAATTTACCACAGTGCCCACAGGGGTGTAGGCTCACATACCACAGGACACCACAAAAACCACGCTGTGGAATGTCGTGTCGTTCTAATGTATACAGTTTGCAGATGGTAATGTAGAATCCTCATGTTGAAATCGTACGGTCTGGGAAAAGTAATATACAGCGATCAAACAAGTAAAAGAAAAACTGAATGTGAACTTTAAAAAACATACAAAATATGCATTTCTCTCTTTCTGCCATTTTGCTTTCGAGAAAGGTCATGCCCTCCTAATGGTTGATAATTTTGGAAAATGGGAATGAAAACTTTGACTGGCTGGGAATCCGAGACCTCTTACCATCTGAGCTATCCAGCCCTAAGATGGCGGCCTTCCCAAACTATTAACCAACTCACCAGTCTTTAGCAAGGCGAGGGTGCGCCGGTCAGAAGCATTGAGTCATTAACTGCCGTGTATCTCGAGTGATCACTATTTTGCTTCAAGATATACAAAGATGCTGCAGATATGTTTGAAAATATGATGCAAAGATGGTGCAAAGATGTTGCAAGGATGTTGCAAAGATGATGCAAAGATGATGCAAAGATGCTGCAAAGATGATGCAAAGATGTTGCAAAGATGATGCAAAGATGTTGCAAAGATACTGCAAAGATGTTGCAAAGATGATGCAAAGATTATGCAAAGATGTTGCAAAGATGTTGCAAAGATGTTGCAAAGATGTCGCAAAGATGATGCAAAGACGTTGCAAAGATGCTGCGAAGAGGTTGCAAATAAGCTGCAACTGAGATGTTGCAAAGATGCTGCGAAGATGTTGCAAAGATGTTGCAAAGTGCTTACTGACGTCAATGATCGATTTTCAAACCTCAGATAAAAAGAAATAGAGAGCCTTGCGTTTCTCTCTTAGCAGGACATTGTCCCAAAAGCGGAATGAGATTTTATTTTCTTTGTTTTCGTGGGCAGAGATCTGCCTTCGAGAAAAGGTCCTGCAATGTTCGGAACGTCAGGGCAAAAAGTGTCGGGCCCAATAATGTTGGCCCAAAATTTCGGCCGCTTTTTTCCCTTCGCTGTTCCTCACCGATTTTGATAATGTAATCCGAGAGTTCTGCCTTTCTCGACAAACAATGTCAGCATTTTGGCGGCCTTTCAAGCAAATTAGGCCTATTTCTAAAAGATGATTTGACATACTAATTTGATTCAATATTGCCCAACTTTTATGGACTTAATTGGAACACAAACCGATATAAACATGCACAGAAAGCACATAGGAAGGACTATTAAGTCGCACGAGAACCCCCCCCCCACACACAAAGAGACACCACATGTTTGACATGATTCTATTTCTGAAACGGCCCCAGTTTCTCTCCAGAAATCACCCCCGCAATCAGGTTAATGCCTCATCCAAGGCTGCATCTTGCACTCGGACAAAGACCGCCAACGGAAAAAAAATTTGTATCAATAAAATCCCCCCGCCAAAAAAAAAACATAATGAGGAATAACCCCTACTTTTGAGAAGTTTGAGATTTTCTAATGATGTGAAAGAGTATACCATTAGCTTTCAAATGATATCAAAATTATTTCCGTGTGAACTTTGTTGTACAAGGGGACTTTGCTCGTTCCTTTGTCACCAGACACAATATAGCAGCGCCATTCTAACTCCTCGAAAGCGGCCATTCAGAAGGGCAGGAACTTTACATTTTCATGAAAACAGTACACAAACACTGCCCCGAAATCCTCGTTTTTTTCAACATTTAGAGACGGATATCGGAAAAATCCTTTGGACATAATATTCTCCAATATATTAACTTAATTATTTTTTTTTTAATTGAGAAGATACTTTGACTTCAGGCCTTGTTTACTCGAAAAGTATTTTGGTGGGATATTCCTCATGTCGCTGTGCCGGGTCACAAATGATATCCGTATGTTTTCATCCGGCGAACAGACAGGCTTATCGGCGGGATCTTTCATCTATTCAAATCCCATTATTTTTTGGGGGGCTATACTCCAGTCCACGTTGAATCAGTGAAGAACCCCAGTCTCGCACAATAATGTTTGCCAACAAGGAGCTAGAAATGCCCGCGGGAACTTGAAGCAGTCCCTAGGTGAGCTGCGGAGATAAACGGCCAATTAATAACGATTTCCGCTCGCCGGAAAGAGGGACGTAATTGATTTCTGGGTTTTTTTTTTGGTCGTTATACTAAGTGTCTTTCAATTCAACGGGTGGTTTTGAGTGGGGGAAAAAAAAGAAGAAGAGCGGTTATAGGGATAATAATTCCCGTCAAAATTGTTGATTCAATCCCGAAGGTGCCAGATGGTACAGATGGCTACATTCCATATTCAGCATTGACACAGCTTGGGCCAGAAGCCACGAATAAAAGAAGAAGAAGAAGAAGAAGAAGAAGAAGAAGATGAGGAAAAACAGTCCAGGCAATAGTTATGGGGATGCTGTTTTTCTTGTCCGTTGTATCATCCACGCATTCACCTCCGCGCACCCAGTACTGGTATTTATACAGAGCGTAGAAAACACAGTGGTCAAATGTCATTGCTAAGTCTTGCAGCAATGAGTATACGTTGTATAATTATAATTATATGAAAGTAGGTCGCACCTTCCCTTGCGTCGGTCGGAAAGGCCATTTTTAAGGAACTCCTTAGATGATTGGAAAAAAAGGGAGAAGGGGAAGGGGAAGGAGAAGGAGACGGAGAAGGAGAAGGGGAAGGAGAAGGAGAAGGAGAAGGGGAGGGAAAAGGGGAAGGAGAAGAAGAAGGGGAGGGAGAAGGGGAAGGAGAAGGAGAAGGGGAGGGAGAAGGAGAAGGGGAAGGAGAAGGAGAAGGAGACTTTTTTTTGACTTTTCAAATGGAAACTTTATTGCAATCCATTTGACATGAATCAACATACATGGAAAAAAAGGGAGAAGGGGAAGGGGAAGGAGAAGGAGAAGGAGAAGGAGAAGGGGAAGGAGAAGGAGAAGGAGAAGGGGAAGGAGAAGGAGAAGGAGAAGGGGAAGGAGAAGGGGAAGGAGAAGGAGAAGGAGAAGGAGAAGGAGAAGGAGAAGGAGAAGGAGAAGGAGAAGAAGGGGAAGAGAAAGAGAAAGATAAGGAGAAGGAGGAGGAGACGGAGAAGGAGAAGGAGAAGGAGTTAAAGGAGTTAAAGGAGAAGGAGAAAGAGAAGGAGAAGAAGGATGGGAATGAGAAGAAGAAATACGTTGTATACGAAACAATGTCACCCTTGTCCCGCGACAGTCGAAAAAGACAAAGAACTCCGTAGATTTTTGCAAAACAAAAAGGGGGCATAAGGGCCTTAATGAAAGAGAGTGAGTTGAAGGAGAGAGAAATAGAGAGAGAGGGGGTAAGAGGAGAACAAGGAGAAGGAGGGGAGAAGGAGAGGGATAGGGAGAGGGAGAGACAGGGAGAGGGGAGGAAGAGGTAGGGGAGAGGAAGAGGAAGAGGGAGTGGGAGAGGGAGAGGGATAGGGAGAGGGAGAGGGAGAGAGAGGGGGAGAGGGAGAGAGGAGGAAGAGGTAGGGGAGAGGGAGAGGGAGAGGAAGAGGGAAAGGGAGAGAGAGAGAGAGAGAGGGAGAAACAGAGGCAGAGGGAGAGGCAGAGAAAGATGCAGATAAAGAGGCACAGGTAGAGGGAGAGGCAGAGGGAGAGGCAGAGGGAGAGGCAGAGGGAGAGGCAGAGGGAGAGGCAGAGGGAGAGGCAGAGGGAGAGGCAGAGGGAGAGGCAGAGGGAGAGGCAGAGGGAGAGGCAGAGGGAGAGGCAGAGGGAGAGGCAGAGGGAGAGGGAGAGGGAGAGGGAGAAGGAGAAGGAGAGGGAGAGGCAGAGGCAGAGGCAGAGGCAGAGGGAGAGGGAGAGGCAGAGGGAGAGGGAGAGGGAGAAGGAGAAGGAGAGGGAGAGGCAGAGGGAGAGGCAGAGGGAGAGGCAGAGGGAGAGGCAGAGGCAGAGGCAGAGGCAGAGGCAGAGGGAGAAGGAGAAGGAGAGGGAGAGGCAGAGGCAGAGGGAGAGGGAGAGGCAGAGGCAGAGGCAGAGGGAGAGGGAGAGAGAGAGGGAGAGGGAGAAGGAGAAGGAGAGGGAGAGGGAGAGGGAGAGGGAGAGGGGGAGGGAGAGGGAGAGAAAGAGGAAGGAGAAGAAGGAGAAGGAGATGGGGGAAGTTGAAGGAGAAGGACCACTCATGCTATGGGATAAACATTTATAATCCACTTTCGATCAATGTTCATCTAACCCAGGGTCTAATGAGAGCTGTTTGTCGAGTGCGGAGTTCCCTTTCATTCTTTTTTCAGCAAGCGTGCGAGGAGTATTGGACAAAGGGCAGGACAATACTAGTCCCTCGCCGTGTATATCTGAGGTTCCAGCAGACGACCGAGTGGGTTGTACTCCTTCGAGGCAGGGAAGAAGCAAAAATGCAGTATCGCGCCCTCAACGGACTATTCCATACCACGGCCCGTCACCTCGGCAGCTTCAACGTTCTCGCAAGGAGTAACGTAACCGAATGGAGACTATACGGGCGGACATTTTGGTCTGGTTCCCTGCAGCTAATCGTGTTGCCAAACCGAGGCTGTACAGACGAAAATATAGTCTGGTACTCCGCGTTGTCACTCAAAGTAATGTGAGTGACCAGCACAGGTTTAATATGGAGCCTAACCGCTTCCACATACAACAGTGTAAGACAAGGGTCAATAGGGTTCGACTAATTATTCACAGGCATCTAAGAGACAGAGGCTCAAGCTACAACTTTCAGTCGAATCCCCAAAAGCAAGACGCTCACGTATAGAAGAAATAGTTGAGCGTGAAGGTGCGTCTCCCGTCGCTTTTCACTGCGGTAGCGTACTGTTTTGAGCGTGCACCCTTTTACAAGCGGCGAACTCCAGACGCGACTGCCGAACGCAAGAGGGCGCCCTGTCGCAAGTCAAGGTCCCCCACCGCCGAGCGAGTGAGCATCGTGGGGGGGGGGGTGAGAGGGATGACGTCAGCGCGTGCAACGCCGCCCCGGAGTGGTGCGCGCAAGAGATGGAGAGAGCCACGCAGCACGTCGAGCGTGTACATACAACGACAACAAAAAAACCACCGCCAGGAGAGGAATGAAAACAGCGAAGAAGTAAGAGAGAAGAAAAAGTGACGGTGAGATCACAGCCGAGTCTCTGACCGTATCCAGTCGGCCTGCGTTCTCCCTGGAGAGTGCTTCAGTCACCCGCGGTCTCGTCGTCCTCTCGACTCGTTCTACTGGCCGTGTACGCAGGCGATCCCGCACCGAGAGAGACAGAGTGAGCGAGAGAGAGAGAGCGAACAGACGGCTCGCAGGCGGAGTTGGCCGTCACATCGGGCTCCGAGCCACCCACAGTGAAGATACGCGAGAGCATCGATTCAACGAAACTTGTCTTCTCAACCGGCCGCTCTGCGTCCTCCTTTTGAGGGAGACGCCCCGACATCTCAGCCGAGCCGAATGCATGCGGTCGACGGGTTCTTAGTCGTCTTCTCCTCGTCCTCCTCTTCTGTGTCCCAGGTGCGGGGTTAGACTGGGACGCAGCGCGGACGTCCTTCCGAAGGGAGCGAGCGAGTGAGGCAGAGAGAGAGAGAGAGAGAGCGCGGGGAGAAAGGGGAAGAAAAAAAAAACCCTCGCAATTTGCAACTTGGTGGCGGTGATCGCTCTCTCGTCTCACTTTGTGCTATTTGCATCGCCCTGACGACCGTCGTAGAGGGGAGTGATGTAAGTTAGAGAGAGAGGAGAGAGATAGTTTGTGGGTCTCGGTGTGGTCACGCTGTGTCCGCTCGCAGTCCGAACTGCCGTCCTTCGGACTACAGACCGCCCCACACCGCCAGAGCGCGCACGAAGTACAAGGAGACGGCGAGACTCCGAGACAGAGAGAGAGAGAGACAGACAGAGACACGCTCGCACCGGGGACTGGGTCGGTGCACGGTCAGGAGTCCCACCCCGTCCCGGAAACCCCGCCGCGTGAAGCCGCACGGGACTTGGACGCGTCACGGTCTGGCCCCCAAAAAGGGTCCGAACGGAACGGTGACCTTGGAGAAAACGAAAAGCGGGGGAAACACTCCGCCGCCGGTCAAGATGCGCGGACATCGCTAGCGGAAGCCAACGCGGACTCGGATTGAGACCTCTCCCATAATACGAGGCATCGCGGGGCGATATTGTGGAGCTGAGCTCCAACAACAACAACAGTATAACCACCACCACCACCACCAACAACAACAAAGTCAACAACAAAATCAACAACAACAGCAGAAGCAACATAATCAGCAACATCGTCAGCAACAGCAACAGTAACAACACAAACAACAGCAACAGCAACAACAACAGCAGCAACAGCAACAACAACAGCAACAGCAGCAGAAAAAAACAAACAACACTAGAGGATCACCTCATTCACATTCTCCTCTCTCCGTTTTTTTTTTGCTCTGGAAAGGAACAGTATAAACGCGGAGCGTGAAGACGGACCCTGCATCGGACTAGTCTGCGCTGTGCAGTTTACGCAACGTCCTTCTAGTCTGTGTGGTGCCGGGACTTTTTCGTTCGGCGTATAATAAGGACTCGGCGCGTCGATTTCGAGTGCGCAGCTCTGCCCGGTTAAAGTTTACGGAGGGACGAGGGGGTTGGGGGCTGGAGAAAGGGCTGGACTGTTGAGAAGTGGCGGAGCTGGAGAGGAGTGGTTGTCTTGGCGTTACTGACTCGGGGTGTGTGTTGGCTGAGCGAGATCTGCGGGGACTGAGCAGGAGGTCAGCCGTCTTCTTGATTCGGAGTTGACGGTCTTGGCTGTGTGTCTGTGAGTGGTTTTGTTCCGAGGAGGAGGAGGAGAGGGGTGAGGGACGCCGCCCCAAAATTCTTCCAAGATGGGCTCCGAGCCGCCGCTAGCCTTCCCCAACAACTCCAACCCCAACCCGCCGCCCCTGCACCAGCCCTACTCGCCCACCGAGTCGGCCCTGGACGACCAGGACTACCTGGGCGAACTGTACGACCTGATGCGCTCCGTGGTCCATCCCAACGGGCACGAGTGGTTCCTGATCGCCGTCTACGGCGCCGTCTTCGCGGCCGGGCTGGCCGGCAACCTCCTGGTCTGCTTCGCCGTGCTCCGGAACGAGCACATGCGCACCGTCACCAACTACTACATCGTCAACATGGCCGTGGCAGACGTGCTGGTCGTTCTCCTCTGCATGCCGGCCAACGTGATGGTGGACACCACGGAGACCTGGTTCTTCGGCGACAAGGCCTGCCGCATCCTGCCCTACATCCAGGTGAGTGCACGGGCGGACAGAGAGGAGGGAGGAGGAGGCAGGAGAGAGGAATATAGAGCGAGATTGAGGGAGAGAGAGAGAGAGAGAGACGAAAGAGAAAGAGAGAGAGAGAGAGACGAGAGAGAAAGAGAGACGAGAGAGACGAGAGAAAGAGAGAGAAAGAGAGAGAGAGAGACGAGAGAAAGAGAGAGACGAGAGAGACGAGAGAAAGAGAGAGAAAGAGAGAGACGAGAGAAATAAAGAGAGAGAGAGACGAGAGAAAGAGAGAGAGAGAGACGAGAGAAAGACAGAGACGACAGAAAGAGAGAGAGAGAGAGACGAGAGAAATTTAGTTTTGTCTTTTTGGCCCGCCATAAGCGGGGTTCTAATGTCTAAACCGCATTCCACTATAGCCCAGTAGGGCGTTTCGGTTATAACAATTCACAGCTTTCATGTACACCTTGCACTCCACTGCCTACCCCATGTTGTAATAAACCCTCCTAGAACATAGACCTTGTCTCCTTGCCTTCTTTTGGCGGTCCATTAAGTCCAAACTGTTTTTCATGCGTATGAGCGGAGCGAAGTAGCATGAAAAGAGAGAGAGAGAGACGAGAGAAAGAGAGAGAGAGATGAGAGAAAGAGAGAGAGAAAGGGAGAGAGAGAGGGGGGAGAGATAGATGGATATAGATAGATATATATATATATATAGAAAGATAGACAGAGAGAGAGGGAGAGAGAGAGACGAGAGAGAAAGAGAGATGGAGATGGAGAGAGAGATGAGAGATAAAGAGAGAGATGGAGAGAGAGAGAGGGAGAGATGGAGAGAGAGGGCGTGAATAACCCCCACTTTTGAGATTTTGAGATTTTCTAATGATGTGAAAGAGTATACCAATACCTTTCGAATGATATCAACATTATTTCCGTGTGAACTTTGTTGTAAATAGTACAAGGGAACTTCGGTCGTTCATTTGGTACCAGACACAATATAACAGCACCAGTCTAACTCTCGAAAGCGGCCACTCAAAAAGGCAGGAACTTTATATTTTCATGAAAACAGTACACAAACACTCCCCGAAATCCTCGTTTTTTTAACATTTAGAGACGGATTTCGGAAAAATCCTTTGGACTTAATATCCTCCAATACATTAACTTTCCGAAAATACAAAGAAACAAAAATTGATTTTGTTATCGAATTGAGAAGATACTTTGACTTCAGGCGTTGTTTACTCGAAAAGTGTTTTGGTGGGATATTCCTCATGTCGCTGTGCCGGGTCACATATTGTATATCTAGAACTGCAGCGGGGAGCAGTGCATGCGTTCCTTGCAGCGGCTGCGCGCAATGCACACATCGTGCACCGTGCCAACTGGAGAATGAACGCCCACGATATCCGTGTGTATCGTTGGATGATTGACGAATCTTGGCCGTTTTTTCGAAATGAAGGCTTAGGCTCGAGCTTAGGCTTCGGTCAGATTTATCTAACTCGTTATAATATCACAGGCATCTAAAAACAAGCCCCAGTTTCTTGGTGAATACCCTGCATACTTGTAGTCTAATTTTTACTGTAATTTACTTGTAGTCTAATTTTTACTGTAATTTACTCTGTAATTTACTCTGCCTTTGAGAAAGGTCCTGCTAGGATCGAAACGTCAGGCCCACTAAATTTTAAGATTTACATTTTGGTAATTTTAGTCAGTAAGCAGTTTGCAACATTTTTGTATATCACCTTTTACTGTAATAGTTTATTTTTGTTCACCTTTGTTCATCACTTTCTTTTGTGGTTGTGTTTGTTGTAAAGTGCTTTTAGGTTTTACGTATAAATACCTGTTATTTTTTATTATTATTATTATTATTATTACTCCTACTACTACCTATCAAGCCAATAAAGCTTCAAATTCGAAAACAAACCACAACCTGGATTTTTCAGGTTTTGTCAGACGGAGACGAAGCCTGAGCCCGAGCCTAAGCCTTTATTTCGTAAACGGCCAATAGGGACGGGGCACAAGCGTGGATAAGCATTCGGGGCGCGAGGTGGATGCGGAAAGTACGCGGTGACACACGGCATGAATCGTGTCCTTGCGTGGACTGGGTATTAAGCCATGACCGCAAGACGAGTCAGTAGATCAATGTTGCACGCAGGGGGTGGGGGAGGTAGAGGGGGGATAGAGGGGAAGGGGTTTGGAGAGGGATGGAGATCGAGAGGCATGTGGAAGAGAGATAGAGGGGTGAGAGAAAGGGTGGGAGAGAGGGTGAGAGAGGGAGGGTGAGAGAGGGCTGAGAGAGGGGTGAGAGGGGGTGAAAGAGAGGGTGAGAGAGCTGATAGAGAGGGTGGGAGAGAGGGAGAGAGAGAGGGGGTGAGAGAGGGCTGAGAGAGGGGTGAGAGGGGGTGAAAGAGAGGGTGAGAGAGAGAGGGGGTGAGAGAGGGGTGAGGGAGAGAGTAGGAGAGAGAGAGGGGGTGAGAGAGAGAGGGTGAGAGAGAGCTGAGAGGGGTGAGATGGGGTAAAAGAGAGGGCGAGAGGGCTGATAGAGAGGGTGGGAGAGAGGGTGATAACGAGAGGGTGAGAGAGGGGTGAGGGAGAGGGTAGGAGAGAGAGAGGGTGAGAGAGAGAGGGTGAGAGAGGGTGAGGGAGAGGGTAGGAGAGAGAGAGGGTGAGAGAGAGAGAGGGTGAGAGAGACAGAGAGAGAAAAGGAGAGAGGGAGAGAGAGAGGGAGAGAGAGTGTGTGTGAGAGAGATGGTGAGAGAGAGGTGGAGAGGGAGAGAGAGGATGAGAGAAAGCGGGTGAGAGAGAGGGGTAGAGAGAGAGATAGAGAGAGAGAGAGAGGGGGGTGAGAGAAAAAGAGAGAGAGGTGAGAGAATAAAGACAGATAGAGAGATGACTCACTGTGTCACCGGACATCAGTGTGCTGTGCTGTTGTGTTTTCAGGACGTGCTTTGGTTTTCAGTATACGTTGACATTTTGATTTCGACGTGAAATAAGAAGTGGCGATCGTTTCGGTTCGTGTTTATTTTTTTCTTCGGTGTCGACAATATGGGGCACTGGTTTTCCGCGAACTAGACTACGCTGTATAATTCGTTTCAGCTCGACAACACGAAAATGCAAATGGGGAACGATGTTTTTTTTGGGTTTTTTTCCCTCCCGCTGTCAAAAGTTTGAGTGTTTGCGATGATTGAAGCGAAATGGGCGATGACCTTTCCCGTAACGACTGCTCGGACGCAACTATGCTGATGGTTAGCAAATCGCTCACTCGGGACTTCAGAGGGAAATTGTCGTGAGGAGGAAGGGCAGGGGGAAGATTACAGACTAAACTAAGACAGATAAGGAGTGCGAGATAGGGAGAGGGGGCGGACAAAGAACGGGTTGAGAGAGAGAGGAGAATGAGGAGGAGGGACGGGTAAAGTGAGGGAAGGAGGATGGAGAGAATGAAGAAAGAGAAAGGAGAGGGAGAGAGAGGGGAGCGAGGGCCGGAGAAGCTCTGAAGCTTGAAGCTCGAATCTTAATTACTCCCAATGTCTGTATAACCTTAGCCGAGGACGTGTCCCGTTTCCAGCTGAAAGTGCGTCTGACGTCGACCGAAAATGGCGGTTTTAACCATTGCCCATGCATCATGTTGGTTTGACTGAGTTTACACACACACGCACACCCACCTCCGTTACACGCATACCTGAATCTGTATCCTTGTGGAGACATGGCTTTGATCTCGTGTACTATACAACCGCGTGAGAAACGATGTTTCAAAAAATGCTCCCATTTCAACCACATTCACTTTCCTGGGTAGAAATTTGGCAACCACGTGAATAGGGCGTGCGCTTTCATTGGCCAGTTGCTATGTTTTTGTTTGCTCAGCACGTAGCTCAAGTCGCCGCGCACGATGAGTTTTCATCCACGAGAGGCGAACAAAAATCAAACAGGATGGATGTCGGTCTCGCGGCCTCTTGAGGCAGAAATCTCACCAAAAGTTCAGCGCACACGGTGAGCTACGTGCTGAGCTAACGACCTCGAGAGGAATATTGTTTGCTCGGCAGATAGCTCTCGCGTGCGGCGGCCGCAACCCGCGCCGTCAAACGGGCCCCGGTGGGTGGGGGGGGGGGAGAGACCGCGGCTATTCTCCCGTACACCCATCACGCGCGGAGATGTTCGAGCGTCAGCCCTCGTCCGATCCGGCCGCCCGGTCGCACCTCCTGCACGAGCAAGACAAGGAAAAAAAACACAGAAAGCGTGGGGCTGTTTAAGCATCGTGGTCACGTCTCAGCGAGGCGGGAACTGATTCCGGAGCCAGACTCTATATATACAGACATTCTGCAACGCATTCTGATGACTTAGTATTTATTTTTTTTTTTTTTTTTTTGGGGGGGGTTATCTCAATGAAAAGCCTTGGGTAAGCGGACCGCATCCCGACTATGTACACAGAATCCTTTGGGGAGATCAGAGTATACGCATTACGCATTTGTGACCCGGCACAACGACATGAGGAATATCCCACCAAAACTCTTTTTGAGTAAACAACGCCTGAAGTTAAAGCATCTTCCCAATTCGATTACAAAATCAATTTTCTCTTTTTTTTATTTTCGGAAATTTTAAGTATGAGAGGATATTATATTTTGATATCATTTGAAAGCTAATGATATACTCTTTCAAATCATTAGAAAACCTCAAAATCTCAAAAGTGGGGTTATTCCTCATTATGTGCCGGGTCACATTTACGGAGTGAAACGACATCTTTGTGGAATCTAAGGCCGACGCGCACTCACATACGGTTAGGGTACCAGCTGAGCTATCATCACTCTCACTCTGTACACTCTTCTCTTCACTTCTCATTCTGACCGCCTCTTCCTCTTCTTTATCTCTCGTTCTTTCTTTCCTCGTCTCTCCTTTTTCTCTTTATGACTTTCTCTCGTTCTTCACTTTCCTCTCTACTACCCTACTCTGTGTCTGTCTGTCTCCCACTCCCCTCTCTCTGTCTATGTCAGTCTTTCTTTGTCTACACCTCCATCCGCCCTCCCTCTGTCTCTCTCTGTCTCCTCCTCCTCCCTCTCTGTCTCTCTCTCTGTCTCCTCCTTTCTGTCTGTCTCTCTGTGGCTCTCCCTTCCCTCCTACCTCTCTCTGGCTCTGTCTGTCTCTGCATGTCGTCTCTATCTTTCTATCTCTGCCACTCTCTGTCTTTGTCTGTCTCTCTGCCTCCCCTCTCTCTTTCCCTCTCTCTCTGCCTGTCTCTCTCTGACTCTCCCTCCCCTCCTCCCTCTCTCTGTCTGCCTGTGTGGCTCCCCTCCCCCTCATCCCTCTCTCTCTGTCTGTGTGGCTCCCCTCCCCCTCCTCCCTCTCTCTGTCTGTCTGTCTGTGTCGTGTCTGTATCTTTCTATCTCTGCCTCTCTCCCAGTCTGTCTCTCTCTGTCTCCCCCTCCTCCCTCCATCTGTCTGTCTCTGTCTCCAATTCCCCTCCCCTTCTTTCTGTCTCTCTCTGACTCCCTCTCCCCTCCTCCTCTCTTTCTGTCTCTCTCTGGCTCAGATTGTCTGTGTCGCGTCTCTATCTTTCTATCTCAATATCTGTATAGAGCACAGG
Source organism: Luidia sarsii (assembly GCA_949987565.1). NCBI lineage: Eukaryota > Metazoa > Echinodermata > Asteroidea > Paxillosida > Luidiidae > Luidia > Luidia sarsii. The sequence continues at coordinate 12,319,484 of OX465117.1, forward strand.
GTGGGGAGTCTGTGAATCCTCCCAACCCCCTGACAAAATAGTATTGTCGCCGACTCCAAGCACAGCCCAGCGACCCCAACAAAGCCCATGTCCTCGCCCCCATCCCCAATTATCACATTCGTCGATACTCCGTACCTATGCAGCCTCCCTGGGAGTGCTACAATCGACACCCAGCCCGCCCCGACGCCCAGAGGACCCACGGTGCTCGGAAGCAAACATTCCGTCGATACTGAATTCTTGAATACATCCACCTTTCCCCCCTGCCCCACTCTCCCTCAGTCTCGCTCTCTTAACCCGCAATCGTTCGACTCGATGCCGAGTTTGTCCCCAAAGCGGGTCTAGGGTTACCGTCTCGAGTGCTGGGAGAGAAGTTCTTACCAAACGACCCAACAGGTGCCGCTACTAAGCTAACAGTCCCTGGAGAGTGACACCCCCCAACAAAAATAACAGTAAAAGGGGTGGCCCTCCCAATAACCGTCTAAAATAAAAACCCTGCCTCCTTCTTACTCTCCCACCTGCGATATCTCAGAGAAGGAGGAGGAGGATGAGGAGGAGGAGGTGAAGAAGGCTATAGGGATCGTGCTCTGGATCTGGCTGTGGCTCAGGCTCTGGCTCTGGCTCTGGCTCTGGCTCAGGCTCAGGCTCTGGCTCTGGCTCAGACTCTGGCTCAGACTCTGGCTCAGACTCAGACTCTGGCTCAGACTCAGACTCTGGCTCAGACTCTGGCTCAGACTCTGGCTCAGACTCAGACTCTGGCTCAGACTCAGACTCTGGCTCAGACTCTGGCTCAGACTCTGGCTCAGACTCAGACTCGGACTCAGGTTCTGGCTCTGGCTCAGACTCAGGCTCCGGCTCTGGCTCAGACTCTGGCTCTGGCTCTGGCTCAGGCTCTGGCTCTGGCTCTGGCTCTTGTTCTTGCTCTGGCTCTGGCTCAGACTCTGGCTCTGGCTCTGGCTCAAACTCTGGCTCTGGCTCTGGCTCAGACTCTGGCTCTGAGACCTCCGCCAGTTATTGCTTTTCACTTAGTTCACCGCCTCACTAAGTACTTGTGCTATTGCTCTGTTGAATTACTGGAAAATAAACTGAACTGAACTGAACTGAACCAGCTCGACGTGGAGACAAGACCCAGACAATCTAGACTTCAGGGGTTAATTGCGGGTTTGAGTCCCGGCCGTACAGGGGCTTGTATCCCTCGTGGAGTATATACATTCTCCCCGACGCAATAAAAAAAAACCACGTAATCACACCAATGAATCCCATTTCTTGTTACAATTCCATCGTATCCAACGAGAAAAAAAGGGGGCAACGCCAGACCACACTCCGAGACACAACGCGCGGCAGACTAACTCAACGCATTCACCCAGCACGCTGTGTGAACCTACTGCCTAGTCACACGATATTTACATTTCATATTATTCGATATTTGATATTTCCATTTGATGGCTGAGCGCACGGATGGTTTAACATTACCTTGCCGACGGGGAGCTAGTTCTGGCAAGCTATATATTGATTACCTCAACCAAGAGAAATAGAGATGAGAGAAGAGAGAAGAAAGAAAGAGAGAGAGAGAGAGAGAAGGGGTGGACAATGAGATAAATAAAGATAAATAGAGAGGGGGAGATAGAGAGAAAGAGAGAAAGAGAGAGAGAGAGGGGGAGAGAGAGATAGAGAGATAGAGAGAGATAGAGAGGGGAAGGGAGAGAGAGAAAGATAGAGAGAGAGAGGGAGAAAGAGAGAGGGAGAGAGAGATAGAGAGAGAGGCAAAGAGAGAGGGGGAGAGAGAGAAAGATAGAGAGAGAGAGAGAGGGAGAAAGAGAGAGGGAGAGAGAGATAGAGAGAGAGGCAAAGAGAGAGGGGGAGAGAGAGAAAGATAGAGAGAGAGAGGGAGAAAGAGAGAGGGAGAGAGAGATAGAGAGAGAGGCAAAGAGAGAGGGGGAGAGAGAGAAAGATAGAGAGAGATAGAGAGAGAGGCAGACAGAGAGAGAGGCAGAGAGAGGGGAAAGAGAGAAAGGCAGACAGACAGACAGAGAGAGGCAGACAGACAGAGAGAGAGGGGCAGAGAGAGAGAGGGAGCGAGAAAGAGAGGCAGACAGAAAAAGAGGCAGACAGAGAGGGGAGAGAGAGAGGCAGACAGAGAGAGAGAGAGAGAGAGAGAGAGAGAGAGAGAGAGAGAGAGAGAGAGAGAGAGAGAGAGAGAGAGAGAGAGAGGGGGGAGAGAGAGAGAGAGGGAGAGAGAGAGAGGGAGAGAGAGGGAGAGAGAGAGAGGGAGAGGCAGACAGGGAGAGAGAGACACCACCACAGCGTCTACACAGAGTTCATTTCTTGTCGGTTGGATATCTCATGCATGTTTCACGACGGTAACTGGAGAAAGCTAGACGCGCTCATCACGTAAACCAAGCTCATCTGTGACGTAAAAATGACAAAGAGCACATCGCCCCAAAACACCAAGGAAATTGTGTGAGGGGGACAGAGAGAGGAGGCGGAGGCGAGAGACTTAACATCAATGCAACACAACAAAATAAACATTGGGAAGAAATTAGCCAGACTGAAAGAAGAAAACAAAGCGGTTCCAATTCGCTGAACTCTCCCTGAACCCCACCCCCGAGATCCCCACCCCACGGGGGGAAGAGTGGCGATTAAATAAACGGCAGCAAAAGGTCGTTGCTGTAGCAACCACCACCCACAAAAGGGAAGGATACCACAAGAGTCGAGAGAGAGAGAGCGTATAATGAGGGATCGAACGTGGCAAAGTAACTGAAAGGAAATTCTGACAGTGGGGGATTTCGTGTAAGTACGGAGGGGTGTATAAGATAGAGCAGACGGCTTGATGACTTGGGGCGGCCCTGAATATTATGAACAATAATGAGAGTGGTAGACGTATCGATCCTTAGCAGGACCCGAGCGTTGCTGCCCGTCTGAGCCAAGGGCAAGTTGTGGTTGAAGCGTCTTCGGACGATTTCAACCACGTGGCCTTAACTTTCACGAGAGGAATGCACGTTGTATCTTCACACACTGTACAATTGAACTGCACCTCATGCACTTCTGCAATGGCACATATGTGACCCGGCACAGCGTAATGAGGAATAACCCCACTTTTGAGATTGTGAGGTTTTCTAATGATGTGAAAGAGTATACCATTACCTTTCAAATGAAAATATAGTATCACTCTAATACTTAAAATTTTCTGAAAATACAAACAAAAGAAAATTAATTTGTTATCGAATTGTGAAGATATTTTAACTTCAGGCGTTGTTTACTTAAAAACTGTTTTGGTGGGATATTCCTCATGTCGTTGTGCCGGGTCACATAATTATTGGGTTTTGCCGGGTTAACAGCTAGGGACCTTGCAGTATGCATTGGCTACGGTTGGTTAATATAGCAGGCCGTGAGATCAGAGCGGTGCTCGCAAGGGGTATTGAGACTAGGGACGCTTTGCAGCTCCCATGGTGTTGCGATCAAGAATTGCCATCAACTATTTCCCCTTCCAATCCCGGTGTCCTTCGGCCTTCGAGGAAGGCGCTGCTAGGACCGAAACCCCGGGTGGATTTCAAAAAGCCTTTATGGTGCGCCGTAACGCAACTGACACTATGAACATCTAAACCGTGATAAGGGGGTGAAAATGTCATTTCGCCGTGAAACTAAAAAGGTACTGTGATTTCACGGTGCATTTAACAGTGAATTCACCGTGAAAATAATCTCTTCTCTGACCTGGTAAGGACATCTTTAGGTCACTAAAGAGACCTGGAAAAAACCTGTGAATATCTAGGGTGGCAAGCTCCAGCCTTGGGGGATGGTTAATTCAATTACCAGTAGGGACCACCATCCAGCCCCATAGAGGTACTGTATTGTGTCCTTCTTACCCGCCACTCCAAGATACTTCTCTAGCCATTACCACCAGGAATGTGGCCTTGGAGACCACTGGTGAAAACACCTTGAAAATGACTTGGCTAACAGTGTGCCATGAAATAGGGTGAAAACACGGTGAATTTTCTTTCCACGGCTAAATGACATTTTCACCCTCATTTTCACGGTTTAGATGTTCAAAGTGTGACGACTTTTGATGACAGACCCACCGTGAGCAGTGAGCCTGATGAGGTTCCTTATTTAGAGCTTACCTCTTCATCAACGTCTCTTGTTTTGTTGGTGGAGGTCCGGGTTGGTGTTTCCTGACTGTATGGACCACCCTTTTGGGGTGGCTGTATACTACTGCCAACTCCCAGGTATTGCACACAGTCAAGTTATCTGGGTTCCTTTTTACTGTTTAATATCGTACTAAATATAACTACCGGGAAAACTACCCTAATGTATTAAGACATTTCCTAACTAACTGTATGTGCACAAACTATCCTAAACTAATGTACTGTAAGCAGCTGAACTAGCAGAGAGAGTGTGGCATCTACCATGATCTGAGGGAGAGTCCTAGGTATGCCTGCATGTCCTCCTATATGAACTGCATGACTCCACCCATGGTATTGTTATTGTAATTGGGTGCAGTCAATGCCAATAGGAGGCCGCGCCTAGTGCTAGCTTATTCCTGCATATATTTAATATCTTTAAGGGGCTACCCTGCACAGTGAATTCCAGGGAACTTTGCCAATACAAAAAGAGCTCCACTATTAAGGTGCAGAAGCAAAGGGAAGTAAAGTGGTCACTACAAGCCGTTTCTGTGCAACTATCACCGCCTTGCGACCGATCGCACGCCACGGTGGGTCTCATGAAATAGACCGCTGGAGATCCTTGGGAAACATTTTTTTTTTGTGGGGGGAGGGGCGTCGAAATCAGAATCAGCAGTTTTCCGCATGCTTGCATTTACCCCGTATGATTATGATTACATATTGATCGTGCCTTAATTGCCCAAAACGGAAGTGTATAATTAGTCACCCGAATGCCGCTGCCGGGTGAATAACACTTCGCCATTGGAAGTGATATTCACCCGGCAACGGCATTCTTCATGCAGGGCGTTCC
>OX465117.1:12324648-12414646 GCA_949987565.1 Luidia sarsii
AAAAAGGGGTAGACAGGGAGGGGGAGAGAGAGGGGGAAAGGGAGGGAGGGAGTGAGAGAAGGGGAAAGAGAGAGGGGGAGAGAGAGAAACCAAGAGGGGGTAGACAGAGAGGGGGGAGAGAGAGAGAAAGGGAGGGAGGGAGTGAGAGAAGGGGAAAGAGAGAGGGGGGAGAAGAGAGAGAGACCAAGAGGGGGTAGACAGAGAGGGGGAAAGAGAGAGAGGGAAAGGGAGGGAGAGAGTGAGGGAAGGGGAAAGAGAGAGGGGGAGAAGAGAGAGAGACCAAGAGGGGGTAGACAGAGAGGGGGAAAGAGAGAGAGAGAAAGGGAGGGAGTGAGAGAGGGGGAAAGAGAGAGAGGGGGAGAGAAGAGAGAGAGAGAGGAGGGGAAGAGGGAGAGACAAAGAACGGGATAGAAAGAAAGAAAGTGAGAGGGCAGGAGGGAGGTAGATAGATAGTGAGCAAACAGGGACAGAGAGGAAGGGAGGGGAGAGAGGATACATGGGGATATAATGGGAGAGAGTGAAATGGGGAGGGGAGAGCGGGAGGAGAAATGACAACTAGAGAGAGGGAGCGAGGGTTGATATAGGGAGAGTGAGAGAAACGAAAGAGACCGAGAGGGGTAGACAGAGAGGGAGAGAGAGGGGAAAAGGGAGGGAGGGAGAGGTAAATGGAGGGAGAGAGTAAGAGAAGGAAAATAGAGAGGGGGAGGGAGAGGAGAGAGCGAGAGCGAGAGTGACAGAGATAAAGAGAGAGGGAGAGAGGGAGACACGGAGAAGGACAAAGACAGAGAGAGACAGGAGAGCCTTTGTTAGATCAATACAAATCACCAGTGTACGATTTCCTTTTAACGCCGATGCCCTGCAACGGCTCGCTCGTCGGCTCAGCGGGCCGTTGCAAAACTGGGCCCGGCGAACAGTCGACTTCGCCACCCCCGCCCACCCGCCTCCGTCTCCCGCCGGGCCAGACGTTGGAGTGCGTTGTTACCGATCTCGTGATTAACTTGTTGGAAAGCGGCTTTCGGGGGAGCTCTGAGCGGAGTTCCCCCTAACCCCCGGGGGACTGTGCGACCTAAATCTCAAAGAAAACGGGCCAACCCGTACTAGCTCCAGCAAGGGGTCGTGATTACCGCATCGCCGGGTGGGAGTCAGTCGGAAGTTGGGTTCACCCATATCTAAGCCCAGGTGCACTTTAGCCGCATGTGTACGCTAGCCACGTGTCCCCTCATATCTAGCTACAGGTGCACTTATATCTAGCCACAGGTGCACCCATATCTAGCCACAGGTCTACTCGTATCTAGCCATAGGTGTACTCATATCTATATGCAGGTACACGTATATCTGATAACCACAGGCGCACTCATATCTAGCCACAGGTGCACTAGTCACAGGTGCACTCATATCTAACCACAGGTGCACTCATATCTAGCCACAGGTGTACTCATATCTAGCCACAGGTGCACTAGTCACAGGTGCACTCATATCTAACCACAGGTGCACTCATATCTAGCCACAGGTGTACTCATATCTAGCGACAGGTGTACTCATATATGCAGGTACACGCATATCTGATAACCACAGGTGCACTCATATCTAGCAACAGGTGCACTAGTCACAGGTGCACTCATATCTAGTCACAGGTGCACTCATATCTAGCCACAGGTGCACTCATATCTAGCCACAGGTGCACTCATATCTAGCCACAGGTGCACTCTTATCTAGACACAGGTAGCCCCCATAGGTGCACTCATAATATATGGAATATCTAGCCACAGGTGCACCCATACCTACCCACAGGTACACTCCTATCTATAACCTGCAATGTAGCTCAGGTTCAGCGTCCAAAGCGCCGGCCTGCACGTCACAGTGTCTGCATAAACGCGCCGGTAATGTGCGCCATTATGCGGCCCAAGCCGAGGGCCCCGGGGCGCTTCGCATCGCGTTGGTTCGGTCCGGTGCACGCGCGGGCTCCACGTAACACTGACGGTAACGGGCGCTGCACGGTCCCACCACTAAAAAATCACCCCGTGATGAGCTCGTGCCCGCCGCCGTGCGGGCCGAATAAAAGAGCGGCGCACGATCAAACCTGCCCGGCCTGGCGCCCGGGGCAATAGCTGTCATCCCCGCAGCCCGAACGCTCTCATATCCCGTCTCTCACCTCAGGCGCGAATGAGGTGGGGGGAAAACAAAAAACCTCCCGGGGACGAATTCGTCACGCGCCGACCACGCACTCTTCTCCCCCCCCCCGGCCCACGCACCGAAAGACGGCAGAGTTGCTGAAGGGAGGCGGGTGGTGGTTGGGTGGGAGCGGTGGGACTTGATGAGGTGAGCTGAGCAGTTTTTGTTGAGCGTCGGATAAATCAGCGGGTACTTATGGTATATCGCCGAGCTCAGCACGGTCCGTGCCCGAATGTGCCGTGACTGGATTGGATTCAAGAGCGGTGCCTGCCTCGCATTCGACCGACCGCCCGGCCCATGCGAAATCTTTGACATTAAGACCTTCCGTGATCTAACGTTGAAGATATCAGATATGAGTGTACCGGGGATGGAATCCCTTGGTCACCGTAGTAATGCTGTTCGTCTTAGCCGTGAGAAAATGTGGATGAAGCGTCTTCGGACTATTCAACCACATGGTCTCAACATCCACGAGGGTAATGACTAACACCATGCGGCTTTCTGATAATCCTTCTTTTGCGTTCACTCCTTCATACTTCTCTCTTTGATCTTTCCCCCTCTTCTCACTAATCCCTACCCTACTCCTTGCCCTTCCCTTTGATCTCACCCTACTAGCTTTACTCTTTGTCCTTTGTTTCTCATCCGTGTCCTATTCACTCTCTTCCCCCTTCCTTCGTGTACATGTATCTGTGCTGTCCTTGCCACTCTGCCTTTGAGAAAGGTCCTGCTAGGATCGAAACGTCAGGCCCACTAAATTTTGAGATTAACATTTACAGGGATAACGCAACATTGGTCGAGGTCAGAGAACAGCATCCATACATTGTCTGATCCAACAAATGGGTGAAATAGCACACCTGTCAAAAATTTCATCTCAATCCGCCAATCGAATCTCGAGAAAAAAGGGAAAACCGCTTCATTTGTTCCGCAAAAATGCAGCATTCAATGTATTGTTACGAAAAATCGTTTAGATCTAGGGTTGAGACGTAGACAACGATTTATTTTACTCATTTCTCCAAAAATACAGCATTTTAGGCAGAAATATTTAAGTGCGAGGTTTCTACCATAACCATCTTCAAATTGTTTATGTTTCATGTAAATCTGTGAACATTTCTGTTTTTTTTATCTTACCAATGTTGTGTAGGGATTGTAGAAAAAAAATATGTTGCCGGAAAGTTAAAAAGTCAATGATTTCCTCAAGAATTTTGCATTTTGGAGGGGGAAAACTGTGTGGGAGCTTTTGAACTTACAGCTTTTGACCAACTGACCGAAAACTCTGGTTCTCGTCAAGGTCGTGGTTTTAAGAGCTCCGTAAAAGCCCTCTCAGCGTGAAATTCTCCTCAGCATGCACAGCTGCCAATCAATAATTATTTGAATGCAAGTTGAACGTAGTAAGGCCTCTTGTCAAAAAGATCATCGGTTGGGTATCGGATAATTTGACCCGTCCGATGTCGTTTCCACCGGATAGCCATCGAGATTTTTTCACCCCAGAGTCCAGTACAATCGGCTTTCTACCGGGGGAAATTTTATCGGTCGGATGAAATCAACCGGCACTCAATCGATGATCTTTTTGACAAGAGACCTAAGCATACCCACTAAAATAATAGTTTAATAGCAATCTAGTTAATAATAAATAATTTCTCTGCATTTGAGAAAGGTCCTGCTAGGATCGAAACGTCAGGCCCGCTACATTTGTTTGAGATTTGCATTTCGGTAATTTTAGTCAGTAATCGGTTTGCAACATTTTTGTACATCAGTTTTGTTATAACCAAGGAAGAACGTCCATGCTTAGCACTTTTTCAAGGCTAAAGCGGCTCTATTCAATTAGGCCCTGGTCGGTCGGTAAGCGGTTTTGCGTTTTCTGGAGGACTTCATTTTGAATGCATACACGATATATCAGTTTACGGATGAGAAAAGGACAGGTACATAATATATTTAAGGTCTCCGAGTAACGGCCAGAAATAGCGATTTGGATTTATAATTCCGAATCATGGAAACCCCGCGGGGAGGAGATTTTGTGGTGGTTTGTTTTTACCGAAAAACATCTTATCTTGTCTTTTGTTTTGTTTTTAAAATTAACGGTAGCCTCGAGAGAGCCTGGCGTTTAGCTAATCACACACGCACTGGCGCGTGGTATGTGCCGGGCGTCTTGTGTCAATACAGCCAAACCATACACGCAGCTCCATCGGCTGATGGTAAATTATTTTAGGAGTGCGAAATGAAACCCCATTCTCTACAGAAGTCAGTGTCAAGCGCGGGGAGATTTTTATTGCTTCAATTTGAAAATAAAATAAAAATAATATTATTCCTTTAGAGGCGTTCGTTATAAAAAAAGTGCGTTAAACTGAAAAAGACAAAAAAAGGTTCTGGGATTGAACAAGACACGAAAATGAGTGCTCGCGCACGAAGGCCAGGACGTTCGTATGAGGGGTGTATACTCTTGCCGTGAAGTGACGTCACGGTGACGTCAGAGTGACGTGGCAGACTCTCAAAGCGAGAGTACAGCATAATGAGGAATAACCCCACTTTTCAGATTTTGAGGTTTTCTAATGATGTGAAAGAGTATACCATTAGCTTTCAAATGATATCAAAATATAATATCCTCTAATACTTAAAATCAATAAAGAAAATTGATTTGTAATCGAATTGTGGAGATACTTTAACTTCAGGCGTTGTTTACTTAGTGTTTTGGTGGGATATTCCTCTTGTCGTTGTGCCGGGTCACATATTGGCTTCGTTAATGTTAAACTGCATTTTGAAAACAAAATCCAAAGGGTTAACTTCAACGTCCATTTTAACGTTTACCAGGCATGAAAACAGGGGGGCCTTCATATCAGCTCCGTTATTAAATGTAATGTCAAACTGCATTCTGAAAAAAACCCCACCCAAATAATCCAAAGCGTTAACTTCAACGCAGAACTCCGTCCTGTGTGTGTTTTCAGCTTGTGGATACCAGAGCCGGGGCCGAAACCTACGCCGTGTTTTGTGAAAAGGTCCTTTTTTTTTGGTTTTCGTGAGGCTCCAAACAGATGTGGCCCCAAGGAATTAGAGAGGGCTTCTCGTTTTAAGGGTCTTGGTGGGGGGGGGGTTTCATATCGTCGACTCCTTGCAGTCTTTCCCCCTCAAGAAACGGAGGGACATAAGCGGGCGAAGTCGGTGGAGAAGGTCACGTTGCACAGCATTGATTTTTTTCGCAGCTTCTTGACGCTCGGTAATCGGTAAAAAAAAAAAAAATCAAGCGCTTACCAGATTCTATTGGGCGGTAACCAAAAGAGGAAGGGGAGAAAAAAAGAAAAAAAGGGGGGAAAAAGTAATCATATCTTGTTGCTTTAAACCCGCAGAGGCCGAGCCGGACAGGTGTCTGGGGACGATTTAAACAAACCTGTTTCGCTTCGTCTTGCTAGCGCGGAGCCAGCGCGCTGCGAAGTGCATGCAGGCTAGAGCCAGTGTCGCGGAAGCGCGGACGGATATACCCAGACCGAGTGACATGGCCGGTCTCTCCTCCCTCCTCATCACCCCTCCTTCGATGTTTGCAGAAGCGCCATACTGTCAACACATCACCGGCCTTTCAAATAGTCCCCCCCAATCCCCACCCCCACCCACATTTCAACCCTCGCCGAGCGCTGATGTTATTCCAGTCGCTGTAATCAAAATTAAAAGACACATTCCAGCCGAAAAAAAATGAAACATGTCATAATCCTATCTCTACTGACGTGTGAGTGACGGCTCCTTTTTTTAAATTCATTTTCTCTCCTTTATTGGCGAGCGACGTGTTATTTCTTGTGTGCGACGACGCGAAGGGTGAGTTGATTAGAGCGCCGGGTTTAACGACTGCACTTTTGTGAACAACAAGAAAGCTCCGACTGCCGTCACAGGGCGTCGACCGACACTGTGGCTGGAACGAGAAGGTTTGCAGCGTCGTGACCCAACGAGAATGCCGTGACCTCGCACGGCAATCAACTGACAAAAATGACATCCCTGCTGTCGCCGTTCCGAAGGCTTTCGTGGCTGAGCGTGGCTGAGCGTGGCTGAGCGTGGCTGAGCTTGGCTGAGCGTGACTGAGCGTGGCTGAGCGTGGCTGAGCTTGGCTGAGCGTGACTGAGCGTGGCTGAGCATGGATGAGCATGGATGAGCATGGATGAGCGTGGCCGATCGTGACTGAGCGTGGCTGAACGTGGCAGAGCGTGGCTGAGCGTGACTGAGCGTGGGTGAGCGTGGATGAACGTAGCTGTGAGTGGCTGTGCGTGGGTGAGCGTGGATGAGCGGGGATGAGCGTGGATGAGCGTGACTGAGCGTGGCTGAGCGTGGCTGAGCATGGATGAGCATGGATGAGCATGGATGAGCGTGGCCGATCGTGACTGAGCGTGGCTGAACGTGGCAGAGCGTGGCTGAGCGTGACTGAGCGTGGGTGAGCGTGGATGAGCGTGGATGAGCGTGGCTGAGCGTGACTGAGCGTGGCTGAGCGTGGCTGAGCGTGGCTGAGCGTGGCTGAGCGTGGCTGAGAATGGATGAGCATGGCTGAGCGTGGCTGAGCGTGGCTGAGCGTGGCTGAGCGTGGCTGAGCGTGGCTGAGCGTGGCTGAGCGTGGATGAGCGTGGCTGAGCGTGGCTGAGCGTGGCTGAGAATGGATGAGCGTGGCTGAGCGTGGCTGAGCGTGGATTAGCATGGATGTTAGCTGACTGGGCCATTCGGGTACACCGCATTCCAAGTAAGGCCGCAAGGCTGCAAACCGCTTACTGACTCAAACGATCAAAATGTAAAATAAATCCAGTGATCTTGAAAGCCCGACTTTAGATCCGATTGGGACCTATTATTCTTACATTCTTCCTTTGAGGAAAGTCCCGCTTCGCTCGGACCAGCAGGCCATGTTAGGTGAATACGCATTTCATGCAATCATTATGCCATACAAAATATACAGCACAATCTCAGTTTGCTTCATCAATATTTAGAACGTGTATTATGTACATGTAGTACCAATATGCAATACACGTAAAGCCATAGCGATACTTAATGCCTGTGTGTAATGTCTGTGGATGGACCCATCGTGTATTTGCATAACAAAAACAGACGTAACAGAAAAAAAATTGCGGCATTATAACAAGTGAGGGAAGTAACACGTACCGAGGACCAACACACGATTTCGGAAGAAAAGGAGCCACAGATTACTCCTTCCTCAATTTCTCTGCCGCCGGCTCAGAGGGAAAGAGAGAGATAAAGGGGAGTGAGAGAGAGAGAGAGAGAGGGAGAGAGAGAGAGAGAGAGAGAGAGAGAGAGAGAGAGAGAGAGAGAGAGAGAGAGGGAGAGAGAGAGGGGGAGAAAGATAGAGAGGGGGATAGAAAGAGAGAGAGAGAGAGAGAGAGAGAGAGAGGGAGAGAGAGGGGGAGAAAGAGAGAGAGAGAAAACGGGGGAGAAAAAGGGGAGAGAAAAAGAGAGAGAGTGAGAGAGGGGAGAGAAAGAGAGAGAGAGAGAAGGGGGAGAAAGAGAGAGAGATAGATGAGAAAGAGAGAAAGAAAGGGGAGAAAGAGAGAGAGAGAAAGGGGGGAGAAAGAGAGTGAGAGATGGGGAGAAAGAGAGAGAGAGAGAGAGAGAAAGAAAGGGGAGAGAAAGAGAGAGAGGGAGAAAGGGGGAGAAAGAGAGACAGTGAAAGAGGGGGAGAAAGAGAGAGAGAGAAAGGGGAGAAAGAGAGAGAGAGAAAGGGGAGAAAGAGAGAGAGAGAAAGGGGGAGAAAGAGAGAGTGAGAGAGGGGGAGAAAGAGAGAGAGAAAATGGGGGAGAAAGAGATAGAGGGAAAGTGGGAGAAAGAGAGAGAGGGGGAGAAAGAGAAAGAGAGGGGGGGGGAGAAAGAGAGAGAAAGAGAGAGGGAAGGAGAGAGAGAGAGGGGAGAAAGAGAGAGAAAAACTGAGAGTAAAAAGAAAGAAAACGAGAGTGACGCCATTGTTGCCTCGGGCAGAGGGAGCGATCAGTACTTGGGTGTTTGCGATCCGCGTGTCTTTCCCACCTCGATCTGGCGAACCTCCTTCCACCCGCCGTCACCCCGTAACATTCTGTAATTCTACCGGCGGCTAATCGGCGCCCTCCACGCTCGCAAGTCACGTCATCGCGGCACTGGCCGTGTAGCCTCGCCCACCAGTCGCCTTTTTCTCCTTCAATCGAGCCCACTCAACCAAAGGAACGCTAAAGTAAAGTGACTATGGACATTTTCTAAAGTCTATATATGTGACCCGGCACAACGACATGAGGAATATCCCACCAAAACACTTTTTGAGTAAACAACGCCTGAAGTTAAAGTATCTCCACAATTCGATTACGAATCAATTGTTTGTGTGGAGATTTTAAGTATTAGAGGATATTATATTTTGATATCATTTGGAAGCTAATGGTATACTCTTTCACATCATTAGAAAACCTCAAAATCTCAAAAGTGGGGTTATTCCTCATTATGCTGTGCCGGGTCACATATAAAGAATTGCTCACACTCTGTTCTCCGACTTCAATCATCAAAATGCAACTCTCAACAAATTTTAACAGGTTTTTTTTTTAAGAATAAGGTCACGATCCTGGGATTTAAATGTGAACTAATGATATAATTATTAAAGACGAAACTGTTCGAAACGTCGACTACTTCCGTTTCTTTTCAGAACCACAGACACTCACAAAAGAGAAATTGCATGCATGGCGTTACCACAAACCTATTACTTAATATTCCTTTTCACGTGCAAATCTACGCGCAAAACCTTCCCGCGCCCGACCGACCGACGGACGACTGGATCCACGTCCCCGCGTCAGACACGAACCAGCGATCACCTCGTTCCCATTCTCATCGGTTGGAATGTATCGGATCGGATAGGCACGTGTCCCCCTCGTCCCGGATGAGCGTTTCCCACGACCAACTACTTGTTGGCGGTCACGGGCCGGCGTGCGCCCGCGTGTATCTAGATATACTACGCCCACGCAATCTCAAGGAAACCGGTATGGGAAAGCGAGCTTGTGAAGACGTAAGCACCGCCTATACACTGCCTCGTCCCCCCTCCCCAAGCCGTGCGTGCAGCCCCACCATCTAATAGGATTACAGCCCGCGGTGAATGACAAGGGGGAGACTATTGATTCTCATCCGGTGGAGGGAGTGAGTAGAGGAAGAGATGAATACGGAAAGAGAACAAATCTCCTCGCTCCTCTCTCTCAGAACCTGCCGGCTCCGCTGACGTTGAGGATTTTTTTTTTTTAGGACGGCAATTTTTCGGCTCTTCTGTTTTAAAAGATCTGCTGGATCGTTCCGCTAGGCGATAGGGTCCGTCCCGCTAGTCTAAAACTCAGGACAAACAACTTCATATCAAACGCACGTGTAAACCTATATTCCCGCCTCTTTTGGGGGTTTCAACCCCCACCACCCCCCGCCCGCCCCCACCAGACTGATTGTCTAGGAGAGGGTGATTACGGCTTACCTCGGCGTTTCAGCGCCGGAGAACGCCCCGGAGACCGGTCATTCTCAATAACCGTCAGTCGAACTGAACCAGAATGGAAGAAGACAAATCCACGGATTAGACAAAACCGCGCATTCACCCTTTCTTGCACAAATTGAACGACCCCCGTTTTACGAGCGCGTTTTCTTGGTTTTTTCCGTTCAATCTTCGTCACGACGAAGTGGTCTGGCGTCCTTTGAGCCGCAGGCACGTCTGGTGCGGACAGTGAGTCTAATTTGACGGAGCGCAAACTGTCCATAAAGGTACTAGGGTACTTATTCCGACGTTCAATAGCCGAGTAGGCGTTACAGCCCCCCTCCTCCCATGTAAATCTCTCATTCCGTCATATCCTACTTAGTCTCACTCCGTTTACGTATCTTACTCTAAATCCTTTGACGTTAGATCCTTTACGTACCTTCCATTTCGTTTACGCATCTTACTCTCGTTTTGTTTACACATCATATTCATAATGCGTTTACGTATCTTACTCTAAATACGTTGACGTAAGATCGTTTACGTATCTTACTCTAAATCCGTTGATGTAAGATCCTTTACGTACCTTCTATTTCGTTTACGCATCTTACTCTCGTTTTGTTTACACATCATATTCACAATGCGTTTACGTATCTTACTCTAAATTCGTTGACGTAAGATCGTTTACATATTTTACTCTAAATCCATTGACGTAAGATCCTTAACGTACCTTACATCTCGTTTACGCATCTTAGTATCGCTTCGTTTACGTATCATAATTCACAATTCGTTCACGTGTCTTACGTCCATTCCGTTTTCGTATACCAATTCCACTTACTTACGTAAGGTATGTAAATTTCATTTACATACCTTACTCCCGTGCCGTTTACGTATATTACGTGCATTCATTTACGTATTTTACTCCCATGTCCTTTACGTATCCACTTTCTTGTATATTTCGTTCTATTCGATCGCAGTAAACGCACTTTTCACATTTACCGGCACCCTTACGAGTAGGAAGCTTCGGAGTTGACAGGAAAAAAACCCAGAAATACTGGACCCCGTCTCTATCGAACATTTGTCTCACTTATTGACAATTGGACCGTCGTTGTTCAAAGCGGTGCTTTTTAATAATATCCCCCCCAAAAAAAAAAATCGATCTAGAACTGTCGCAAATCTTTGCTACTCATGGCACGAGCGACCGTGTTCTCAAAATGTTTACCTAAAGGTCGTTCAAAGAGCGATCTGTGGGGAAGTCACTTACGTCAGATCCCCCGGTTCAAAGAGAGCGCTGCGGGCGGGACTAGAGCCATAATCCCGCCGACTTTCGAGAGCGCAATCCTCCGCGATGTATTTCATCCCCTCCGCTGCCAATCATCGGTGTCTCTTTCGGTTTGGTTTTTTTGTTTGTTTGTTACTCTCCCAAGTTTGATCCAACTCTGAAGCGTTTCCGTCTCAAAGCCCCCGCGCTCCTCTCTGTCCGAATCCCCGCTCGACAGAAAGCTGACAGAATCCAGACTGTTCGGGTTTTTTTTCTTCTTCTTCTTCGCATGCGATGAAGCTCGGCTCTTTGTTGAATTGAAGGCGCGCCGAGCCCCGAGCTTTCGCAAAAAAAAACCCGGCGGAGTCGATGACGTCATTTCCAGGGCATTCTGGTTCAAATCTGAACTGCCCACATTCACTTTCTAATTTCCACTCACACAGCACCCTCTCTATCTAGTTGTCAGCACAAGTCCCTAGTTACTATTGTCAAATCCATCTGTTTCCTACCATTCAAACACAGTCTATATATGTGACCTGGTACATCATAATGAGGAATAACCCCTACTTTTGAGATTTTGAGATTTTCTAATGATGTGAAAGACTGTACCAATAGCTTTAAAATGATATCAAAATTTCCTACAGTACAGTACAGTTTAGGTCCTCATTTTGAAGCTTTAGGCTTCATATGAGTCAGGACTCCTAGGAGCCTGGTGAAACCAGTCTTCGACTGTGTTTCTCTTTTAATCTGCTCAATAGAAAGATCACCCAGTCGTCCTGAGATAGTCTTTTCCTCAAATACTTTAACTTTCCGAACATACCAAAAAAAATAAAAAAAATTTTTTAATCGAATTGAGAATATACTCAAGACAATCATTGCCTTGAAATAATTCTTGAATTGAGTCTCAGATATCTTGTCTTTCGATTGGATCCTTTCGAGAGCATGTCAAGCTACAGGTCAACTTTAGGCGTTGTTTACTCGAAAAGTGTTTTGGTGGGATATTCCTCATGTCGCTTTGCCGGGTCACATATGGAGTGATCACAACCATGGCTTCTAATCATCTACTAACAATGAGCTATCTGCTGAGTGCTACTAAACGGGCTGTTTGCCTAATCAGTAAGTTGCACTGCCAGAGGAAGGCTTCTGGGCTGCCTGAGTACCATACTGAATTGGCCTATTGTGTCAGACCCGTTTAAGTCTCAACGCATTCGCTGAATCTGCACAGACTTT
This sequence comes from Luidia sarsii, assembly GCA_949987565.1. NCBI lineage: Eukaryota > Metazoa > Echinodermata > Asteroidea > Paxillosida > Luidiidae > Luidia > Luidia sarsii. Next base: position 12,336,738 of record OX465117.1, read on the forward strand.
TCCATTATGAAATAGGGGTGTCCGGAAACTCTTTACAGTCCGGAAGAGATTGACCGGGGAGGGGAAAACCCCTATAAGGTATCGCGGTAATACGCGGCCTGCACTGCGGAAAATCATAATCGACTCCCACGACAAGTTTCAAGCCGAACGCCTAGCGTATTACAAAGCAGGCAGTGCGCTCTTAATGATACAATTGTAAAGATGGCCGACTGGTTCTGGCTGACGCACCTAATCACAGCGAAGATAGTGGACAGTCCCGGCGAGAAAGAGAAGGCTATCTCGGGTGGGGTTCGAGTCCACTCGTACATCGACAACTCGTCCGTTAAGACAACTCGTTCCCACGCCAGCTTGTCAGTAAAGACAGCAGTACTATCGTGCTTTCGCCAACTTGTCAATTGAGACATCCCGTACCTTCGTCAACTTGTTGGATAAGACAGGTCGTAGCTTATAGCCAACTATAGTACGTCGTACATTCACATACTAGTTACATAAGACAGCCTGTACCTTCGCAAGCTAGTCAAATAAGTCAGCTCGTACCTTCGCCAACTAGTCGGCATGGGGAGATATTTTATGACAGAAAAAAGGGGAAATACAGCAAAAATAGGCAAGTATAAACTGTTCTTAAAAAGACAAACTCCCTTTCTTACTCACGAAGACCCATTGGTAGATACAAAGACATAATTACGCACCAAATGGAAAATATCTACTTGGATCACACGCCCAATTCCATATCGGATGCGGACAACATTTTAGTCGCACCCACAGGCTGCAAGCAGCACTTGGCATCACACAAAGCGGATGCAAAAATAATATGAAGTTGGTGCACTGTAAAAACTGTGCTCACATCATGCACGTGGGTGAAGTATGTTGAGGCACATGGTGCACGATACATGCGCACGAGGTGATGCTCACTTTCACTCCATGTGCTTGAGGTACAATAAATAGGGAGAAGCACTTCATGCACCTCATCCGATTTTTGCTCAAGTAACTGCAATGCCCCATGTGCTTGAGCTACAGTACTTCATGTGCATGTAGTACAGTAGGTGCCTCAAGTGTTCATGATTCTGGGAAAGATATGTGACCCGGCACAGCAAAATGAGGAATATCCCACCAAAACACTTTTCGAGTAAACAACGCCTGAAGTCAAAGTAGCTATCTTCTCAATTCGATACAATTTTTTTTCTCTCGTAAAGTTAATGTATTGGAGGATATTATGTTTAAAGGATTTTTCCAATATCCGTCTCTAAATGTTGAAAAAACGATGATTTCGGGGGAGTATTTGTGTACTGTTTTCATGAAAATGTAAAGTTCCTGCATTTTTGAATGGCCGCTTTCGAGGAGTTAGACTGGTGCTGCTATATTGTGTCTGGTGCCAAATGAACGAGCGAAGTCCCCCCCCCCTTGTACTATTTACAACAAAGTTCACACGGAAATAGTTTTGATATCATTATAAAGCTAATGGTATACTCTTTCACATCGTTTGAGAATCTCAAAATCTCAAAAGTGGGGGTTATTCTTCATTATGTTGTGCCGGGTCACATAATGTGCCATTGCAGAAGTGCACGAGGTGCAGTTCGTTTTTACAGTGTGGGTGGAGTTAGCATCGCAGCGTCTGACCTCTAAGCATGTGGTGAAATCCAGATTACGTTCGTAATCATCACGTCCCTAATGCGACAGGTACCCCCTCTCCACTCACTGACATCCTCGACTGTCGAACTCCCTCACCGTCCGCCACTTCGGAATTCCGTGGTTTTCTACTTTCCACGTGAAGTCATAAAAAAACAGGGATCCTGCTTTTTAGACTCTATTTGTGACCCGGCACAGCGACATGAGGAATATCCCACCAAAACACTTTTCGAGTAAACAACGCCTGAAGTCAAAGTAAAATGGACACCCCTGTTGGGTTTCACTTCAATCTCCATGATCATTCGATATCAGATATCAGTGATGCTGTCCATCTGTTTTGTCCTTGTCACTCTGCCTTTGAGAAAGGTCCTGCTAGGATCGAAACGTCAGGCCCACTAAATTTTAAGAGATGATATGTGACCCGGCACAACGACATGAGGAATATCCCACCAAAACACTTTTCGAGTAAACAACGCCTGAAGTCAAAGTACATGTATCTTCTCAATTCGATAAAAAATCAATTTGTGTTTTTTTGTATTTTCGGAAAGTAAATGTATTGGAGGATATTATGTTTAAAGGATTTTTCCGAAATCCGTCTCTAAATGTTTAAAAAATGAGGATTTCGGGGGAGTGTTAGTGTACTGTTTTCATGAAAATGTAAAGTTCCTGCCTTTTTGAATGACCGCTTTCGAGGAGTTAGAATGGCGCTGCTATATTGTGTCTGGTACCAAACGAATGAGCGAAGTCCCCTTATACTATTTACAATAAAGTTCACACGGAAATAATGTTGATATCATTTGAAAGCTGTTGGTATACCCTTTCAAATCATTAGAAAATCTCAAAATCTCAAAAGTGGGGGTTATTCCTCATTATGCTGTGCCGGGTCACATTTGCAAACGAAGGCGGCAAAGGAAACGGACTGATTTTGTTGTTTACCTCTGTACCTTTCAGTAAACAGATACAAGTCCCTTCCCCCCCGAGAGCGAACATGGCAATACGCGTGGGTTTATAAGCGCTGACCGAGGAAGGCATTAATCTCAGCGCTCCCAGAGGACAGACGTCTGTCAGTTTGGTTGTTGACAGTTTCTCTCTCCCCCCCTCCTCCCCCCTCTCCTTCACTTCTTCGAGGAGAGCTGATAACCTAATTTCGGCGTCGTGCGTCTTCGCTGCCGTCTTGTGCGATAGCCTCTCCTTCCCGTTTGTCTTACTCCTTCGTCCCCCCGCCTCTCCATCTTTCTCTCCACCTCTGTATCTCCTCTCTCTCTCTTCACCTTCATATCTATTTCCCTCTCTCCCTCCCGTCTCTCCCAATATCTCTCACGCTGTCTCTCTGGAGATCTGCCTTCCTCTCTTCTCTATCTTTTTCTTTCTCCTTCCCCCTCTCTCCCTCTACCTTTCTCTTTCTCTATCTCCTATCTCTTTCTCTACTTGCACCTCTCTCTTTCCCTCTCTCTTTCTCTGTCCCCTTCTCCCTCCACCTCTCTTTCTCTCTCTCTCCTTCTCTCTCCTTCTCTCTCCTAGCACCTCTCTCTTTTCCTCTCTCTTTCTCTGTCCCCTTCTCCCTCCACCTCCCCTCAACCTCTCTTTTTCTCTCTCCTTCTCTCTCCTTGCACCTCTCTCTTTCCCTCTCTCTTTCTCTGTCCCCTTCTCCCTCCACCTCTCTTTCTCTCTCTCTCCTTCTCTCTCCTTCCCTCTCTCGTTCTCTGTCCCTCTTCTCTCTGTCCCCTTCCATCTCCATCTCTCTCTTCTCCCTCTCCCTCGTCCTCCGATCCCTCTTCTCCCTCACACTTACTCTCAGCCTCCTTCCCCTGTAGGCTACGGAAGGGGGTATTGACTTCTTCGTTCAAGCACCGGCTACCATCGTTTTGCTCAGTCTTTTTTTCAGTTGAGGGAGGGGAGTGGAAGGGGTTCGACTGAACAATAAGAGTCCTACCCGTTGCGGAGGTGGGGGTAGGGGTTGGAGGGATGCAGTGAAGCCAATTACGGCCGATCGACTCTGAAATGAACCGCGAGTCGTACCTCGCGCGGTTTCTGGCACGGGGCTCGGTTTGCGAGCTTCAGTTATTCGGACGCTTCCGAAGAGAGAACGGCCTGGGTTGAGCAGAACTATCACGACCATTTACACAGCTCGCTTGCTCTGGGGGGGGGGAGGGTACGCTTGGTCGGGTCGGCTCCCCACATCCCCAAGTGACTACGGCCCTTCATCCCGTCCACCAACCAACTCCCTTTCCCTTTCCTCCTCTCACAGGTCTTCGTACTTTGATCTCGAAAGAGTAAGTCGATTTTTTCCCTTCTATTCGTCCTCTTCAAAGATTGTTGTCGATACGATTGAGATGACGATACACTTGTACATGTAACGTCTTGTTTCCGGGCGTACGGTATGCATTAATGGGTCTAGATGTACTCAAGATAGTAAAAAAGTCTTCCCTACTTACCAAAAAAAGTAGGGGATAGTTGAGATTTCCATTTGATTTCTTCCTACTCGTTCGCGTCTTGTGTGCCTGTAGGGCCAGCGTTGGCTTTGACTAAAGAGGTTGGCACGTGTTGGCACGTATTCCCAAGGGCGTCAAGCGGCTCGGAAAAGTTAGGAGGGACGTTTGCTATATAAATGACATTTTGCTATATTCATTAAAATTTGCCATTTTCATTAAAATTTGCCATTTTCATTTAATTTGCTATTTTCATGAAAATTTGCTATTTTCATGAAAATTTGCTATTTTCATGAAAATTTGCTAAGTTCATGAAAATTCGCTAATTTCATGAAAATTCGCTAATTTCATGAAAATTCGCTATTTTCATGTGCTAATTTCATGAAATGTTGCTATTTTCATGTGCTAATTTCATGAAATGTTGCTATTTTCATGTGCAAATTACATGAAATGTTGCTATTTTCATGTGCTAATTTCATGAAATGATGCTATTTTCATGTGCTAAATTCATGAAATTTTGCTATTTCATGAAATTTTGTTATTTTCTTGTAATTTCGCTATTTCATGAAATTTTGTTATTTTCTTGTAATTTCGCTATTTTCATGAAAATTTGTTATTTTCTTGAAATTTCGCTATTTTCAAGAAAATTTGTTTTTTTCATGAAAATTTGTTATTTTCAGGAAAATTTGTTATTTTCAGGAAAATTTGTTATTTTCATGAAAATTTGTTATTTTCATGAAAACTTGTTATTTTCATGAAAATTGTAATTTGTTAATTTCATGATTTTTTTTATTTTCATGAAATTTGGCTCTTTTTCATAAAACCTTGGCACTTCCCAAAAAAATTGCATCACAAATTATTCTGAAAACTTTTTGCATACAAAAATTACAGGAAGTAGTGTGTGAACAATTAGCCTAACTGCGTACAGACTAAAATGACACCAAAATAGACGGGCCGGACGTCTCGATCTTAGCAGGACCTTTATCGAAGGTACCAACAACGTCTATTTAAACAAGCTCCCGTGTACTATTTCTTAAATACACTGTAATTTCACGGAAAGCAGGAGTCTAATTGCACTCATATAGTCGTCCCAAACTAATTTTGAATCGCTGTCTTCATCTTGAATAGCCCCAAAGGTCGGAGGGATACATCTAGTAATGGCCCACGCGCCACTCGGTCCACAAAAACAATATCCCTACGCACTGACGGGGCTCAGCCGAACCTCTCTGCTAATTTGAGTAAGGTGGACGTTGAATTAAAAAAAAAAAAAAACCCAAAATCCACGGAGCTCGCCAACGACAGGCCTTTTTCATTAAACTTGAGCCGGAATGAGTCCCTGGTCCTTGTGGGCTGATTACCGTCTTGGGTGGGTTTCAACCGAGCCCCCCTTCAAAGCAAACGAGAGAAGAAAAAAAAAGATATGAAAACAAAAAGAATGTCCTACAACATTTCGCGGCCGGCTGGGTCGTCCATTACTTCCCACGGGCAAGCGGAAGGTAATTTCTTTAAGGGGTGGTCGTGTGTGTGTTTGAGAGAGAGAGGGGGGAGGGTGCAGGTAGATCTTGTAGTGGGGAGGGCCCGGTTCGAAATGCCTTTTCTGTCGCCGAAAGGGAAAGTCGAAGAAAAGAAAGGAGCTTATGCAGATAATATAACCACGGGGACTTCACCGCATCGGGAATAGCCCTGGAAATTGGGTTTGGACAATCTATTTTCCCGATTTTTTTTTTTTTGGCGGGGTGGGGGGACTTTCTCTCCACATAGTTTGGTGGCGGCCGCTTATAATGTGGGACAGTGTGGTGAGAGCTGTGTCAATGTTTACCGTCGTCGTGTCCAATTGAGGCGGGAAACCCTCTCAGCCAGATTGTTACTCTTTCAGTCACTCCCATTCAGAGTGAACGAGCTTAAAGCCCCTACGCAACATTGGTAAGATCGAAAAACAGAAATTGTTCACAGATTTACATGAAACTCGTACAGTTTGAAGATGGTTGTGGTAGAAATCTCGCACTGAAATATTTCTGCCTAAAATGCTGTATTTTTTTTTTTTAGAAAAGAGTAAAATAAATCGTTTACGTCTCACCGAGATCTAAACTATTTTTCGGAACAGTACGTCGTTGAATGCTGCATTATCGCGAAACAAATCAAGCGGTTTTCACGATTTTTCTTGAGACTCGGTTGGCGGATTGAGCTGACATTTTCACAGGTGCGCTATTCCATGCATATGTTGGATCAGACAATCAGCTCAATCCGCCAACCGAGTCTCGAGAAAAATCGTGAAAACCGCTTCCTTTGTTTCGCGAAAACGCAGCATTCATAAATTCCATGTAAATCTGTGAAAAAATTCTGTTTTTTGATCTTACCAAGGTTGTGTAGGGGCTTTAAGCAACTTTTCTTAAATGTCGGCTGCCCAGTCTTGGGCAATACTTGTATCACATTATAAATGTGCATCGAAAGTGATTCAACTCAGGGACAGCCACCTCTTCGTCCCTCCTTAGCGTATGGCTTTCTGAAGTATCAAGATGAAGGAGCGGCAATTCGCGGCGGAATCCATGTATGGAATAACAAACGTGCCGACGAACGTGACTAGTCGTTCGTCGGGAAGAGGAGCGTTTAATTACGGACCACGTGACGTGCATCCGACACGGCGGCTTAATCGTTGGGGGTGGGGTGGGGGGGGGTTAGGGGAGGGTCTGGCAGGGGAACCGGACGTGCTGTAATCATGATGGTGGTGAGTTGTCGCCATGGAGACGTGGGCGTGGTCACGTGCGCCTCTCTATACCGTGCGGGCGCGGGCGAGGTTGTACGTCTTTGTCACTTTGCCTTTGAGAAAGGTCCACCCGCTAGGATCGAAACGACCGGCCCTCTAACCTTTGAGATTTGAGTCATAATTAATAATAAAATTGAGTGGGCCTGACGTTTCGATCCTAGCAGGACCTTTCTCAAAGGCAGAGAGAAAAGGCACAGAGATAAAACTAAAGGCAGGACATTTGAGAAAGGTCCTGCTAGGATCGAAACGTCAGGCCCACTAAATTTTAAGATTTGCATTTTGGTAATTTTAGTCAGTAAGCAGTTTGCAACATTTTGGTATATCACATAATTGATAATAGTTTATTCATGATTGTAGAACAGGTTACATTGAAGACCCAATACAACATTGGTGAAAGTCAACAGATTGCCACACTTTGGGTGTTAAAATATTAGACATTCCAAAAAAGGAATCCTGCGAAGGTTTTAGGTCAAATGTTAACCTGAGAAAGTAGAAAAAGGCAAAAAACCGTCACGATTTTCGCACCGTTCTGTAGTGTAAGAAATAGTTTATGACTCGCGAGTTATAAACTACTTGTCGATGTTTGAGTGAAGATTTCTCGAGAAATACAGCATCCCAGACCGTAAGATTTCAACATGAGGATTCTATCATGACCAACTACAAACTGTGTAAATTAGAAGAAAAACTGTAGACATCGATGTTTCCCGATCTCCCCAGTGTTGTATAGGGCCTTTAAAATATGTGACCGGCACAGCGACATGAGGAATATCCCACCAAAACACTTTTCGAGTAAACAACGCCTGCAGTCAAAGTATCTTCTCAATTTAAAAAAAAAACCTTTTTTTTTTGTATTTTCGGAAAATTAATGTAGGCCTATTGGAGGATATTATGTCTAAAGGATTTTTCCGAAATCCGTCTCAAAATGTTTACAAAATTAGGATTTCGGGGGAGTGTTTGTGTACTGTTTTCATGAAAATGTAAAGTTCCTGCCTTTTTGAATGACCGCATTCGAGGAGTTAGAATTGCGCTGCTATATTGTGTCTGGTACCAAACGAATGAGCGAAGTCCCCTTGTACTATTTACAACAAAGTTTACACGGAAATAAATTTGATATCATTTGAAAGCTGTTGGTATACTCTTTCACATCATTAGAAAATCTCAAAAACTCAAAAGTGGGGGTTATTCCTCATTATGCTGTGCCGGGTCACATATGTTCAAGATGCTTTACAAAAAAAACATGATAAACTCCCGTACTTGATTAAATGAAAAAAAGGGAGAAGCAAGTATTGCGTTTTTTTAACTGACAGTTTGATATAAATGAATACACCAAATACAATCATGGTCAAAAGATGTCCCCAGACTAAGTTTTTTGTTGATATGTTATGTAAATTTTTGAAACTGCTTTGATCATTGATATTCGAATAAAGTCAAGTCAATCAATCACGTACGCATTACCATAATAAAATAGGAGGAAAAAACATCTGTGGCGCTCTCTTGCCGTGAAGGTCAGAATGCGTGATTTCTCTGGGAATCGGGTTCATCCAAATCTGGCACACTCGTTACGAGACCTTACCGGATTGAGATGAGGCGAAGCTTTCCTCGACCGGATCTCGGACGCAGTTCGTTTGAAATTCCATTGCAACGTGGATACAACAGTGCGTTAATGAAGTGGTCGCTTGCCTATACCGCATACAAATGGCTCCAAATTCGCAAAAAAAGAATGCATTGCATTTACACAAATGGCGTTGATAATATGCGGTTGGGGAAATCACGCGAAAAGAAGGGCGCGTTTTTTTTTTTTTTTTTTTTTTTTTTTTTTTTTTTTTTACTTCACTTGGATTTGCGTCCGGAAGCATGTCGGTATTATTATGCGTGTATAAACCTCTGTATAGCGTTTCATGGACGATTGCAATCTCAGGTATATTATAATTTTTATACCCAACGGTTTGAGACTCCATTTGGGCCCTGTTTTCGCTCTGGTATCCACCCCCACCCCTCCGCCGAGAACTACGGGGAAGTCGACAACTGGCTGTTCAAGATTCGCGCCCCTTCCCTCCCTCCCCCTCACGGCAAAAGGTGGGCCTATATGATGGACGCAGCTCGTGAGAGAGCGTCAAAGAGAGGCGGTGAGGTGGAGAGGGAGGCGGAGAGATGAGGGTTAGGAACAACAAATGGAAAGAGAGAGAGTGAGAGAGTGCGAGAGAGAAGAGGCGAAAGGTGAAAGGAGGAAGAGGGGAGAAAGGTAGAGAAAGACAGACAGAAACAGGCAGGATTTTTGGGAGGTTATAAAGATACGATAGAGAGAGACGCGGAGAGGGAAACAGACAGAGGGTTTAAGAAATGAGGGTATGACGAGAAGAGGGTGCGATGGGGAGAGATAGAGAAGAGAGAGAAGAGAGGGCAAGACAGATAGGCAGAGAAGGGGAGAGGGGAAAAGGATAGACAGACACAAAAGAGGGAGACAGAGATGGAGGAAGGAAGACAGCGATAGAAGCAGAAAGAGAGGAAAGAGAGTGAGAGAGGAGACCGCGACAGATATAGACATAAAGAGAGGGAAGAGAGGCTACGTGAAAGACAGGGAGAAGGGGATAAAGGGAGAGAGGGATAGAGAGACAGACAGGGAGGGAGAGATGGGAGTAGAGAGAGAGAGGGGGAATAGATTGAGAGAGGAGAGAGAGAGGTGGCATTGTTTTGGCCAAGTCTGCACTCATTGGCTATGGCCTCAGTGCAGACGGGTCAGAAACTAACCGAAAACGGCCAGTCAGCCACCGCGATCTCCTCCCGTGGGACTAGGGGAGCCGTCTCCGTTTTTCATTTTTCCTCGGAAGAGAAAGGTCGCGGCGGGGGGGGGGGGGGTTCAGGCGTGATTTCACCAACGCCCGCCCGGCTTGTCCGGTCTCATGATTGAGCTGTCTTCACCTTCATTGATGAGATACAAACGGGAAAGGCTCTGCGAGTTCAATAATTAAGCCCAGCACGATCTTGTCTCGTCCTCCCTGTCCTATACTCGCACTCAATCGTCTGTGCCTCTCTCCCCCAACTCTCTCTCTCTCTCTCTCTCCCTCTCTCTCTCTCTCTCTCTCTCTCTTTCTCTCTCTCTCTCCCCCACTCTCTCTCTCTGTACCTCTCGATCCCTCCTACCCTGTCTCTCTATCTCTTCCACTATCCTTCCCTGTCTCTCTATCTCTGTCTGCGTGTGTCTAACGTACCAATGTCTCTATCTCCGTCATTGTCTCTGGCTCTGGCTCCGTCTCCTTCTGCCCCTGTCCCGTTCTCTGCGTCTGTTTCTGTCGCAGTCTGTCTCGGACTCTGCCTCTCTGTCTGGGTCTCTTTTTGTTTCTGTCTCTGTCTGTCTCTGTCTCTGTCTCTGTCTCTGTCTCTTTCTCTGTCTCTTTCTCTGTCTCTGCATGTCTCTTTCTCTGTCCTGTCTCTACCTCTGTCTCTTCCTCTGTTTCTGCCTTTGTTTCTGCCTATGTCTATGTCTCTGTCTCTGTCTCTGTCTCCACCTCTGTTTCTGCCTCTGTTTCTGTCCATGTCTCTGTCTCTGTTTCTAACTGTCACTCTATGCCTGTGTCTCCGTCTCTATCCCTGTCTCTGCCGCTGCCTCTGCCTACGTATCTGTCTCTGTCTACACATTTGCCTATGTGTCTGTCTCCGTTTCTGTCTCTGAACTTGGGCCCAGTCTTCGACTCGGGCACTGTCCCTGCCTGAAGGCTCTATCGTTGTCTCTTTTTGTCTCCTATATTAGTCTATGTCATTTGTCATCTCTGTTACTGGCCTCTCCCTCTCTCTCTCTCTCTCTCTCTCTCCCTCTCCCCCCCTCTCTCTCTCTCTATTTATCTTTCTTTCTCTCATTCCACATTATCTCCTTCTCTCTCGTTGTCTCTGTCTATCTTTCGACCCCTCACCTCTCTTTCTCTCTCTGTAACTGTCACCGTCTGTGTTCATGTCTCTAACTCAGTCTATGTCTGTCTCTATTTCTGTTTCTTTCATTCTCCCGGCGATGTCTGTCTCCAGTTCGCTCCGTCTATACCCGTCTCCTCTCTCTCTCACCCACTCTCTCATTTTCTCGCTCTCTCCCTCCCTCCTTCCTCTCTCTCTCTCTCTCTCGTTCTCACACATCCATTCTGGATGGTAATCCTCCCGCCTCAAAGATATGACAAGTACCCATTAGCATTTAGATGGAGCGATACTGAAGAGCCGCTGCAATGCGAGCATGCAAGCAATCCTCACATATGGAAACAAAAGGCGAGATAGACATCGACGTGGGCTCCGAGTAACAAATGGTGAACGCTGAACTTTTAAAAAGGATTGCACTTTTTTTCCCACTGTTATTTTTTTTTCTTCCAAGACACTTTCATCTTCTACTTCTCTTGTGTAATTTACATGCAAATAGTTCTTGATGGACGGGTTGCAGGCCGGCAGTGCCCGGATGTAACCAACACTGCGCCGGTGCCCGATGATTTTACCGGTATGCGCTGGTTAAAAAAAATACACATCAGGGTTTAATTATTCGCAGTGGCTGTTGTTACGGCAGTCGTTCGTGTGGTTCCCTGACTTGATTGTATTTCGTCAGCATTGCAGGCTGGTTGAACCAGTCTATTAGCTGATAGTCTGGTTCCAAGAGCTAAACATCCTGACAAATACCGTGAAGTCAGGGAACCGCACGGACGACTGCCGTAACAACAGCCACTGCGTTAATTATTATCACATTGACCGATCAAGGATGGGAATTAACACATGCACGCGAATCTGGTACCCTGTCGAGACCTAAGATAATAGATTGAATAGGTCTCCACAGGGAAATTGTACAGGTGTATAGGTCTCCACAAGGTTTTCACGAAACTGATATTTGGAAATAACTCAAAAACGGGAAATTTATGATGGGTAAGAATCCGTCGCAAATTGAAGTGTTATATTATTAGGGACATACGGTCCAAATTTCTACCCGGGAAAGTGAATGTGGTTGAAATGGGGGCCTTTTTTTTTAAAACATCGTTTCTCACGCGGAGTACAAAGCCATGTCTCCACAGGGATACAGATTCAGGTATGCGGGTACACATTGGGAATGATGTCCATGGCTGTCAAGCATGTAACCCACGATGTGCCTATTGCAGACGCTTGTACGATCTAACGCTATTTAAGTCACTATGTATACGTCGACTGTGTTTGACGGGACGATAATGAAGAGCGAAGGATCCATCTCAGCCGAGGATTCACGGAACTCATGATTTCTAATCACTGTACAGGTACGGCCACTGGGGAGAACTGGCTTAAGCTTGAGGCTTTCGTTTTGGCTCAAACCCTTAGCTGTCATAAATTCTAAAGTGAAATGCACCCGACTTCAGGGTTCACAGGCAGTAAAAAAAAACACCGAAGATCGACTCCTCAATATCCCTGCATGCAAGCGAGCCTACAAGCAAGCAAGCACGCAAGCACAGCAAGCAAGCAAGCACGCACGCAAGCAAGCCCAGCAAGCAAGCCCAGCAAGCAAGCCTACAAGCAAGCGAGCCTACAAGCAAGCAAGCAAGCACAGCAAGCAAGCAAGCACGTACGCAAGCAAGCTCAGCAAGCAAGCCCAGCAAGCAAGCAAGCACAGCAAGCAAGCAAGCAAGCAAGCAAGCAAACAAGCACACAAGCAAGCAAGAATGCAAGCAAGCAAAGCGAGCAAGCAAGAAAGCAAGCAGGCAAGCAAGCAAGTAAGCCCAGCAAGCAAGCAGGCAAATAAACAAGCAAACAAACAACCAAGCACGCAAGCAAGCAAGCAATCAAACACGCACAACCAGCCCAGAAAACGAACAAGCAAGCGAGCAATAAAGCGAGCAAACTCACAAACAAATAAACAAATTTAGGAACAAATAATCAAACAGACATCCAAGCATCTTGTTGAGCAAAGAACTCAAAGCCAAAGCTCTAAGATGTCGGACAACCAACACACGAACGCGCGTTGAGCCACGCCGAGACCCACTGTATCTCCCTGTGTCTTAAGATTTGCCATCAGGCGCTAAGAGTTTCCCTCTTAGAAGAATTAAGAAGACACTCTGACCCTGTCCTCTGCTCATATTTCAAAGCAGAACAAGCTTCTGCTTTCAACCAATCACGCTAATTACTCTCTGGCTTTCTTGAGGGGGTGGCAGCCCTAGCGACTATATCCAGTTACTTGTACCTGCCTGAAATTAGCGACAGCGAAAAAAAACATTTTCTTCTTCTCCACATCTACTCGTTTATCCTACTCTTACTCCTCCTCCATCTCCTCCTACTCCATATCCTCCCCCTTCCCCTGTCTCCATCCCACCCTCCTCCCCTCCACCTCCTCCTCCGTCTCCTCCTTCTACTCCTTCATCTCCTCCTCCATCTCCTCCTCCCCTCCTTCTCCTCCGACTTCTCTTCCTCCTCCCCATCCTCCATCTTTTCCTCCTCATCTCCTTCTCCTCCTCCTTCTCTTCCTCCTTCCCATCCCCCATCTCCTCCTCCTCCTCTCCTTTTCCTCCTGCTCTCTCTCCTTCATCTTCTCCTTCTCCATCTCCTCCTCCCCCTCCTTCTCCTCTTCCTTCTCTTCCTCCTCCCATCCTCCATCTCCTCATCCTCTCCTTCTCCTCCTCCTTCTCTTCCTCCTTCCCATCCCCCATCTCCTCCTCCTCCTCCTCTCCTTCTCCTCCTGCTCTCTCTCCTTCATCTTCTCCTTCTCCATCTCCTCCTACTACTCCTTCTCCTCCTTCTCTTCCTCCTCCCCATCCTTTATCTCCTCCTTCTCCTCCTGCTCTCTCTCCTTCATCTTCTCCTTCTCCATCTCCTCCTACTACTCCTTCTCCTCCTTCTCTTCCTCCTCCCCATCCTCCATCTCCTCCTTCTCCTCCTGCTCTCTCTCCTTCCCCTACTTCTTCCCCCTACTCATTCTCATTCCCCCTCCCCCCGTCTTATCGATTCGCGCCACGCTCCGGGGTAATTAAATTTCGCCTCCCCTTACTCCGCTGGACTACTTTTTTCGGGACCAGATTATCGGGAGGGTGGGGAGGTATAGCGACTGAACACACAGGAGAATCCGCGATCGATACGCGCCGCGGCGAAGCGTGCGTGCGTGCCTGTGAGAGAGAGAGAGTGAGGGAGAGAGAGAGAGAGAGAGGGGGAGGGAGGGAGACAGGGAGAGAGAGAGAGGGAGATGGAGAGAGAGACAGAGAGAGAGGGGGAGTGAGGGAGAGGGAGGGGAGAGAGACAGAGAGAGGGGGAGTGCGGGAGAGAGAGGGAGAGAGAGAGGGAGAGAGAGGGGGAGTGAGGGAGAGAGAGACAGAGAGAGAGAGGGAGTGAGAGAGAGAGGAGAGACAGGAGTGAGAGAAAGGGAGAGAGAGAGAGACAGAGAGAGAGAGAGGGAGAGAGAGAGAGAGAGGGGAGGGAGGGAGACAGGGAGAGAGAGAGAGGGAGATGGAGAGAGAGACAGAGAGAGAGGGGGAGTGAGGGAGAGAGAGGGGGAGAGAGACAGAGAGAGGGGGAGTGAGGGAGAGAGAGGGAGAGAGAGAGAGGGAGAGAGAGGGGGAGTGAGGGAGAGAGAGACAGAGAGAGAGAGGGAGTGAGAGAGAGAGGAGAGAGAGGAGTGAGAGAAAGATAGAGAGAGACAGACAGAGAGAGGGGGAGGGAGAGAGACAGGGAGAGAGAGAGGGAGATGGAGAGAGAGACATAGAGAGAGGGGGAGTGAGGGAGAGAGAGGGGAAGAGAGAGAGAGAGAGGGGGAGTGAGGGAGAGAGAGGGAGAGAGAGAGAGGGAGAGAGAGAGGGGGAGTGAGGGAGAGAGAGACAGAGAGAGGGGGGAGTGAGGGAGAGAGAGGGAGAGAGAGAGAGGGGGAGAGAGAGAGACAGAGAGAGGGGGAGTGATGGAGAGAGAGACAGAGAGAGGGGAGTGAGGGAGAGAGAGGGAGAGAGAGAGAGGGAGAGAGGGAGAGTGAGGGAGATAGAGAGAGAGCGAGAGAGAGAGCGAGGGAGAGAGAGAGAGAGAGAGAGCGAGAGAGAGAGAGGGGGAGGAGGGAGATAGAGAGAGAGAGAGAGGCTGAGAGGGAGAGTGAGGGAGATAGAGAGAGAGAGAGAGGCTGAGAGGGAGAGTGAGGGAGAGAGAGGGAGAGGGGGGAGTGAGGGAGATAGAGAGAGAGAGAGAGGGGGGGAGAGAGAGAGGCTGAGAGGGACCCCCTGACTCGTGATTCTTGCGAGCACGGTGCGATTCCCAACCCCCCCCCCAGCTTAGATGACGTCATCTATAATCGGATCGTTAATTGACTCGGTTGGGCCCGGCAAAGTCGTGTGACATGACCTGTATAGTAAAGGTATAGGCCAGTCGATACGACTTGACTCCTTCCCGAGGGGAACGTGCGCGTCTTGTCCTTTGAGGACTACTCGGTCTGTGAATGATCCGAATCATTCCCATCGGATGTTTACTTTGGGCATTTGTTCTACCTGTTGCCATGTACAGGTACTTGACAGGGGGTCGGTGTGACGTGACCGAGTCTAAATTGTGTTCTGTCACCCATGTGTGGGTAGCCAAGCGAGTGAGAGGGGAAGGGAGGAAGAGGGGAGAGAGACAGGGAGGGGGAGGGGAAGATACCTGGGGAGGGAGATAAGGACAGAGACAGGGGAGAGAAGGAGATAGACAGAGAGAGTGAGGGGAGAGAGACAGCGAGATAGAGGGAAGGGGAGATACAGGGTGGGAGGGAGATAAGGAAAGAGACAGGGGTGGGAAGGAGAGAGACAGAGAGAGTGAGGGGAGAGAGACAGAGAGATAGAGGGAAAGGGGAGATACAGGGTGGGAGGGAGATAAGGACAGAGACAGAGGAGGGAAGGGGAGAGAGAGAGAGAGAGAGAGAGGGGGGAGGGAGACAGAGAGAGAGGGGGAAGGGGAGATACAGGGTGGGACGGAAAGAGGGAAAGAGGCAGGGGAGGGAAGGAGAGAGACAGACATTGAGGGGAGAGAGACAGACAGAGGGAGGGGAGATACAGGGTTGGAGGGAAAGAGGGAAAGAGACAGAGGGAGTGAGGGAAGTGTGTGGAGAGAGCGCGAGGGAGAGAGGGGTGAGCCTGAGACTGGAGAGAAGGACGATGGGGTGAGAGACGAAGGGCGAGAGATAGAGGTGGGGAGAGATACTGAAAGACCGAGGAAGACAGACAGAGGCTGGTGGGAAGGAGTAAGACCGAGAGAGGGGAGAGCGGGAGACTGACAGAGATCAAAGAGAGGAGGGAGACAGAGACAATTGAAAGTGGGGGGAACAGAGAGACGCATCGAGGGAGAAAGAGGGAGACAGAGAGACAGAAAGAACGAAACAGGGTGAGACGGCGCCTGCGTTCTATACGCTTGTTTCACAACAGTCACAGACCGTGGCTATGACTAGTATGAGTCCGGTGTTTTGACAGGGTTATGGGAGTAAGAGCGAGTCTCTTTGTCACTAACTGTTCACGGTCAGCTGAAATAATCGCTCAGCTGCGTGGAATCAGCTCACTTGGTCAATGATCTATCCCCAGACGGGGTGTATACGTATAGCACTATATGTGACCCGGCACAGCGACATGAGGAATATCCCACCAAAACACTTTTCGAGTAAACAACGCCTGAAGTTAAAGTATCTTCTCAATTCCATTTATTAAAAATAAAAATAATTTTTGTTTATGTATTGGAGGATATTATGTCCAAAGGATTGTTCCAAAATCCGTCTCTAAATGTTGAGAAAAACGAGGATTTCAGGGGAGTGTTTGTGTACTGTTTTCATGAAAATGTAAAGTTCCTGCCTTTTTGAATGGCCGCTTTCGAGGAGTTAGACTGGTGCTGCTATATTGTGTCTGGTACCAAATGAACGAGTGACGTCCCCTTGTACTATTTACAACAAAGTTCACACGGAAATAATTTTGATATCATTTGGAAGCTAATGGTATACTCTTTCACATCATTAGAAAATCTCAAAATCTCGAAAGTGGGGGTTATTCCTCATTATGCTGTGCCGGGTCACACGACCCCAGTGCCGTGCAAGAGCCGCCGTAGGATCACTCGGTCGCGTCTTCCGATCCAAAAACCTGTACACCGTCTCCTCCGCTGTCCACCCGACCTCTTCCCCGTCCCGTTCCCTCGCTGCCCCGGCCGCCCAACGGCCGCCTCCCTCCCCATCACAACAGCGACATGAGGAATATCCCACCAAAACACTTGTTGAGTAAACAACGCCTGAAGTTGAAGTATCTTCACAATTCGATTACAAATAATGTTTTTTAATTTTTTTTACTTTCGGAAATTTTAAGTATTAGAGGATATTATATTTTGATATCATTTGAAAGCTAATGGTATACTCTTTCACATCATTAGAAAATCTCAAAATCTCAAAAGTGAGGGTTATCCTCATTATGCTGTGCCGGGTCACAAATGACGCGTCGATTTATCGAGTCGGAATGAGAGCGGGTCAGCTTATCATAAACGCAGTGGCTGTTGCTACGGCAGTCGTCCGTGTGGTTCCCTGACTTGATTGTATTTCGTCAGCATTGCAGGCTGGTTGAACCAGTCTATTAGCTGATAGTCTGGTTCCAAGAGCTAAACATCCTGACGAAATACAATCAAGTCAGGGAACCACACGAATGACTGCCGTAACAACAGCCACTGCGTATCATAAAAAGCGAGCTCCACGCGGATGCAAGTTGCTGCTGCGAGCGAGGGTGGAGAGGGGTGTGGGGGGGGGGGGGCTGGCCGGCTGGGGGTGGGGGAGGGTTCTGGTCCGACAAAGGCTCGCCTCCGGTTTGTCGGAGATTTTTAATTTCGGTCTTCACCTGCTTGCAACGCGCCCCCATCACGAAATCTGCGCGAATTCTGTTTTCCAAAAAAAAAAAAAATTCGGCTCGTCGCGTCTGCGACGCAATCTCTGAGATCCGCCTATAACGCTGCTTGTGTGAGCTGGTGAGATTTCGCAGTGATTTCTCGCCGACGATCGAACGGCTGATTGGGTATAGACCAATGGAAGGTGGCGGAAGTTGCGGTCACGAAAGAACCTATAATCCTAGCTCAGTACACCAACGAGTACAGCCTTGCAAGCTGGCGAGCAGGCGAGAAGCAAGTATAGGCATATAGTCAAGCGGGCACCAGGGCAAGCATGCATGCAGGTGAGCTGGCAATTAGGCAAGCAGGTAAGCCGAACGAGCGAGCTGCCGAGCAAGCAGGCAAGTAAGCAATTAACCATGCAAACAATCATTAAACCAAGCAAGCCGACAAGAAAGCATGCGAGCACACAGACATGCAGCGGTGCCAGCAAGCAGTTAAGCATGCAGACAAGTAGCAAGCAAGCATGCATGCAAACAAGCAAGCATTCAAGAACGCACGCACGCAAGCGCATAGCCAAGCGGTGGAGCAAGCAAGTGAGCGTGCAAGCAAGCAAGCATGCAAGCAATCGATCACGAAAGCCACCAACCATGCAAGCATCCAGACAGACAAGCAATCAAGCAAGCAGGCGAGCAAGCAAGCAAACAGCCAGAGCTAATAAAGGGCACTTTCAAAAATACAAACAAACAAACAAACACGTCTAATTGCGACTCATGTCTGTGCTCCCATTTTCTCCAATACGCGGTTTCTCCGTCACTTAAAATTCAATCCCCGTCAGAATTTTTCCCGCTGAGAGAGCGGAGCCTCCACACAGGCGAATTAACATTTAGATTGGATTACCCCAAATCGTTCAGGTCTGCCATGTCCTGGATAATCCCCCCTATTAATGGTAGACCTAGACTCAATCCTCCCTCCCATATTTTTGCTGCGTTTCCCTCGCAATGTCAGATCAAGATTCCCCCTCGATTTGTGTCCCAGGCAGTGGCAAGACTCCCGGGTTGTTGTTGTTTTTTTGTCTCTCTTAAACGAGACGAGACGAGACGACGGTGCAAGAATATACAATTAAAAATAGCCCGACGCGCCCCGAAGCAAGCTCTGTGCAGATGGCGAGGATTGCCCAGTAATTCAGCTGAAGCGTTCATTGAAAAAAAAGAAAATCTCGGTTTACTAAAGTGATGCTGGTTACCAGCCGTGAATTGGCTACCAGCCGTGAATTGTTTACCAGTGTGCGCGTGATAGTATGCGGCAGCCGTGACTGGTGCCCGGCGCCTTATTCAGACCGTGGCACTGATTCACCACGGACAACGTTCAGGCAACGATCGTGCACACTACATTACCAAAGCACTGCACGCATTTTGAAATTTTTTTGTTGTTGTTTCGAATCGAAAGAAAGATCAGAATACATCTTGTCTCGAAGATTGCCCGGACCTTACCTATACATATGATCTCCCGCCAAAAGTCCCTCGTCGTGATAATGGGGGTCTAGCTGGCGTCACGATGACGTCACGAACCTGGGCGCGCAAATAGCGCACTCCCTCGAGAAATGACGAGATTTCTTTAAAACAAAATGCAACTGAACATCGCGCCGCATTCTTCAAACTGTTCGTTCCTTGAGATTCATGAAATCAATGCTCATTCGGATACGTGCAGGTGATGCGTAAGCGGATGCCTATAGGTCTGAGGGCATTTGTGGTGGACATAGCAAATAAGTTGGGATTTGCGGTATGCACCATCTGAAGTGTACCACGCGGCCAACGTTAATCGGTATAGGTTTGTACTGCATATGTGACCCGGCACATCATAATGAGGAATAACCCCCACTTTTGAAATTTTGAGATTTTCTAATGATGTGAAAGAATGTACCATCAGCTTTCAAATGATATCAAAATTTAACTCCAATACATTAACTTTCCGAAAAAGAAAAAAATAATCATCGAATTGAGAAGATACTTTGACTTTAAGCGTTGATTACATATGTGACCCGGCACAGCAACATGAGGATATCCCACCAAAAAACTTTTCGAGTAAACAAGTCAAAGTATCTTCTCAAATCGAGAAAAAAAAAACCACAATTTTTTCTTTTGTATTTTCGGAAATTTAATGTATTGGAGGATATTATGTCCAAAGGATTTTTCAGAAATCCGTCTCTAAATGTTGAAAAACGAGGATTTATTTTGTGTACTGTTTTCATGAAAATGTAAAGTTCCCGCCTTTTTGAATGGCCGCTTTCGAGGAGTGTGTCTGGTACCAAATGAACGAGCGAAGTCCCCTTGTACTATTTACAACAAAGTTCACCCGGAAATAATTTTGATATCATTTGAAAGCTAATGGTACACTCTTTCACATCATTAGACAATCTCAAAATCTCAAAAGTGGGGGTTATTCCTCATTATGCTGTGCCGGGTCACATATTTCAAATCAGCTAATTCGAAGGGCCTTACGTTTCGTTCCCCAGGGGCATTCTGCCTTTGGGAAAGGTCCTGCTAGGATCAAAACATCAGGCCCTCCTAATTTTTGATACATGTTCTCGCTTTTTGGGTCATTTTAGTCAGATAGCAGTTTTCAACATCTTGGTATATTACTGCACTGTTAAATACAAACCAAGACCATAACATATAGGTCTGTCATTGATTTCACCAAACTAATTGTGAAAATAAAGGGTGAATATACAAATACCACTCTGTGTGGGTTTTGGTTTTCAAATCAAAGCTGCATCCACTTCGTGTAAAATCCAGACACGCTGCCAAAGACGGCAGTCGAAGAACGTGAACGCGCAGTTTTCTGCATCGGAATACGGAAAACGGGTGCGTGATCCCTTGGAGTTACACGTCAGTTATAGGCAACCGGTTAAAAATGCTTCTGACAGGCGCCCCCATCGCCCGTCGGCAAAGAGGGCGGACACTCTCTAGAGAGGCCACCGACGTGTCAGTGGGAGCCGGCTAGCTCATTTCGCCCAGGTTGGTCGAAGTGTTTGCCCAAACGTGTACTTTTAAATTTGGATCATGTCTCCCTCAAATGAAAGAACCAAACCAAAAATCCACAACAAAGTATTGTAAAGTCCTTCACCGGACCGACAAGACCCATCCCGTCATTGCACAATCAGACTTTCAATCCCCACGCGTCGAGTTTGCTCTTCGTAAACAATCCCTACAGCAACTTGTTTCCCTTCACCCCTCCCTCCCCCTCCCCCCGTCAGAAACCTCTCTCGGAGTCTCATTCACAACCCTGTCTAAAATCCCTACCGTGCTCTCCATCAACACTCGTCCCGTGCCCCCCCCCTTCCCCTTCCCCTCTGCTCCCCGCCGGTATCGCACCACCACAAAACCCCGCTCGCCGACGCTCCTATAGCCCTAACCTCGTTAGCGTGCAGGCTGGGAAAACAAAATCAGAGCCCGCTGATGTGATTAGGGCCTCGATAATGAACACAATCAGCACGGGTTGAATAACTCTGACCCAGAAGAAGACAGCCCAGAGAAAGAAGAAAAAAAAACCTCACCCATGCTCCCGGCAAGTGCAAGTATAGATTGGTATAGAAATGATTCTGTCTTCAATATAGGAAGGTTTGCGGTGAACACCATGTATCAGGTCTCTTAAAGGAAGAGGTATGGTTCTGAGAAGAACCTGAGGGTAACTCGACGTTTCGACCAGTATGCTCTGGCCGTCATCAGGAGATGAGCATACTGGTCGAAACGTCGAGTTACCCTCGGGTTCTTTTCAGAACCATACCTCTTCCTTTAAGAGACCTGATACATGGTGTTCACCGCAAACCTTCCTATATTGATTCACCCACCATGCAAAGCCTTAAGTCTCATTTATTCTGTCTTCAGTCTAAGCGTCCGTTCTTCCCCGTCCGCGATTCGTCTGCTCGTCTTAATCTTCGAGTGACGCAAAAACTGTCGGCGAATCGCTCACTGACTTCCAACAACATCAACATGCGTATATTCCTCTTCCTATTGTGTACACACTTACGTATTACGTCAGTGCGGCCCTTCAACGTCAACAGGCCCTTCAACGTCGACATGCTTCCCTAGCTGCCTGAAAAAAAAAATTGTCGGACAGTGCGGACCAAGCGCGCTCGCTGTGCGGCACGGGTACTACCCGACCAAAGTAATGGAGGACTATAGGGAGCGGGTTGACGTTGAAGATCCTGTTGACGCTAAGGAGCTGCATATACGTCTTACGTATCACGCAGTCTAGGCGACCGTTGGAGGCGTCACAGAAGATTTTGCAGCCAGTCTCGTCCACCCCTCTCTGTCCTCAGCCTAAAACTTAAAACAAACCAAGGAAAAAACTGACTGGGAACTTTTAAAAAAATTGGCAAAGAAAACGCAGACTGGACCTTTGTCTGACACGGCAGTTATTTTTTGGGGAGGCCACCACCTAAGGGCTGGACAGCTCAGATGGTAAGAGCACTGGTACATTAGTCCAGAGGTCTCGGGTTTGAAGTCACGGTCCAGTGAAAGTTTTCTTTACGGATTCTTTCAATCTTGACTTAATTAAGACATCAGAATTTTTTTTTTAAGGAATGGCACTATGAACATCTAAACCATGAAAATGCGGTGAAAATGTCATTTAATCGTGAAAAGAAAATTCACGGTGTTTGTCACCCCTATTTCATGGCACACAGTTAGCCAAGTCATTTTCACGTTGTTTTCACCAGTGGTCTCCAAGGCCACATTCCTGGTGGTAAATGGCTACAGGCAATTTAGAAGTATCTGGGAGTGACAGTTACAAGGACACCATACAGTACCTCCATGGTGGCCCGGTGGTCCCTACTTGTAATTGAATTAGCCATCCCCCAAGGTTGGAGCTTGCCACCCTAGATACTCACGGTTTTTCTCACGATCTCGATCTTTAGTGACCAGAAGATGTCCTTATCAGGTCAGAGAAGCGATTGTTTTCACGGTGAATTCACTGTAAAATGCACATTGAAATCACAGTAACTTCTTAGTTTCACGGCGAAATACAGTAGATTCACCATGAAAAATACTCACCTCTCTGACCTGGTAAGGCCATCTTCAGGACGCTAAAGAGACCGTGACAAAACGTGAATATCTATAGGGTGGCAAGCTCCAGCCTTGAGGGATGGCTAATTCAATTACCAGTAGGGACCATCAGCCCCCATGTAATGTCCTTGTAACTGTAACTCCCTGTAGCCACTAGGAATGTGGCCTTGGAGACCACTGGTGAAAACACCGTGAAAATGACATGGCTAACTGTGTGCAATGAAATAGGGGTGAAAACACGGTGAATTTTCTTTTCACGGCTTAATGACATTTTCACCCCCTTTTCACGGTTTAGATGTTCATTGTGTGGGCGGGGAGGGGACGGCCCAAAAAAAAGAACAAATTCGGACTGAGGGGGGACTCGAACCCGGGACTGCCGGGTCAGTGAACCCTCGTTGGTGTTGCTTGCTCCCGGCATTCCTCTTAGCTAAGAGAGTTTAGAGAGCGTCAGTCAGAGATGAGATTAACCAGTGACTGATTGATCCCCGGAGGATCCCGCCCCCCACTCTCCCACCCTCTTATTTCCGTCAGAAGCCGACAGCGAGCATCTGTTTTCTTTTTTGTTAAATGGAGCTGATTGACTGAGATTGGTTGAGAGGTTTCACGGAGCAAAAGCACCGACGACGGAGGGATTGAGAGAAAAAAATGGAAAACATGTGGGGACTGGTTTGGCGATGGAGGCCAACTTTATCGTTTGAGGGCTACGGGGAAGGGCACTTAGTAGGTTGTGCGTCCTAGCTCTCGGATCGAGTTGCCTGCTTGAAAGGGGATACGGCAAATTTGCCCTTCGCCGGAGAGGTGATAGTGTACCGGTTCTTCATCACCATAAACTTCCTCTTCTCCTCCTCCCTCCCTTCTTCTCCTCGACCACTAGACTCTATCTCGTCTTCTCCTCCTCCTCCTCCTTCCCTCCTCCTTCTTGGTCTTCGTCTTCTTCTCCTTCTCCTTTTCCTTTTCCGTTTCCTTTTCCTTTTTCCGTTTCGTTTTCCTTCTCGTTCTCCTCCTCCTCCTTCTCCTTCTCCTTCTCCTTCCCCTTCCCCTTCTCCCTTTTTTCCAATCATCTAAGGAGTTCCTTGAAAATGTCCTTTTCGACCGACGCAGGGGAAGGTTCTTCTCCTTCTTCTTCTTGTTTTTCTTCTCCTTCTCCTTCACTTTCTCCTTCTCGTCTTTTTCTTCTCATAACCCTTCTCCTTCTTCTCCTCCTCCTTCTCCTACTCCTTCTCCTACTAACTTCTCCTACTCCTTCTCCTACTCTTTCTCTTTTTTTCTCCTTCTTTTTTTAAAATTATTTTCCTTCACCCTTTTCTCCTTCTCCTGCTTCTTCTTCTTCTTTATCTTCTTATTCTCCTTCTGCTCCTCCTCTTTCTCCTCCTCCTCCTCCTCCTCCTCCTCCTCCTCCTCCTCATCCTCCTCCTCCTCCTCCTCCTCCTCCTCCTCCGACTTTGACCAAATGGAGGCGCGGCGATAGCAAAGGGTACTGGAGACACTCGTTAAGGGGATACGGTGGGGAGGGGAGTGTGGTCCAATTCAAGGCGTGATATTAACTGACTACATCCCCTTTGGGGGAAGCTTAACCGAATCCACTTCGCTCACATACACCCAGACAGACTCTGACAAGCGGCCAACCTCAAAACTTCGGAAAGGATGAAAACTCTTGAGAATGATACAAGAATGATACAGCAAGAGACAGAGAGGGAGATAGAGAGACAGAGAGACGAACAAATGGGACGGGCGTAGACGGTTAGAGAGACAGGGAGAGGTGAGATCGAGTGACAGACAATGGGAGGGACAGGGAGACAGAGTAACAGAGAGAGAGAGAGACAGGTAGACAGATAGAGAGAGAAAGAAACGGCTATTCATGATATTCACGGCTATTCATGATGTAATTTCTTTAATAATCATCTTCAAAGTTAAAGCCCATATACACAACATTGGTAAGGTCGATGGTTATGGTAGAAACCTTGCACTGAAATATGTTTGCCGAAAATGTTGTATTTTGGGAGAAAAGAGTAAAATAAACCGTTTACGTTTCACCGAGATCTAAACTATTTGTCGGAACAGTACGGCGTTGAATGCTGCATTTTCGCGAAACAAATGAAGCGGTTTTCAAGATTTTCTCGAGACTCGGCTGGCGGATTGAGCTGAAATTTTCACAGGTGCGCTATTTCATGCATAGGTTGGATCAGACAACGTATGGATGCTATTCTTTGACCTCGACCAATAAAGAAATGTGACCCGGCACAGCATAATGAGGAATAACCCCACTTTTGAGATTTTGAGGTTTTCTAATGATGTGAAAGAGTATACCAATAGCTTTCAAATGATATCAAAATATAATATCCTCTAATACTTAAAATTTCCGAATATAAACAAAAAGAAAATTGATTTGTAATCGAATAGGGAAGATACTTTAACTTCAGGCGTTGTTTACTCAAAAAGTGTTTTGGTGGGATGTTCCTCATGGCGTTGTGCCGGGTCACAAATGTGTTGAATAAACCTGGAAAAGATGGTGAGAGACATTGAGACAAAGACAGATGCAGATAAAGAGGCGGACAGTGACAGGCGGAGGTATGAAGAGAGGCAGGAACGGCGAAGAAGACACGGAGTACAGGGGTAGCGGCTGGAGACCCGAAAAAACAAAAACACGAAGCACGCTTTCATCGCGAAAAAAAAAAAATACAAAAACGATCGAGGCTGGCGGGCTCCGAAACAGGAGTCGTCATTGCTGGGCCTCCTACTGAACAGAGGGAGAGGGGAGAGGGGAGGTGGGGGTCAGTCGTCGTAAATCCGGGTCAGCCCTTCTGACAAACCGGCCTGAGACGGGGGCTGTGCGTGAAACATTAACGAAGGCCGCACTCTCTGGTTTCTTCCGACTTGAATCCCCGCCTAAGAGAGAGAGCCGTCCCTTCTGGGCACTTCTGGGCGGGACTGGGTAATCCCCCAATGAGTATAGAGAACCCCCCTCCCCCCCTCCCCTTACTGGCAAAATGTGGCTACTTTCATCAGAGAGAAGAGAGAGGGAGGGGGTGAGGGGGTGTAGAGATTGAGAGAGTCGGACAGACAGAGACAGGGAGAGAGATAGAGGGAGTGAGAGAGCTAGAGAGAGAGAGGGAGAGAGGGGGAGTCAGGGGGTACATATTGAGACAGATAGACAGAGACAGAGAGAGCGAGAGATCTGAAGAGAGAGAAAGATGGGGAGAGAGATGGAAGCGAGAGAGAGAGGGTGAGGGGGTGTAGAGATTGAGAGAGTCGGACAGACAGAGACAGGGAGAGAGATAGAGGGAGTGAGAGAGCTAGAGAGAGAGAGGGGGAGAGAGGGGGAGTCAGGGGGTACACATTGAGACAGATAGACAGAGACAGAGAGAGCGAGCGATCAAGAGAGAGAGAAAGATGGGGAGAGAGATGGAAGAGAGAGAGAGGGTGAGGGGTGTAGAGATTGAGACGGACAGACGGAGACAGAGAGAGGAAGAAACGACAGAGCTAGAGGGAGGAAGATAGAGAGAAAGGCGGGGAGAGAGAGAGAGTATGGGAGGGAGAGACATATAGACAGAGGGAGAGCAACAAGGAGATAGAGGGGAGAACGAGACAGCGGAGAGAGACAGAGACAAGGAAGGACATTAACATAAACAGAGACAGAGAAAAAGGAGACAGAGGGAGACGGGGACGGATCGGCTGAGGAAGACATAGGGAGGAGGAGAGACACAGAAAGACAGACAGATAGAGAGACAGAGAGATGCAAACAAAATCAAGGGGGAGATAGGGAGTGGGAGGGGGAAAAGTGGGAGAGAAACAGAGCGAGAGACAACAGCGGAAAGAGGGAGGGAGGGAGAGAGCGAGGGAGGGAGAGTGAGACATAATAAGAAAGAGAGAGAAGGGATAGAAAAAAAAGAGAGAGAGGTGGAATCGGAGGGGAGCGAGAGCCGAGGGACAGGCAGACAGAGAGAGACAGGCACACCAGGTTGCCGATCGCGGGTTATCCAATGATCCTCCTTCAAATCCCTCGGCGCGCAGACCAAGGCAAAGGGGGTTGCGGATCGCGGAAGGGAGGGACAGGTGGAAGGGACTGGCGCATTTAGCGGGTCGACGGCTGACCTCTTATACAGCTGCCAGCGTGATTGCGTCTTGGTTCTTTTTTTTCCTGGGTCGCCGTGCGCCCCTACCCCACCCCACCCCTCCCCCGTAAGTCCCGCCAGTCCTCTCCTCAAAGCCCCCTTCCACTCAAAAATCCCCCGGCCCATCAAGGTAGATCAACTACGTCATCGACAGTAATTAGAGAGAAGAGAGAGAGAGAGAGAGAGAGAGGGGGGAGGGAGAGAGAGAGAGGGGGGGGGGGAGAGGGAGAGAGAGAGAGAGAGTGAAAGAGAGAGAGAGTGTGTGAGAGAGTGTGAGAGGGGGCATATATAAAGAGAGAGAGAGAGGGGGAGAGAGAAAGAGAGATAAAGCGAAAGAGAGAGAGGGGGAGAGAGAGTGACAGAGAGAGAGAGAAAGAGGGGGTGGAGAGACAAAGAGAGAGAGAGAGAAGGCAGAGAGAGTGACACACAGAGAGAAAGAGAGAGGGAGAGACAGAGAGAGACAGAGAGAGGGGGAAGAAAGAGACAGAGAGAGGGGGAGAGAAAGAGACAGAGAGAGAGGGGAGAAAGAGAGATAGAGAACACACACACCCAAAGAGGCTTCTTCAATGTGATGAGAATGGTTTCACCTGCTTTGTAGATCGTATGACTGAAAGTAGCACGACCAGCAAAATACGCAGGACACTCGTGCACAAACTCCCCGACAGCTTTCCTCCACTACATCAACCAACGTCAGTGATAATATCAATCGGGGAACGATTATTTTGTCGAACGAAAGTTAGACGATGAAGTAGGAATACAGAAGTCTCCCGACGACCCGCGGAGTACAGGCTGCCTGATGCCTGCAGTCAGCGGTAATTTACAGAGCCAAGCTTCGTCTCACAAGACATAATTCCCATGATATCCACTTGGTGCTTTTACCATAATCTTTAAGACTTTACTATCCAATATTTGTGTATTTCTCGTCAAACCGTAAGACCAATTTCAACAAATCGCTCTGCGAGGCAGCGTGTACGATAGGGAAGGCCAAACGACCGGAAAGCAGTGTGGATTGAAAATGGTATTCAATCATAGATGGTAGGACCCCATTAGCCAGTGCAGAACCTCTCTCCATAAACAAATATATATATATATCGGTAAAGCGAGGAAAGGGTATAGGATAAGACCAGCATGTTGATGGAAGGCCAAAAAAACAAAAAAAACCTTCAAGACCAATTAGGAAAGAATACAGAAAATGGTTAACATTAGACTTTACGACGTAGTCTGAGTTGCCTTTCAAATGCCGAAAGGCAACTTCTAGATTCATTTAATTCGTCTTTCATTTGTGTATCATTCTCTTCGAATGCCCGCTCCCATCCCCCTCCCCCTCCCACTCCCCCTCCCCCTTCCCCTCCCCCTCTCCTACCGGAAGGAAGTGTAAGATTCGACGGACGATTATGATGGAGGACTGGATGAGCTCTTAACGATCAAGCGGCCTCTGATGAGACGAAAAAAGGTTTTTTTTGTTACCATGCAGAGGCTAGGCAGGCCCGGAGAGAACAAAACACGCCCACGCACTGAACTAACGTCGGCGAGAATAAGCAGCTACACCGTACGTGCAACTCGTTGAGTGCGACACTCGACGAGGCCTCTCAGGCGTTCGTCAATGGAGAGGTTTCGCACGCGATCGGATACGTGTATGCGCACGCGTTTAGCTATCCGTACCATTATTTTGTGACCCGGCACAGCATAATGAGGAATAACCCCCACTTTCGAGATTTTGAGATTTTCTAATGATGCGAAGAAGTATACCATTAGCTTTCGAATGATATCAGATTTATTTCCGTGTGAACTTTGTTGTAAATAGTACAAGGGGACTTCGCTCGTTCGTTTGGTACCAGACACAATATAGCAGCACCAGTCTAACTCCTCGAAAGCGGCCATTCAAAAAGGCAGGAACTTTATATTTTCATGAAAACAGTACACAAACACTCCCCCGAAATCCTCGATTTTTCAACATTTAGAGACGGAATTCGGAAAAATCCTTTGGACATAATATCCTCCAATACATTAACTTTCCGAAAATACAAACAAACAAAAATTGATTTTAGCTCAGATAGCTCAGATGGTAAGAGCACTGGTACGTTAATCACCAGTTCTCGGGTTCACGTCCCGGTCCGAGCAAAGTTTTCTTTGCCAATTTTTCAATTAAAAAAAAAACAACTCTCAATGTAGTCAAAACTCGTCGCACTCAGCTGGTATTCGTGGATTTCGCGTCAGTTCTAGGATTTTGTTGTTTTCTCCAAAAATTGTGGCTACAAATAATATATCGCTGCGTCCGTCCATGCTGAAACGTCGGCAGTGCGTGTTGACGGGACGTCTCACTTCTGGCAGGTTGTGCGCGGCGCTCATCGATCGTCCGACGCATCGTGCGAGTCGAAACGCTCTCTATACACCAGTGTCTGGGGCCGCTCATCCGTGTGTGCGTTTGAGTTGTATTTTTCAAGCTCGGCTCGAACGCCTTGACTTTGGTCCCTTCGCAAGGTAAACCGCGATGATTATGATACAGAAACCCGCGGAGGGCGATAAGCGACTGATCGTCAGCTTGGCCATTCTCCGAATCGGTGCATGCACAGATCAACGGCAGAATGAGATCGTGCGGAAAAATGCACCTGCTGCATGCGCTCACGATGGGTGCGTTATAAACAGGTTCGAGGCCGGCTCGGTCCACTTGACAGCAATCTGGACGCAGGCTCAATTAGACCCGTCCACCTGCCGCGATGGCTGGCGTACGGTGGTTTTAAAGGGACATGATAGGAAAAAAAATAAAGCAAAACAATTTTGTTGAAGGAACAACGAAATTTTGTTGTGGTAACAACCAAATTTTGTTGAGGGAACAACCAATTTTGTTGAGGGAACAACCAAATTTTGTTGAGGGAACAACCAAATTTTGTTGAGGGAACAACCAATTTTGTTGAGGGAACAACCAAATTTTGTTGAGGGAACAACCAATTTTGTTGAGGGAACAACCAAATTTTGTTGAGGGAACAACCAATTTTGTTGAGGGAACAACCAATTTTGTTGAGGGAACAACCAATTTTGTTGAGGGAACAACCAATTTTGTTGAGGGAACAACCAAATTTTGTTGAGGGAACAACCAATTTTGTTGAGGGAACAACCAAATTTTGTTGAGGGAACAACCAATTTTGTTGAGGGAACAACCAATTTTGTTGAGGGAACAACCAAATTTTGTTGAGGGAACAACCAATTTTGTTGAGGGAACAACCAATTTTGTTGAGGGAACAACCAATTTTGTTGAGGGAACAACCAAATTTTGTTGAGGGAACAACAAAATTTTGTTGAGGCAACAACCAAAATTTGTTGAGGGAACAACCAAATTTGTTGAGGGAACAACCAAATTTTGTTGAGGCAACAACCAAATTTTGTTGAGGCAACAACCAATTTTGTTGAGGGAACAACCAAATTTTGTTGAGGGAACAACCAATTTTGTTGAGGGAACAACCAATTTTGTTGAGGGAACAACCAATTTTGTTGAGGGAACAACCAATTTTGTTGAGGGATCAACCAATTTTGTTGAGGGAACAACCAATTTTGTTGAGGGAACAACCAAATTTTGTTGAGGGAACAACCAAATTTTGTTGAGGGAACAACCAATTTTGTTGAGGAAACAACCAATTTTGTTGAGGGAACAACCAATTTTGTTGAGGGAACAACCAATTTTGTTGAGGGAACAACCAATTTTGTTGAGGGAACAACCAATTTTGTTGAGGGAACAACCAATTTTGTTGAGGGAACAACCAAATTTTGTTGAGGGAACAACAAAATTGTTTTGCTTTATTTTCTTTTCCTATCATGTCCCTTTAAAACCACCGTACTGGCATACGGTCCCGGTGGCATAACTTTTTTTCCTAGGAGGGTTAGGGGCAATTTTCATGAATTATCATAAAAAGGCGTGTCGAATATTTTTTTAAAGAAAATTACGACAGAAGAAGATTACGATACCCAAGTTATGATAATTGCCCCTAACCCTCCTACGAAAAAAAAAATAGGCGTCCCGGTTTGGAAGGCACGACGCCATCGAGAGAGACACTGTGTCACGTCGCGAGATCAACACGGCACAGCCACGGTTCCCGCTTATCCAGCGCTTTGCTAACGGCCGTCTTAAGGAAAAGTCATCGGATTTAGGGTATGGTAAAAAAAGGCCAGTAACTCAACATTCCGAGAAGTGTGTATACATACACTGCCCATCGTCAGGAGACTGGCAGAAGCTTGATGCGCTCAAAACAATTGTAAACAACAATGGCGATCCTCACTGGCATTTTGTTTGTTTTTTTCTAGCTACCTATCTTGGTACAATTTCGACGAAATAGTGACGAGAGCAAGGAGCGCTTGCACATCACTATAGGCTCACAGTTTGAGCGGTTGGCTCACAAGGAAGACGCATGAGCCTGCCCTCGGGAAACGAGTGTAAGGCCGTGTCCGAATCTGTTGTCTAGAGCTACGGCTAGATCTTTTCTCTTTTTGCTCAGCACGTACGGTAGCTCAAGTTGCCGCACACGATGAGTTTTCATCCACGAGAGACGGAAAAAAAATCAAACAGGATAGATATTGGTCTCACGGCCTCTTGAGGCAGAAATCTCACCAAAAGTTCAGCGCACACGGTGAGCTACGTGCAGAGCTAACGACCTCGACATAACTTTTGCTCAGTGGGATTTCACTCCACTCTGAGCGGTTTTCACACCTTTTACAGTGTTTTTCAATCTCTTTTTTTTAGCGGTTTTTGGAGCGACGTTCACTCCTCTTTTGCCTTTAGCGAGTGCGTGCGCCGAGCTCAGCCATGCTGAGCTAACGGCCTCGAGAGACTTTTTGCTCAGCAGATAGCTCTCGTGTGCGGCGGCCTTAATAATAACGCCGTCTATAAACGTCCCTGGACGAACGACCGCCTCATCTCTTCGGCAGCGTGCAAGCCACGGAATCCCCCCCAAAAAACAAACAATAATCAATATGGAAACGACCCACTCCTTCCCACTCCACCTGGCAGCCGTGCCTCCTGAAGTGGTGTGATTGCGATCGACGCACGCGCAAGTAACGTCGACAGGATGGCTTGACAACTCTCTGTTGTCAACGCGGTGACGTCCGGCGTTCGACTTCGCCGTGCATGCGAAAGCGCCGCGCGGGGGAGACGCCCGTTCAGTGCCGGCGGGGCTCGTGTCGTCGCTATGACGATGTTGACTCATCCGTAGTTGAGAGGCGCAACTGTATAGAGTGACGGACCGCGCTCAAATCTCTCGTCACACGGCCGTAATACAGAGGGGCGGGGAGTCACTCGGAAGTGACTATTCACCGGTCATTTTTGCTCCATGCGTCCCGATACAACCGTCCCCCCTCCTCCCACAAAGAAAAATTCCCCCAAAATGATTCGTCTTACTCATTATTTCCAATCAAGACAGTTCAGACAGACAAGAAAACATCATTCCAGTCGGGGTTTTTTAAACAAAACATTGTCGATGCGATATCAAAACAAGTAATCAAAATCCTCGATTGAAATCAAATCTGCTCCAATGAGAAAGAAGTCACAAAAAATCTACACTCGATTGTTAACCGTTAATAACGCCAATAGCAACACAAGTAATGAAATAACGCTCGTTGTTTTGTCCCCGTACAAAAAAATGTAACTCTCTTCATTTTGATAACAAAAGAGTGGCCATAACAAACCAATTAATAACAAACTCCTTCTTAGTTTTGATACAAATAAACTCATTTGGAATCGCTCATTTTGGAAAGGAAAACAGTGTCAATTCTGAAACAAGGATTCAAAGGGAGTTCGTCTTCTTCGATTTTGAAGACAAAATTGCCTTGGCCAAAAACGCAACTTTCTCGGGTTTTTTTTTAATCATCAACATAATCACGATACAGAACCTGTGAAAATCTGACTGGTTTTTGTAATTATAATATTATTCTGGATGCCCCAATTACATTCATCATACTCGTGTTTTTTTTGTGTAAACGAGACCGATTCTGCCTTTAAAGAGATAACACAACATTGGTCGAGGTCAAAGAATAGCATCCATACGTTGTCTGATCCAACATAATTATGCATGAAATAGCACACCTGTGAAAATTGCAGCTTAATCCGCCAACCGAGTCTCGAGAAAATAGTAAAAAAAAACGCTTCATTTGTTTTGCGAAAATGCAGCATTCAACGCACTGTTACGAACAATTGTTTAGATCTAGGGGGTGAGACGTAAACTATTTCTTTTTCTAAAAAATACAGCATTTTAGACAGAAATATTTCAGTGCGAGGTCTCTGCTATAGCCATCTTCAAACTGTTTAAGTTTCATGTAAATCTTAGAGCATTTCTGTTTTTCGATCTTACAAATGTTGTGTTGGGGCTTTAAGAAAGGTCCTGGTTAGAATGTAGCGCCCAGACTTGCCTGTGGTAACAGCGTTCACCTCATAATATGCCCGCGCCTTTTTTTTTTCCTTTTTTTTTATTTGGAAGATATCTTTCAAGCTCGCGACAAAAAGGACGAAAAACATTGAGCAGGGTTGTGGCGCGGGTGACTAGTCGTCGCTCCAGGCTGGGGAATTGTGACTAGGAACACCGTCCTCATGTTCAGAGTAAGCCGAGGGAGATTGATGGGGCTTGTTTAAGTCGGCGCATACCGGCCCGCGGCATAATATTTTGTGAAGGTCTATTCATGGATTTCTTCTTCTTCTTCTTCTTCTTCTTCTTTTTTTTTTTTTGTATTGCTGTCTGCAAAGATGAAAGGGCTTTCGCGAAGGGAAAGTGGTCCGGGTAGGGAAATGAAGCCCGCCTTACGTCTTTGCAGTGCGATCTCCGACTTGTTATTACGGAGATCGGGGGAAAGACGGAGAGAGAGAGAGGGGGAGGGAGAAAGAGAGAGGAGAGAGGAGAAAGACAGAGAGACAGAGAGATATTGACAGAGGGGAAAGAGAGAGAGAGGAGAGATGGAGGAGAAAGAGAGAAGAGAGAGGGAGAGAGATAGAGAGACAGGGAGACATAGACAGAGGGGGAGAGAGAGGAGAGAGGTTGAGGAGAAAGAGAGGAGAGAGAGAAGAGAGAGACAGAGAGACAGAGAGAGAGACAGAGAGACATAGACATTGGGGGAGAGAGAGGAGAGAGATGGAGGAGAAAGAGAGGAGAGAGAGGGAGAGAGAGGAGAGAGACAGAGAGACATAGACAGAGGGGGAAGAGAGAGAGGAGAGATGGAGGAGAAAGAGAGAGAGGGGGAGAGAGAGGAGAGAGACAGAGGGACAGAGACAAAGGGGGAGAGAAAGGAGAGAGAGGAGAGAGAGGGAGAGAGAGGAGACAGACAGAGGGACAGGGACAAAGAGGGAGAGAAAGGAGAGAGAGGAGAGAGAGGGAGAGAGAGGAGAGAGGAGAGAGTCAGAGAGGCAGAGAGGCATAGACAGAGGGGGGGAGAGGAGAGAGATGGAGGAGAAAGAGAGGAAAGAGAGAGGGACAGAGAGATGGAAGATAGAGGGAGAGAAGGAGGGGGAAAAGAGAGAGAGGAGAGAGAGAGGAGAGAGAGTAGAGTGAGAGAGAGTGAGAGAGAGTGAGAGAGGAGAGAGTGAGAGAGTGAGAGACAGAGGAGGGAGATGGAATTAGAGAGAGTGGGAGAGGGAGAGACATAGAGAGAGATTCCCTTGATTTCCCCAGCCACTTCCCGTTGACATTCCCCATGCCAGATGGAGACTGGCAAATTATTGACCGTCCAAACCAGGGTCCCAATCCAATGCCAGTCTCCAGCTTGAGCCACAGACTGTCGGAATGAGTATAGTGTGTGCATCCGTGTGGCGAGGGGAGTGAATGGGTATACCTAGGAGAAGAAGAGACGGCTTTGTGTTTGATTGGCCTCTGCATGCTTATTATACACGACAGCTGCTCCCATTGGAGTCAAGGCGGGTTTCGGTGCCCATTGATGCCCATTGATCGCAATGACCGGGGGGTCATAATACGAACCGTATGAGAGGACTATAATCTATTAGATCCTAATGCTACACAGGAGTAGAGAGTTGTTTTCCCGTGCTATCAATATAGCGTAGGGGTTGTGTCTAATTATTAGAGAGGCACAGTTAATACAAGGCCACGGCATGATGAGGTAGGGTGTCCAGTTCCTTTCCTAGCCGCCTTTCAACCTTCCCCCCAGCTCAGAACCAGATACCCATCTGCTGGAGGGTCGACAGAGAGAGTTTTCCCAGCTTCTGTCCCGCAAATCCTATTACTCCTGCTATTTATCACCACAAGAACCTTCAAATCTCAATCCGCCCCAGGTTACCCATTCACTGATGGGTCGACAGAGAGAGTTTTCCCAGCTTCTGCCCTACAACCCTAGTTCTCACCACTGGAACCTTCAAATCTCAATCCGCCCTAGGCTACCCATTCACTGCTGGGTTGACAGAGAGAGTTTTCCCAGCTTCTGCCCTACAACCCTAGTTCTCACCACAAGAACCTTCAAATCTCAATCCGCCCCAGGTTACCCATTCACTGCTGGGTCGACAGAGAGAGTTTTCCCAGCTTTTACCCTACAACCCTAGTTCTCACCACAAGAACCTTCAAATCTCAATCCGCCCCAGGCGACCCATTCACTGCTGGGTCGACAGAGAGAGTTTTCCCAGCTTCTGCCCTACAACCCTAGTTCTCACCACAAGAACCTTCAAATCTCAATCCGCCCCAGGTTACCCATTCACTGCTGGTTAGACAGAGAGATTTTTCCCAGCTTCTGCCCTACAACCCTAGTTCTCACCACAAGAACCTTCAAATCTCAATCCGCCCCAGGTTACCCATTCACTGCTGGGTCGACAGCGAGTTTTCCAGCTTCTGGTCTGAGTGGGATTCAAACCGCCGACCTTCAGTACAGCACACGAACGCCCTAAACCGTTCGACCACGGCGCCATTATACCAAGGAGCTATTAGGCGAGCCTAATACTTCCTTGATTATACACACACGACCAATTGCCGTCATCCAGTGATAATGTATGTCCC
This sequence comes from Luidia sarsii, assembly GCA_949987565.1. Classification (NCBI taxonomy): domain Eukaryota; kingdom Metazoa; phylum Echinodermata; class Asteroidea; order Paxillosida; family Luidiidae; genus Luidia; species Luidia sarsii. The sequence continues at coordinate 12,372,471 of OX465117.1, forward strand.
TCAAATGATTGCAAAAATTAGCATCAGCCACAACCCATTTTCCCCCCTGATTTCTGACCGCTTTCTCCTTTCCGTTGGACATTTTGTTTTTACGTCGATCCAGGAGGTGTCACTGAGCGTGTCTATCTACACCCTGTCGGCCATAGCACTGGACAGGTACCTGGCCATCTGCCGGCCCCTCAAGTTCCACATCCGGGCCTCGCGCACCCTGTGCATCGTGGCCGGCATCTGGATCATGTCCTTCCTCATCATGTCCCCCCAGGCCGTCTTCCTGGGCTCCGAGCCCTACCTGGGAGGCGAGATCATCGGCAAGCCCCTCTGGATGACGCGCTGCCTGGAGGTGAGTTCATGCCGGCGGTGCCCCCGCCACCAAACTCAACCTTTCTCTCTCTCTCTCAACATTTCTCAACCTTTCTCTCTCTCTCTCTCTCTCAACATTTCTCAACCTTTCTCAACATTTCTCTCTCTCTCAACCTTTCTCAGCGTTTCTCAACATTTCTCTCTCTTTCTCTCTCTCAACCTTACTCTCTCTCTCTTTCTCTTTCTCTCTCTCAACCTTTCTCTCTCTTTCTCAACCTTTCTCAACCTTTCTCAACCTATCTCTCTCTCTCTCTCTCTTTATCTTTCTCTCTCTCAACCTTTCTCTCTCTTTCTCAACCTTTCTCAACCTTACTCTCTTTCTCGTTCTCTCTCTCAACCTTTCTCTCTCTTTCTCAACCTTTCTCAACCTTACTCTCTCTCTTTTTCTTTCTCTTTAACCTTTCTCTCTTTCTCAACCTTTCTCAACCTTACTCTCTCTCTCTCTCTTTCTCTTTCTCTCTCTCAACCTTTCTCTCTCTTTCTCAACCTTTCTCAACCTTTATCTCTCTCTTTATCTTTCTCTCTCTCAACCTTTCTCTCTCTTTCTCAACCTTTCTCAACCTTTCTCTCTCTCTTTATCTTTCTCTCTCTCAACCTTTCTCTCTCTTTCTCAACCTTTCTCAATCTTACTGTCTCTCTCTTTCTCTTTCTCTCTCTCAACCTTTCTCTCTCTTTCTCAACCTTTCTCATCCTTACTCTCTCTCTCTTTCTCTCTCTCTCTCAACCTTTCTCAACCTTTCTCAACCTTACTCTCTCTCTCTCTTTCTCTTTCTCTCTCTCAACCTTTCTCTCTCTTTCTCAACCTTTCTCATCCTTACTCTCTCTCTCTCTTTCTCTCTCTCTCTCAACCTTTCTCTCTCGTTCTCAACCTTACTCTCTCTCTCTCTTTCTCTTTCTCTCTCTCAACCTTTCTCTCTCTCTCAACCTTTCTCAACCTTACTCTCTCTCTCTCTCTTTCTCTCTTTCTCTCTCTTAACCTTTCTCTCTCTTTCTCAACCTTTCTCAACCTTTCTCTCTCTCTCAACCTTTCTTAACCTTACTCTCTCTCTCTCTCTCTATCTCTCTCTCTCTCTCAAAATTATTCGCCTGACTGTACCCCCTCAACCATCCGGCAAACACCCATTAACACTCCCACGACACTCCACACACCACTCCGTCTAAAACTCCTCAAGACTACCCTATGCTCTATATACCCCCATCTCCTATCAGAAATGCCACTCCCGGCACTCATTCGACACCCCTCCCGATACTCAAAAAACCTCCCACCAGTATGTGACCCGGTACAGCGACATGAGGAATATATTAACTTTCCGAAAATACACACAAAAAAGGTTTTTTTTATCGAATTGAGAAGATACTTTGACTTCAGGCGTTGGGTGGGATATTCCTCATGTCGCTGTGCCGGGTCACAATTATGGCTCCCACAGCAAGAAGTATGTGGTAACAGATTTCAAGAAATGTGGGACTATTAATGGTGGACATAAACAGGCAGGAAGGGGGAGATATGCCCCCTACCCCACCCCACCAGCTCTCCACGTTCAAAATTCGGAGTGACTTCATACCATTTGTCCACCATCTTTTATGATCAGACGAATTACACCGGGAAAGCACTTGTGGTCGAATGTTCAACCGTATGATACAAAAAAGGGGGAAAAACAAAAATAACAGCCAACTGTGAATTGTGTTGAACAAGACGGATTTTGTCTTACCCGCGAAGACCCTTTGAAGTAGGCCCCTACATGTAGATAAAATTCACCATAAATATACACGTGAACAGCTGTATGAGTAATGTCAGGGTGTATGAAAATGACAAACACAAACGCCCCTCACGCAACATGCAAGCCACAGTATAGACAGCTGAGATTGCTCAGAATGCAGGAAAGAAGAGGCAAGCTCCTTATTGCCCATCCAATGGCAATAAAGGGAAATCTGGCCGACAAAGATGTCTCCATACATTTCCCTTACAATTGCATCCAAGATCTCTTGGGTGACAAGGAGGAAAAACCAGACTCGCTGACGATAAAGTTGAACGGCGAAACGTTGCGGTCGTCTACCTTGCACCCGACTGATTGTGATGACGAATATATTGCACCGCACGGCATAATAGTTACAAGCTTGAAAATGCCAAACGCTCCCCACCGTGGGAGGAGGTACACCAACCCACCACACCACCCTCCCCATGCACCCAAGATATCTCTAAATCAAATGGAGCAAGCAACTCGACGATTCAGTTTTTTAGAGATATCTCTAATTATTTAAAGATATCTTTAAATAATTAGAGATATCTCTAAATAATTAGAGATATCTCTAAATAATTAGAGATATCTCTAAATAATTAAAGATATCTCTAAATAATTAAAGATATCTCTAAATAAATCGCAAAGATCAACGCGTAAGGAATAAATGTTAAAACGGCTCCCCATACATTTGCCTATAATGATTAGTCAAGGCCAAGCGACAACCCGCGTGAGATTCACCCCAGCAAGCGGCCAAACTCCGACCAATCCCCTCGCGAACGAGCTCGGTACAACCACGGTACAACTTGGTAAGGCCTACAACTAAACAAGTAAGCGTATTAGGCTCGCCTGTAACACCTCTTTGGTATGACCAATTCGGTCCGCGCATAGAAGACCCGGCAGAGGATGCAAAACGAACCCGTCAGCGCCACCCTCCTCCGACAATCTCGGTGGGAGACAGACCACTGACTCTTAAACGACTCCGCGGCCTCGGGTTCCAGCGAGCGAGCGGGCGCGGTGCGGCGGCCAGGTATAAAGACATTCCCCGCCGGTGCCACCACGGGGCCCCGCGACCATCAGCCTAATTGCCGGTTGGGGGAGGGGGGAAGACGCGCCAGTCCCCCGCCGAATTCTCGCTCCGCCGCGCAAAAATGTTCCCCGAGACCTCGTTAATGCTCCGCCAGAAACAGCCTGTTTGTCGGCTATTATCCTGCAAGTGCCATCTTGCATTCCACTGCACGAACTATTGCCCTTTTTTTAATTCGCCCACAAGACGTTACTGCCTGTCGGCTACTCCACATTTTCCCTTTGCTCACGAGACACATTGTATAAGAGTTATAGATACGTTAATATTTTTGCATTGAGAATGTAAACCCCGTGAGGATGTAGTTCAGCAACGGCTGTCCAATACCCCGACGTGTAGTTAGAACGGTTCGTTGTCTTTAACGTCAGGGGAAATTGAACAGACGAGAATGCAATTGAATTATGGGGTTTACTATGTACCCGGCATCATCTATAGAGATCGATGTGTTCCCAGTGATTTGCCCGAGTAGCTAGTGCTAGCTACACGGGCAAAGCGAACGGGAATCGAACCCACGACCACCACTTTCTGGCGCAGCTGTCTAAACACTGTCGAGGTCGTGTGGTGGATTTTAACTGACATGCATCGTAATTTTTTTTTTTTTTTTTTTTTTTTTTGGGGGGGCAAACTATACATGACGTGCAGGTGGATTGTAATGACCAACATTTTCCGTCGGGGTCGTCGTCCTGGGCATATCCACCCATTTCTGATAGAGGGGTGTCACACCCGTCGCTCAGGGGAGCAGAATGCCCGAGAAGCATCTAACCCCCCCCCCCCACCCAACAGCAAAACTCAAAAGCATCACAAATTGTCAACAAGATTCTCTTAGCCGACTCATGGATCACCTATATCCACGGCCTCCCCACCACCTCCCCAGAGGATAATCTTTCCCGCCTTCCCGCCTCAGCGACCACCGGTATACATAAGGAGTTCCACCACCGATCCCAAGACATTCTCCTGATGACGGCCAGAGCATACTGGTCGAAACGTCGAGTTACCCTCAGGTTCTTTTCAGAACCATACCTCTTCCTTTAATAGACCTGATACATAGTGTTGACCGCAAACCTTCCTATATTGATTCACCCACCATGCAAAAGCCTTAAGTTTAAAGATTCTCTCTGCAAACATTACCATAAAAACAGATGCTGATTCTGGCAATCGTCTTTGCGTACGACGCCAAGTTGGTCTAACACATGCCGAAAGCACCAGCAATTAAATTACCAATCATACGTGGGGGGCGTATTACGCTGGTTAATAGTGCATGGGTTAGTGAGCCTTGTCCGTGAGTACACGTATGTGTCATTTCGTATATCGTGTAATTCAACGGCGAACGCCGTGTATTTCATGTAGACTGTGCTAGTTTGCATAATGCACAAAATAACATTGCTCTAGGCGTGCTACTCATGTAGTAATATGGCACGCGTAAAACGCTGGTGAATGACAAACTCCCGGACACCAAAACGGGTCCATGAGGTTTATCGAAAACAAAAGCTTGACTAACGAGAGATGAAAAGCATGCAGCGGTGCAGAAGTGTAGAACAGAAGAAGACGATGAAGAAGATCCTGGAATATTGGTTTCAAAATGCATAAATAATTATACCAAATTCATTCTGGCTAAAATCACAGTTTGATTTACGGGGCCTACTTTTCCCTAAAAACAAAATAATGTTCTGGGTGTTAGGCTTTGTGAGGACCGAACAGGTGTGGAGGTTAGATCTGCCCCCCCCCCCCCGCCTTTAAAATGTGTCTACCCGGACACATTCACCCGCTTGTGGTCAATGTACATGTATACTCTTATAAATCATTTCTTCCTACGACCTCTTGTGCACACGTCGTTATACACAGGGAACATTCACATGTTTCTGGGTATTAATAGCATGCCGGTAGTCCAGTCAGATGGAGCTAGCTCGGAGTTTATTAATCAAAATATTTTTTTTAATTACACATTTTTGTTCTTGTACAATCGAAGAAATTTTACTGTTGTAATTCACCATACACCCACATGATTAAAAACCAGAGATAAAACTCAATGAGCAAAAACTCTGGAAAACCTTGTGGCTAGTTTACGTAACTGTACATACTTATGCTTCTTAATTCGGTCTTAAATCTTCCCCTGCCTGTTTTGGTCTTGACTGAACTGAGGTCGCAAGCTAGAATAGAGGCCCCTGAACAACCCTATTACCTTTTAAACGCCCTGCCCAATCCACCCTACAACGCTCCATTGATATGTGACCCGGCACAGCATAATGAGGAATAACCCCCACTTTTGAGATTTTGAGATTTTCTAATGATGTGAAAGAGTATACCATTAGCTTTCAAATGATATCAAAATTATTTCCGTGTGAACTTTGTTGTAAATAGTGCAAGGGGACGTCACTCGTTCATTTGGTACCAGACATAGCAGCGCCATTCTAACTCCTCGAAAGCGGCCATTCAAAAAGGCAGGAACTTTACATTTTCATGAAAACAGTACACCAACACTCCCCTGAAATCCTCGTTTTTTTCAACATTTAGAGACGGATTTTGGAACAATCCTTTGGACATAATATCGTCCAATACATAAACAAAAATGATTTTTATTTTTATGGAATTGAGAAGATACTTTGACTTCAGGCGTTGTTTACTCGAAAAGTGTTTTGGTGGGATATTCCTCATGTCGCTGTGCCGGGTCACATATGCAAATTTGCAAGGAACGCCCATACCTGGAGTCTGCCCTTTTCTCGGAAGGCCTTGAGTTCATTAACCGACCAGACAACTTTTGCCTGCTATACAAACGTAACGCAGACAACGTAAATTCTCGTACTCGTACTTCGAGTACATGTACATGTCCATGTACGAGTACATGTACATGTACAGTACATACACCGTACATGTACGAGTACTTGTACAACGAGTACATGTACCGTACATGTACAGTACATGTTCATGTGCAACGAGTGTAGTGGTTGTGAATATTCATGTCGCCTCAGGATTTCCGCGTATTTGATTGGTCGATTTTCTCCCAATGGACCTCGTGTACTGGGGACAAAAATCGCAGCCGGGGGCGTGGCTCGCCGCGCGCTCTCCAGAGGAAAGGAAGGACACATCTCCCACTTCGATTGTTTTGGTATAAAGAGTTGATGCGCGTCCTACCCCCCCCCCTCCCTATCGGCCACCGAGGAAGCCCCGGACACCCCTGTAATTGGTTCGGGAAGTGGGTTAATTTGCGTAGACTTCACCCTCCGGTCTAGTCGCGGACTCGGAGGCCAATTAAAAGCGGGCGCTCGGTGTGCGTGCGCTTCGACCGTACCGCCCATTGCTCCACGATTCCATCCCAGATTAATGGCGTTCTCCTCCCACCAGCCTCTCCCCCAAAAAAAAACAACAACACCAAAACAGCGCAAACTCACCACATCTCCCTGTAACTGGCATTCTGTTTGCTGTTGGATGAGATTAATAAATAAGAAATAATAATAATCTTAAAATTTAGTGGGCCTGACGTTTCGATCCTAGAAGGTCCTTTCTCAAAGGCGGAGTGACAAGGACACCGTGTCCTTGTCACTCCGCCTTTGGGAAAGGTCCTGCTAGGATCGAAACGTCAGGCCCACTAAATTTTAAGATTTACACTTTGGTAATTTTAGTCAGTAAGCAGTTTGCAACAATTTTGTATATTACCTTAAATAATAATAATAATGAGACAATTCCAATCTAAAATACCGGTTGCTGTTATCGAGACTTCCCGTTATGGCGTCGAAATATCGCTGAATCTTTTTTTGGTCAACAAAACTCAAGAGAAATCAACAAGTAGGTGTAAGTGGCAATGACCTGTGGTCGATTTCACCAAACTCGTCGTAACTTACGATTAATCGCAAGACGATTAGCGATGCACAGAAACTATACTGCCTATGACAACTTACAAAGGATTGTCCATCGTAAGTTGAGTTACGATGGATCGTAAGGCTTTGTGAAATCCACCCCTGAACACACATCCTGCGCTGATATGCAATTGCATACACTCTTCCCAAAGAGCATACAGACGTACAATTCTTTGTATCAATATCTGAATCATATTTTTTTTCGACTTTTCTTTCTGGTGCCAAATCTATAAAAAAAGAAACATACAAAATCACACAAACCAACAACAAAGTTGTTTGTGCAAATGCTTCAGCCCTGAAACGGTAGAGCGTACGAACACATACGGTCCTAATATCTTTTAAGGTTCAAGCGGTCTTAAGATTACGGGAATCCGATATTAACCACACGGTCGTCACACCCTCCCCCTTTTCTCATGGTATTAACAAAAGCCCCACTGCGGGATATAAAAAGACAGTCAGTATTAAAAAAAAAAGAGTGGCTGTTAAAATATATAAAAAAAACCGAGAATTCTAAAAAAGCAACCACGGTAATAACAGAGTTTTGAAAGACGAGGGACTTTATGCCCGTCATAAGCTGGCTCTCAGTCGAGTAGCTGCTGTGATTCCTGAAAAAAATTACAATGCCCTCTTTTCTTATCGGGATCTGCCCTCGAGAATCGTTCTATTATCCCCATGGTAACTATTCATTTCTGGCGGACTTTTCTTCTTCTTCTTCTTCTTCTTCTTCCTTTTTTTTTTTACTTGTTATTGTGGCGAGATCTGGGAAGACACTCGGTGACTCTCGCGAGGCGTGCGCGAAGACTGGCTGGCGCGCCAGACGCTCGCGGACCTGTTTACGGCGCGAGGTGCGCGCGCTTCCCGTCCGGGAGGGACGGAGGGACAACTACCCCCCCCCCCTCCACCCCCCGCTCCCGTGGAATTCTAAAGGCAGGGAGGGACAGGAGGGAGGGGGAGAGTAAGAGAGAAAAGATGAGGGAGTAGGCGAGAGGAGGGGGGATAGGGGATAGGAAGAGGGAGAGAGAGAGATGGAGGGAGATATTTATGTGGAGAGAGGGGTGGGGAGAGGTGGAGAGAGAGGTGGAGATAAAGGTTGCGGAGAGAAGGGTGGGGAGAGAGGTGGGGAGAGGGTGGGGAGAGAGGTGGGGAGAGAGAGGTGGAGAGGGAGAGGGAAGAAGAGAACAATAGAGAGGAAGAGAGAGGGGAGAGAGATAAAGGGAGACATGTGGGAAGAGAGGGGTGGAGAGAGAGGTGGAGAGAGAGGTGGGGAGAGAGGTGGGGAGAGAGAAGGATGGAGACTAGAGAGAGAGGTGGAAAGGGAGAGGGAAGAGAATAATAAAGAGGAAGAGAGAGAGGGGAGAGAGATAAAGGGAGATATGTGAGGAGAGAGGGGTGGAGACAGAGGTGGAGACAGAGGTGGAGACAGAGGTGGGGACAGGGGTGGGGAGAGAGGTGCATGGAGAGAGGGGTGAAGAGAGAGAGGAGAGAATAATAGAGAGGAAAAGAGATTAGGAGAAAGATGACGAGGAAGAAAGGGAGAGGGAGGGAGATAGACAGGTGGAGAGAGCTGGGGAGGAAAGAGAGGGAATTATTAGAGGAAAATAGATGAGGGAAAAAATAGGAGGAAGAGAGAGATTGGGGGAGGGAGAGAGCGCGAGTGGAAGAGGAAGGGAGAGAAATAAACTGAGGAAGAGGGGGAGGGGAGGGAGATGGAGAGTAAGAGGGAAAGTGAGAGAAAAAATAGGTGAGGACGAGAAATAAGGGGTAAGAGGAGAGAGGTATACTATAGGGAGACAGAAGGGTACGAACAAATCACACACAGAGGGGAGAAAGGGGAGAGAGAAAGACAGTGTGAGAGAAATGACAGATGGGCACAAAAGTCACAAAGGATAAACGAGTGTTTTCAAAGCCCATCGACAGATCTCAACGGCCAACCTGGTACCGGTATACATAGCAAACGCGTGCGCTTTGGTTTTCTTCAGCGTACAAGTGACGCGAAATGCTGCGAACTACTTATTGAAATGACCAAAATCAGACTAACCTAAAACAAATCTCACTTTTCCGATTCTAGCGGGACTTGTCTCACGACATTTCGCCGCCACTGATACACGGGCGAAATGCCCCCACGGGGAAAGACACTGCTACAATTGAAATGTCACGCCCATTACGTCTCCCTTCGTGACATTAAAGCCCCTACACAGCATTGGTAAGGTCGAAAAACAGAAATGCTCAAAGATTAAAATAAAAAATTATACAGTTTGAAGATGGTTACAGTAGAAACCTCTCACTGAAATATTTCTGCCTAAAATAATGTTGTATTTTGGGAGAAATGAGTACAAGAAATAGTTTACGTCTCACCGAGATCTAAACTATTCTTCGGAACAGTGCGGCGTCACGGTTAAATGCTGCATTTTCGCGAAACACATGAAGCGGCTTTCACGATTTTCTCAAGACTCGGTTGGCGGATCGAGCTGAAATTTTCACAGGTGTGCTATTCCATGCATATGCTGGATCAGACAACGTATGGATGCTATTCTTTGACCTCTACCAATGTTGTGTTATTCCTTTATAAATATCATGTTCACTGTAATAACTGAAGACTGAGAAATTTCTCTTATAGCCTTTGATTGATTGAGTTGCGATCTGACCCCCTATGTCTCTCTCTTTTTCTTCTCCATTCTGCAGATAGGCTGGGAGGGAAGCACGTGGCAGCGAATTTACCACATCACCAAGGTGATCGTGATGTACTTCTGCCCGATGGCCCTAATGGCCGTGGCCTACTCGCTGGTGTGCCGGCGACTCTGGTCCGGCATCCCGACGGAGGAGACCAACCGGCCGGACGGCGGCCACGGCAAGCCCAGCACCATGAACAAGGTACCCGACTAAGTTGTGGAGGGCACAGTAGACGCCATACGTCCGTACACTGTTAAAGAATGCTGACCGAGCCAAAAGCCTACGTTTTCATTGTAAATATGTGACCCGGCACAGCATAATGAGGAATAAGCCCCACTTTTGCGATTTTGAGATTTTCTAATGATGTGAAAGAGTATACCATTAGCTTTCAAATGATATCAAAATTATTTCCGTGTGAACTTTGTTGTAAAGAGTACAAGGGGACTTGTCTGGCACCAGACACAATTATAGCAGCACCAGTCTAACTCCTCGAAAGCGGCCAATAAAAAAGGCAGGAACTTTACATTTTCATGAAAACAGTACACAAACACTCCCCCGAAATCCTCGTTTTATCAACATTTAGAGACGGATTTTGGAAAAATCCTTTGGACGTAATATCCTCCAATACATTAGCTTTCCGAAAAGGCAAAACAAATAAATTGATTTTTTTTTTCGAATTGAGAAGATACTTTGACTTCGGGCGTTGTTTACTCGAAAAGTGTTTTGGTGGGATATTCCTCATGTCGCTGTGCCGGTGTGACAGTCTAAAATGGGTGGCATGATCAAATGGGTGGGCTGCCATATTTGGGCAATCAGGTTAGCGTAAAGGGCGCCCGCACGCGCTCAGTTCACCCACCCATCTTAGCACGCCGCCTATTTCGCCTATTTCAGCAGGTTGTCGCTGCGTGCTCAGATGGGTGGTGACGTCACCCACCCATTTTAGCACGGCCACCCACTTCAGATCGTGACACCGGGTCACATTATGTAAATCAAAGGACAGAAGTCATGACGCTGAGCAGATCACAAACTGCCCGAAACCACCCGCTCCCGGAAGAGATAGCGTACGAAGTCGTTTCACCAGCTTGATCGCAACATCTTTCAGATTGTTTTGGTTCTTATTGGTTTTTCCCTCTCCAGTCAACAGAGACCCAACTGGAGTCGAGACGCAAGGTGGCCCGGATGTTGATCGTGGTGGTAGTCATGTTCGCCATCTGTAACATGCCCACGCATCTCCTGAATCTGATCAAGTAAGTCGGCAGCCTCCGACTCGGCCAAATGTGACCGGGCACAACGACATGAGGAATATCATACCAAAACACTTTTTGAGTAAACAACGCCTGAAGTTAAAGTATCTTCACAAATCGATGACAAATAATTTCTTTTGTTTTTGTAGTTTCGGAAATTTTAAATTTTAGAGGATATTATATTTTGATATCATTTGAAAGCTAATGGTATACTCTTTCACATCATTAGAAAATCTCAAAATCTCAAAAGTGGGGTTATTCCTCATTATGCTGTACCGGGTCACAAGTCCTTGCGTGCCGGTGTGCGTAATTTTTTTTCCCCAGGACTGCAAATGCCATCATTAGCATAAAGGCGAGCTATTGGTTGCATTTTGTCTACGCGTGGTGAATTATTCATGTAATCATTCCACTTACACACTCAGATCTTGATTTGAGTATACATGTTAGGTGCACTGTACATGTACTGTTCGTACACAGTATACATGTCGTGTGTGTGTGTCTGCCTACATAATGTACCGGTAACTAGTGTATACTATAACTAGTGTACAGTATACACCACAAGCGTGTACTGTACCACAAGCGTGCACCGGTATAAAGATGTCCGTGTGCAACATTTTCATGAATAATTCACCATGTCTGGATAAAATGCAACCAATAGCGCGCGTTTATGTTAATGGTGGCTTTTTCCATCCTGGGAAAAAATATTACGCTGCCGGTATAACGATCTCAGGCGGGCTCCCGTGCTGAGTTGAGCCGTGACGTCACTGGCTCATCTCGGCACGTTGCAGCAACGTTCTCAGCTGCTCAGCGTGCTCAGATGAGTCAGTGAACCAAGCACGTGGGCGCGCCCTTATGTGACTGTTGTTTTTGGGTGCAGCACACAAAATCCATCCAAGATGGCCCCACCGAGCTGATTATCATAAACTTTTTTAATAAGGTGTCTTTGAAGGCTAATTAACTGATACATTGTAAAACAAGTGACACTTAAGATAACCCGGGGTTCACTCTTCAATTTGGTATGTAATTTGGACCATATCTGGCTTTAAATGTGGCCCTATTTGGCTGTGGAAGTGGAGTGGTCCATCCCAAATTCCTTGCGGAAATTCGGCTTGTACGGCAACACGTTTGGGGGTGTTTTTTTCTGGGGGTAATTAGCAAAAAATCTAATCGGCTAAGGGCACTAGAATTGAAAAGAATCTGAGAGATGAAGGTCCAAACTACAATTTTCAGTAAAGCTACAAGAACTGAGAGACTTTTGGGTGTGGGATAATTGTCTTTGAAAGTGAGTGTTTTTGTACAGTGTTCATTGGGAGCTCGATTTAGTGTTCTGCACCCTTATGGTCATCCGCGAACGAACACAGTAAAACTATATTTTGCTTTTGATTGTATAAAGTCTATCGATACACCCTTATTACGGGGAACAACTGTAGCATTTCTTCATCAATGTAAAACTGCAAGTTGTAGGCCTAGGTACTAGGCTCCGTACTGAGCGTTGTTGGTAAATAACTACGGGTCAACGAACGTGCCTGAAAGCGCTGCATTGCCAATGGCCGTATCGACTCAGCACGGCCTTCAAAATGGACAACTACCATATGCACTGCGCATGACGTTTTTATCCATATTATGGTAACGGTCTCATCTGAGCATGGGACCCGGATCAGACCATTACACCGTATTTATGATCCGGCACAGCGACATGAGGAATATCCCACCAAAACACTTTTCGAGTAAACAACGCCTTAAGTCAAAGTATCTTCTCAATTCGATTAAAAATCAATTTTTGTATTTTTTGGGGTATTTTGTTGAAAAAACGAGGATTTCGGGGAGTGTTTGTGTACTGTTTTCATGAAAATGTAAAGTTCCTGCCTTTTTGAATGGCCGCTTTCGAGGAGTTAGACTGGTGCTGCTATAATTATTGTGTCTGGTACCAACGAGTGACGTCCCGTTGTACTATTTACAACAAAGTTCACACGGAAATAATTTTGATATCATTTGAAAGCTAATGGTACACTCTTTGACATCATTAGAAAATCGTAAAACCTCAAAAGTGGGGGTTATTCCTCATTATGATGTGCCGGGTCACATTTGCAGTTTTCTGCTCAGCTCTGCAAAGATCTTCCCCACTCCTCGCTCGGATTCGTCTCCTGGGGACGGGCAGAGTGCAGGCAACCCGAAACGTTCAGTGCCCTGCTCTTTTCAGAGCCACGTACGCTGCAATCTCGAATAGAGTTTGGCTTACGCGGTGTCGCCTTTCGAACGTTCCACGCCGTGCGTCCACCGTGCAAACCGTCAGACGATTATTTTTTTTCGTTTTGATCTTAATTCCCCTCTTTCGCCGCTGTCCTTACTGCTTGCCTCCCTCCCGTTTGATCTCTCCCTGGTTTTTATCGACTGGTTTTTCTCCTTTGTCCACCTCCCGTCACTCCTGCCTTTGAACTTTCTCCATTCCTCCCTTTCCTGCCTTCTTTGATCCCTTCTCCTGCTGCTTCCCTTTCCCCTTGGATCTCGGTCTACAGGTTTTTCCCCTCCTCAATCGACCTCTTCCTGTCCGTATCGTCTACCGTATCTCCTTGCCCTTCCCATCCGTGTTTGCCGTATTTATGGTTCTGCCTTTTAATAGAATGGTCCCGCTGGGATCAAAACTGCGAGCTCCCTTCAACAGTATATACAGCTATGATTGTGCGAAGTATCTCAGTGTGGGCAGGTTTTGACAAACGACATCCATGTACAAACTCAGTGCTCAGAGGTTGTAAGCTAAATCTGTTTTGTTCCCAAAACGATTCGATTCATTTGGTTGATATTATTTCGAGCAAACCTCGGGCAAGGGTTGAGCACGATACACCACAAACCACTTTGTGGTGTAAACTTGGTTTAAAACAATGTGCTTTCTAATACCACTGAACTACTTTAACAAACAAACAATAATAGAAACAATAATAGCAAGTATTTATGCAAACAATAATACAAATTTACAAACAAGTATTGTCAAGTATTGTCAAGTATTGTCAAGTATTGTCAAGTATTGACAAGTATTGTCAAGTATTGACAAGTATTGACAAGTATTGTCAAGTATTGACAAGTATTATCGAGTATTGACAAGTATTGTCAAGTATTGAAAAGTATTGTCAAGTATTGACAAGTATTATCGAGTATTGACAAGTATTGTCAAGTATTGACAGGTATTATCGAGTTTTGACAAGTATTGTCAAGTATTGACAAGTATTGTCAAGTATTGACAAGTATTATCGAGTATTGACAAGTATTGTCAAGTATTGACAAGTATTATCGAGTATTGACAAGTATATTATCAAGTATTGACAAGTATTGACAAGTATTGACAAGTATATTATCAAGTATTATCGAGTATTGACAAACAAGTATTGACAAACAACAATAGAGTATTTATGCAGCAAATGGGGTTTTCAAAGCACTGAATATCAGTGAGGTGAAGATTATTTCAAGGCATCAAGACTTCCTGAAGATAATGGGTTTTTTATGAGTGCTTTAAAGAGCCTGGCATATGAGACCCGGCACAGCGACATGAGGAATATCCCACCAAAACACTTTTCCAGTAAACAACGCCTGAAGTCAAAGTAGGCCTATCTTCTCAATTTGATTAAAAATCTTTTTTTTTGTATTTTCGGAACATTAATGTATTGGAGGATGTTATGTCCAAAGGATTTTTCCGAAATCCGTCTCTAAATGTTGAAAAAACGAGGACTTCGGGGGAGTGTTTGTGTACTGTTATCATGAAAATGTAAAGTTCCTGCCTTTTTTAATGGCCACTTTCGAGGAGTTAGACTGGTGCTGCTATATTGTGTCTGGTGCCAAATGAACGAGCGAAGTCCCTTGTACTATTTACAACAAAGTTCGTACGGAAATAAATTTGATATCATTCGAAAGCTAATGGTATACTCTTTCACATAATTAGACAATCTCAAAATCTCAAAAGTGGGGGTTATTCCTCATTATGCTGCGCCGGGTCACATAATTATGAGTGAACTGTCATGTAAACCTGTTCCATACTTCAAGATACACGGGAATAGAAGACACGATATAATGATAACACTGTGGTTGTGCTGGGAGACTGTGAGATGGAACTGAAGCCAAAGTCCGCATCTTACTGTGCGTTTCTTAAGCCGCACCTATGGCGCGCGTTGAACGTTAGTATACGCTAGCATACTCCCGTTGCCAGTTCTTGAGATCCCCTCTTTTTTCTGTTTTTAAACTTCGCACGCAACATCGCAATGCACACTGGCAACACCTACACGTTTCGAATTCCGCGGCTGTATAAGCTTCCTGTAGTGTTGGGGCTATCCAGTCTCCTTTTTTTTTTAATCAGAGCCAGGCCTATAGAGTGTTCCTTCCCGCTCCGACAGGGCGGGACAGCCGTGTCGTGCATATTGAGACATTCTCGAGTGGTTTTCGATTGGGAATCACGGGCTTGGCATTTTGGGCTTCGGAGCCTAGCTGGAGTGCGCGTCGCTGTTCTCGGAAACAAATGATTGATTTAGCGCTGGGACATACCGCGCTCCGTCATCAGCAAGTCAGCAAGGCAAGAAATCTCAAGATGTCAACGCGAGCAACCGGCAAAACCCTTCGCGCGATTTTCACATTTTACCCTTTAAAAAAAAAATGCCATAATACTTCGGCTCTGTTTTTGCAGCTCGCAGAGGCGCTTCGGGAATGAATGGACGTGGTTTTGAACTAACATTACACGTTCATTCGCACTGGAAGGTTTGTAGGCAAGTTCCACGTGGAAGCTTTGCGGTGACGCATCTCTTTTGAGGCGGAGTCAGGCTCTGCAAAGAAATGTCCGACTGCATTACATGCCTCCAATAGCAGTTGGATAAGATTTGAAGGTTAGCATGCACGTGTCACGTGGACGCATTGCGGTGACGTCATGCAGCGCGTCTCTTTTGAGGCACACTCCGAATCAAAACAGCTGCGACGCACGGGCCGTTTTCGAAATGAAGGCTTAGGCTCGGGCTTAGGCTTCGGTCATATTTATCTTACTCGTTATAATATCGCAGGCATCTAACAAACAAGCGTTTGGCCTCAGTTTCTTGGGGAATACCATGTAATATATCTACCAAGCCAACCAACCTTTCGAAATCGGAAACAAACATGCACAACCTGGATCTTCAGGTTTTGTCAGACGGAGACGAAGCCTGAGCCCGAGACTAAGCCTTCATTTCGAAAAGGCCATAGTGTCACCGCAAACCCATAGTCCATAGTCTCCAGACAGTGCAGACAGTCCGATACGGTGCCTTTAAATCCAGGGTTCCTCCCCGACCCTTCCCATCCCACTCCCCCCCCTCCCCCCCCAAAAAAAAAAAAAAACACACAAAAATGGGTCTTGACCGTCTTACGCGCTCCCGAACCGACGCGCGCAGGTCGTGCGGGACTGATATCTGGAACTCTGCGGTGTCACGTTGGACGGAGCGAAAAGCGAGACGGACAAACGAGAGCAAGGGCTGCTCAGGTGAACCTATCAATTATCGCCGGTATACAGGTGTACAGAGTCAATGCCGGGTCATTTTCAGACACAATACGCTCAGCAAGTGGTTCTCAACTCTCCCCAAGAAATTTGCTTAAACTACATTTTTTTTAGTGGGCCTGACGTTTCGATCCTAGCAGGACCTTTTATCAAAGGCAGAGTGACAAGGACAAAATAGATACATGTACACGAAGAAGGGGGAGAGAGTGAATAGGACACGGATGAGAAACAAAGGACAAAGAGTAAAGCTGGTAGGGAGAGATCAAAGGGAAGGGCAAGGAGTAGGTAGAGTATAGGTTAGTGAGAAGAGGGGGAAAGATCAAAGAGAGAAGTGTGGAGGAGGGGACACAAAAGAAGGATTATCAGAAAGCTGCATGGTGTTAGTCATTACCCTCCTGGATGTTGAGACCATGTGGTTGAATAGTCCGAAGACGCTTCATCCACATTTTCTCACGGCTAAGACGGACAGCATTACTACGGTGACCAAGTGATTCTATGCCCAGTACACTCATATCTGATATTGAATGTTCAGGGAGATTGAAGTGATACCCAACAGGGGGCCCATTTTACCGGTTTTGATTGTAGACCTATGGCCATAGATACATGTTTTTGTATTTTTATCACAAACTTTAAATTAACAGTCCATTCCAATGTTTGAATATGGCAAAGAAAACATCACGGGATAGATTTCACAAAGCCTTACGATGCATCGTAACTCATCTTACGATGGATAACCCATCGTAACTTTTCATAAGTCATATGGTTTCTGTGCATCTCCCATCTCCTCGCGATCAATCGTAAGTTACGATGAGTTTCATAAAATCAACCGCAGTGGACGCTATTCAAAGATTCTTTTGAGAATGAGTATGGCTCCGAGAAGAGGTACAGCGTTGAAGAGTACAAATTCGAGAGAGAAAAAAATGACATGCAACAGCCGTGATTTGTTTTAATAAAGAAATGACACGAGCCATTGAAGACGATTAGCGTTGACACGACTTCCCTACGGCCATTTTCAGTCTTGAATTCATGGCACCCGCTAGAATATACTCGCCTTGAGAATCGACGCGAGTCACTCTCGTGCCACCGGAGGGGAAGAAAAACAATTAAGGACAATAGCAAAGCGGAGCTGCGTTCGCGAGCGAAGTTTGATACGCGTGTTTATTATCAAATCGAGCCTTGCCCAAGAATGGAACCGGGAGGAAATACGAACTTACACGGACGCCACATGAGGGTGTTTACTCTGCTTTAAAGGGGCTATACAGCATCGGTAAAGGTCAAAAGATTGCCACAGATTGTCCGTTAAACCATTAAACATTCCAAAAAAGAAATCCTGTGAATTTTAGCTCAATATCTATTGGAGTTATGAGTAAGTGAAAATTGAATTGAATTGAATTGAATTGAATTGAATTGAATTGAATTGAATTGAATTGAATTGAATTGAATTGAATTGAATTGAATTGAATTGAACTGAATGGAATGGAATGGAATGGGATGGGATGGGATGGGATGGAATGGGATGGGATGGGATGGGATTGAATTGAATTGAATTGAATTGAATTGAACGGAATGGAATGGAATGGAATGGAATGGGATGGGATGGGATGGGATGGGATGGATGGGATGGGATGGGATGGAATTGAATTGAATTGAATGGAATGGAATGGAATGGAACGGAGTGGGATGGGATGGGATGGGATGGGATGGGATGGGATGGGATGGGATTGAATTGAATTGAATTGAATCGAATCGAATCGAATCGATTCGAATCGGATCGGATCGAATCGAATCGAATCGAATCGAATTGAAATGAATATTTCTATATAATATAAATTATAAAAGAAATAAAATGTCACTCTCCATCTTGTTACTCACTGCCAGCATCATCCATAGAATGGCGTAAACGAGTGGTAATGCGTGTCTGTGGGCAGGTTACGGAAGGAGCTGTAGATTAGACATGACCTTATCTACGCAGCTGTTCAATGCGTCTTTCGACGCTATGGGTCGGCGGAGTGAAAGAGCTGTCTGTCTGCCATCTCCAGAGGTGGACTTGGCCACATTCCCGAAATAGCGCCCTCGTGTGCCATAAATTCAGGATTCAAGCGTCAACTGTTGTTTTGAAGTATCACAACAGGACTGGCATAGATCTATGACGAGCAACCCCAACGCCGCAACCTTGCACGTTCAATAGGGGACGGCAGGTTCCCCTGGAAAGAATGTACTATTGCTTCGGGTATTTTTCACTCTCCTTGTTTGCCGTAATTTCACATTTGTGACCCGGCACAACGACATGAGGAATATCCCACCAAAGCACTTTTTGAGTAAACAACGCCTGAAGTTAAAGTATCTCCACATTTCGATTACAAATAAATTTTCTTTTTTATATATTCGGAGATTTTAAGTATTAGATGATATTATATTTTGATATCATTTTAAAGCTAATGGTATACTTTTCACATCATTAGAAAACCTCAAAATGTCAAAAGTGGGGTTATTTCTCATTATGCTGTGCCGGGTCACATATAGTTTGCACAGGGAACCTGTAAAGGTGTATAGGTCTCCACAGGTAAATTGTAAAGGTGTATAGGTCTCAACAGGGAAATTGTAAAGGTGTATAGGTCTCCACAGGGAAATTGTAAAGGTGTATAGGTCTCCACAGGGAAATTGTAAAGGTGTATAGGTCTCCACAGGGAAATTGTAAAGGTGTATAGGTCTCCACAGGGAAACTGTAAAGGTGTATAGGTCTCCACAGGTAAATTGTAAAGGTGCATAGGTCTCCACAGGGAAATTGTAAAGGTGTATTATAGTCTCCACAGGGAAATTGTAAAGGTGTACATTATAGGTCTCCAAAGGGTTTTCACGAAACTGGTATTTTGAAGAAAAAAAACTCAAAAAACGGGAAATTTGTGATGGGTAAGCATCAGTTGCAAATGGAAGCGTTATATATAAGGGAGATACGGTCCGAATTTCTACCCAGGAAAGTGAATGTGGTTGAAATGGGAGCATTTTTAAAACATTGTTTCTCACTCGGTTGTGTAGTGCATGAGAACAAAGCAATGTCTATATAGACAAGGGTACACACATCAGTAAGGGACATACTGCACGGTCCAAACTTCTACCCTGGAAGGTGAATGTGGTTGAAATGGGAGCATTTTTAAAACATCGTTTCTCACTCGGTTGTGTAGTGCATGAGAACAAAGCAATGTCGATAATTATAGACAAGGGTACAAACATCAGTAAGGAACATACAGCACGGTCCAAACTTCTACCCTGGAAGGTGAATGTGGTTGAAAAGGGAGCATTTTTAAAACATCGTTTCTCACTCCTGCACGAGAACAAAGCAATATCCAGGCAAGGATACACACAATTGGTATGGGTGCGCGGTCGGTATATGTATGTGTGTGTGTTTATTTAGTGGTTGTTTCTCTGTTGGTTCCACGCTCGTACAGGTACATGCACGTCTTCAAACATGGCGCCGGGGCAGGCAATCCCGAGGAGCAGAAGCAAGACGGCATCACCGTGGCCTTCGTGGTGGCGCACTTCATGATGTACTTCAACAACGTCATCAACCCAATCATCTACAACTTCCTCAGCGGTGAGTCCCCGGACGGAAATGACCCACACACGGCCAACAGAGGGCGCCCGAGCTTACGCTCACGGAAGCCGCCATTTTGGAAAATAGTGAGGCAAAAATAAAAGGGCGCTTACGTGTACGTGGCCTGTGGTAAATTTCATCAAACCAGTCGTAACTTACGATCAATCGCAAGACAGTGAACTATGCACAAAAACCATAGGCCCCACTTCAACTTAAGAAGGTTTATCAATCGTAAATCGTAAGGTGAGTTATGATGCATCATAAGGCTTTGTGAAATCCATCCCTGGTGTGATAAACCATGGACAAAATTGAACGCGTTTCACATCGCAGGTATCAAACGCATGTTAGTCCCACCCTCGTAGCATTACGGTATCCGCACGTCGATTTTAGATGGTCACTTATTAGGCCTGTTTCTGTTTGTGAGTCGATTTGGGCGCAAAAGCAGAATTCGATGCCTGGTCGACAGTTCGGTGCTTCAGCAGATGTTGCTGCCCAAACAGCTTTTTGAATTTGGACCCCCGAATGACATGCGCGCCACGCGAATGATGATTGGTCACTCGCCCCTGTACACTCGATCTATGCGATCCACCGATGCGTCACATTTTGTAGATCGCGTAGACCAGCTATGCATTAACTTTGTGACGCCACACCGTGCATTTCGAATGTTGCGACGTCACTGGAACCTTTTGTAGATCAGCTACATGAACTTTCTACTTAGGAGTTTCTGTGACGTCACACCCTGTACTTTGACTTGCTGTGACGTCACTGGAACACGTGACGCGTACACATGGCGATGCAACCCTCCGTGTGCCGGTTCTTCACGATTGGTGCGTATACATTCAGTAGTGTAGTCTACACCAATCATCCACGGGCATCTCTCCCGCTGTGCATCAACTTCCGATGACGTCACGGGAAGACGCGTGACGTGGCGTCGCGGGCAGGACGAGGCGACTGAACTACAGATCAGTCCCTCGCGTTCGTCCCCCCAAAATGAAAATTGAGAAGAATGCAAAAAAAACAAAAAAACTCTCCGAAATGTCAACTTGCTCGTTTGCATCGCGGCTCCGTGCGAGGCTATGGGAGGTAGTGCAAGCGGGACAGCTGAACGGGACCCTTGAGTGTACTTGCCACGAACTGGAGACACGCTCGAACAAGAGGCAAATATACCAGCGAGCCGCCACAGAGGGCAACAATCTTTGCTAGACGATGAAACATCTCGCTTGATGAAACAAAAAAATCGGGGTCCAATGTCTTCGGCCTGCTGATAGGCGTGAACGTATAAGACTTAGCGTGAAGAGCAACATCCTTCCTCAGTCTGTTGAACTGATTCGTTACAGTTAGCCGGAACCACTTTGCGTGTGATCCCGAACTGCAAACTGTAGCCAGGATGTCGACTGTTATTTGCATCTGAATGAAGATGGAGAGGGGTGGGGGTTAGTGATAGCATGCGGCGCTCGATGGTTAAACACTTCTGACTGGCGCCCCCACCACGATATAATTAGGCCGTGTCCGAAACGGGCTCCCACAGCTACGGCTAGGGCTAGTGTCTTCGCCTCTCCGTGTATTTCCAACAGGGGGAAGACCTAGACCTAGCTCTATAGACGCCCGTTTCGGACATCACGGCCGTTTCGGAAGGCCTCCATCTGACGGCTTGATCGGTCTGGCGTTTATAGAGCGCTGGTATGTCAAATCTTAGGTCTCGGGTTCAAGTAACGGTCTAGTATTTTTTATGTTTGTTTTTGCTTTTTTCTCAAAGCGTTCATGAAGTGTTCTTCAGGTTAAGCATGGATCTTGAATCTTGGTCTAAGAGCCGGTTGCCTCCGAGCGCTCCTCCAACGCAGACGCCGTGAAAGGTTAACAAGTGCTGGGGGGGGGGTTCGTCTTGTCGTCTGATCTGGCAAGCAGGTCGGGTATCTACGGGGAAATAAAGGGTCGACTCTTCCAGGGTGGGGAGGAGGAGAGGAGCAGGGGATATGAGGGCCGAGCATGAATGCCATCCAGCTTACATGTACTCCGGGTGTTGCACGAGGTCGTTCGGTGTAAACGGACGTTACATCAGCGTGGGTGTTTTGTTGCTGTTCAGTCTACGAATCGCCTGAGCCGGCGGCTGTTCCCTGTCTCTTCGTGAATCGATCTCGGCTATTTTCCTGCGGCCGTGAAACGTTGGTCCAAGCTTCTGTCCCCTCGCGTTTGTTTGGTGAAAATACCGACCGGAAAAAAGTGACTGGATTCAAACTTATTCGACATTGGTGGAGTTTTTTTTTTGCAATTGTAGCCAGCTCTATACATTTTACAAGTATGCCGCACACAGTACGTATCCTAGTGCATGACTTTGGAAACAAATTGCACCTTTTTGAAAAGACCAAAATAAGTAGCCCGTTCGAATGGAAATACTGATTACCTTACACGTATGCCGTGCAGTATGGTGTAGTGCATGAATTTTGAATAGAAATGCACCTTTTAGAAAGGACCGTCGGGCCTCAGGATTCCCGCGCATTTGTGACCAGGCACAACGACATGAGGAATATCCCACCAAAACAGTTTTTTAAGTAAACAACTCCTGAAGTTAAAGTATCTTCACAATTCGATTACAAATCAATTTTTGTTTGTATTTTCGGAAATTTTAAGTATTAGAGGATATTATATTTTGATATCATTTGAAAGGTAATGGTATACTCTTTCAAATCATTAGAAAACCTCAAAATCTCAAAAGTGGAGTTATTCCTCATTATGCTGTGCCGGGTCACATTTGATTGGTTACAACCGCTGCACATCGTTGCACACGCAACGCGTATGCTTGTACTTGTACAGTACACATGTACATGTACATGTGTACATGTACAAGCACTCATACAACGAGTACATGTACTGTACATGTACATGTACATGTAAACGTGCAACGAGTGTAGTGGTTGTGAATATTCACGTGGGCCTCAAGATGTCCGCGCATTTGATTGGTCGATTTTCTCCCCATAGACCTCGTGTACGGGGGGGGAAAAATCGGATGCCGGGCTACTCTTCCACGAATAATCGTGGACATTGATAATTGGCCTATTGATTTCCAAGGGGGCGCGCGCCGGCGGCGGAGACCATACCGCGGGCGGGAATGTTGGGCGCGGTAACGCGCCCAAGGGGGCGCCATAGCGCGCGGCCACGCTCCCGCGTAGTAAATCGATACGAATCTTCAGCGTCAAGTGGCATACGATCCAATAAGTCGCGCTCCCAGATATCGATTTGCGTGCTATTTGGGGTTCTCGAATTCCGCTTCATTGCTGGATATCCCGGGGTGTTTTGTGGGGACCTTTAACTGCTCGAAAAGGGGAGAATGCTCATATCTCTCGGGATGATATTTCACGACCGAGAACATTTGACATTCGAATGGTGAGATTTGGGTTACAAACTTACAATTGGCCCAGTATACCTTCACTGAAATAGTGCTGGGCTCCACTCGAGAGATTCAAACTTTGTCTGACTATTTCACACACGCTGGAGTCAAGATGTTCAATGATCGAGACATCAATGTCCAAGACCAAGACCTCATTGTCCAAGACTGAGACCTCATTGTCCAAGACCGAGACCTCAATGTCCAAGATCGAGACCTCAATGTCCGAGACTGAGACCTCAATGTCCAAGACCGAGACCTCAGTGCCCAAGACCGAGACCTCAATGCCCAAGACCGAGACCTCAATGTCCAAGACTGAGACCTCAATGTCCATGGCCGAGACCTCATTGTCCAAGACTGAGACCTCAATGCCCAAGACCCAGACCTCAAAGCCCAAGACCGAGACCTCAATGCCCAAGACCGAGACCTCAATGTCCAAGACTGAGACCTCAATAACCAAGACCGAGACCTCAATGTCCAAGACCGAGACCCCAATGTCCAAGACCGAGACCTCAATGTTCAAGACTGAGACCTCAATGTCCAAGACTGAGACCTCAATGTCCAAGACTGAGACCTCAATAACCAAGACCGAGACCTCAATGTCCAAGACCGAGACCCCAATGTCCAAGACCGAGACCTCAAAGCCCAAGACCGAGACCTTAATGTCCGACCTAGACCGAGACCTCAATGTTTAAGACCGAGACCTCAATGTCCAAGACCAAGACCCCAATGCCCAAGACCGAGACCTCAATGTTCAAGACCGAGACCTCAATGTTCAAGACCAAGACCTCATTGTCCAAGACTGAGACCTCAATGTCCAAGACCGAGACCTCAATGTCCGAGACCGAGACCTCAATGTCCAAGACCGAGACCTCAATGTCCAAGACCGAGACCTCAATGTCCAAGACTGAGACCTCAATGTCCAAGACTGAGACCTCAATAACCAAGACCGAGACCTCAATGTCCAAGACTGTGACCTCAATGTCCAAGACCGAGTCCTCATTGTCCAAGACCGAAACCTCAATGTCCGATACTGAGACCTCATTGTCCAAGACTGAGACCTCATTGTCCAAGACCGAGACCTCATTGTCCAAGACCGAAACCTCAATGTCCGAGACTGAGACCTCATTGTCCAAGACTGAGACCTCAATGTCCAAGACTGTGACCTCATTGCCCAAGACCGAGACCTCAATGTCCAAGACCGAGACCTCATTGTCCAAGACTGAGACCTCAATATCCAAGACCGAGACCTCAATGTCCGAGACCGAGACCTCAATGTCCAAGACCGAGACCCCAATGTCCAAGACCGAGACCTCAATGTCCAAGACCGAGAACTCAATGTCCAAGACTGAGACCCCAATGCCCAAGACTGTGACCGGAGATCTCGATGCCCAAAACCGAGACACCAAGGTGCCAAATAATCACAAATCACATTCAAATGAATGAGCATAGAAAAATCTACGAATTCTATAAGGCATAATAAACAAGAAGAATGCTGATAGCAATGGAGTGAATGAAACGTGCCGGTGTCTTGTTCCTTGTGGCTGGCAAGCTGTTGGTTCGGGCTGTGCTTCAAGGAGTTTGAACGTCAATAACATGTTTTGTTCGCCGCTCGCACTTGCAACTAATAAAACTGATGGCAAGTCAGCGACCGCTGTCCAATAAAAAGTGGCCATTAAGGCGCCTCCAGTTGACATTTAGAGCCTTGTTTACTCCATGCCGTCATAATTATTTGGCCAAACAGGCAATCCCCTCCAATCACAAAATATCAAGCGGAAGCTTGACAAAGGACAATCTCATCTCACCCACGAAACTAAACCGTACACGTTTATTTGGGACCAAAATAAAGTGTTAACGCTTGCAATACATTGTGCTTTCAACATGTTTTAAACTTTGATCACCCTTCTAATTATGTTTTAATCTTGCTGGTCGACGGTCACGCACGCCCAGGAACACGGCCTATAGTAGCGAATAAAAGCCTATATCCTCCTTACGTAACGGGTAGCACTTCCCACAATCCACTTGCATGCACCTATCACACTTACAATAAGATAATATTTCTCTTTTATACTCGTGCCAAAGAGAATTTATCATTTTCACACTTGAATTCCATTCCATCAACGTTAATTTTGAAAAAGATTTCTGAGTTCTTTTATTGTGATCGAATAGTGATTAATGATAATATTATTCTCCTTCTCCGCCTCCTCCTTCTTCCTCCTCCTCCCTCCTCCTCCTTCTCCTTCTTTTTCTTCTTGTTCTTATTCTTATTCTTCTTAATCTTCTTCGTTTTGTTCTTGCTCTTCTTCGTTTTATTTTTATTCTTGTTCTTATTCTTATTCTTCTTGTATTTCTTCGTTTTATTCTTGTTCTTGCTCTTCGTCTTCTTCTTCTTCATTTTCGTCTTCGTCTTCGTCTTCTTCTTCATTTTCATCTTCGTCTCCGTCTTTTTCTTCTTCTTTTTCTTCTTCTTCTTCTTCTCCTTTTTCTTCGTTTTCTTCTTGTTCGTCATTTTCGTCTTCGTCTCCGTCTTTTTATTCTTCTTCTTCTTCTCCTCCTCATTCTTCTTCTTTTTCGTCTTCTTCTTCTTATTATTATTCTTCTTCTTCTTCTCCTTCTCCTTATTCTTTTTCTTAAACCGCTCCTTCCCCTTCTCCCGCAATCCTACTTCCTTCCTGCAGCTCGTTTTCGGAAGGAGTTTCAGCGGGCATTCTCCTGCTTCCCCTGCGTCAAGGTCCCGGACAGGCGTAAGCGGCCGGGCAGCGCCTCGTACCAGCGATGCCGCGACTTCAACGCACGCAGCGGCAACAACGGGGCCAGTCAGACCGACTACCGCTCGCACGACCACGCCACGGAGTACCTTCACCTGTCCCGGCTCGGCAAGGCCAACGCCACCAACAACAACGCCGCCAAACCGGGACTGCCCGGAGTTTAGTCGACAGAGGGCGTGCCACCCTCCTGAGGTCATCCCCACCAGACGCTGACGTCACCGATAGGGGCATACGTCACGGGGCCACGCGCCAGAGGCCCGTGGGCCACAGGTTGATACAACAATGGCCTCACTGGATCATACACGTGTATCGATATCCCATCACCGTTTGCAGTACAGTAATACCTCGCAAAAGACAAAACGTAACTTTTCGGGGAAGAGGTTGGAGTAGGTTTGGTTCTAGACAAAATTTTCTCCGTCTCAAATAAAATATAAAAAAACCAGGTCCGTAACGTTTTATTTCTCACGACCGTCTTGCAGTGACGTTCAGAATAAACGTTTCGGTCAGAAAATTGTCGGGCAGGTCTACTTACATCTGCTCGAGCATTGCTGGGACAAAATAGTGGACAGGAGATGGCGAAAGTGCAACTTCTCATGAAAAAAAACACTCACTACTAGAATCTGTAGTATCCTGAAAATGGATAGAGTATGCACTCCCGAAACGTTGACTCCGTCTGTCCTCTTCAGAACCACTTGCGGTCGTAAAAGAGTCGGTCTCACTCTGAGCTAACCCTACTTCTTGTCGACAATAAAATCTCGGCCGGTTTAGGAAACGAGAACGAGTGAGATACGTCCTCCCCTCCCCGTTTTGCCAACGTCAGGAGAAGTATCAATCAATCTTTCTGTCAAAGTCTAATCTCTATGCCCCTCCCACACAAAAAGAAAAAAAATGTATCGGGCACAAGCGACTCTCGCCCTCCATCACATTCCTGGGATGGAAATGATCCCAAATGATGACAAACACCGGCCTAATTCCTCTCCCTTGTCAATCCCTCCCCCGACGAATTACAGTCGAGGCCTGAGATTCCAGACCCATCACTCTTACTCGACCAATTGACAAGGAGAGGCAGAGAGAGACAGAGAGAGGGGCGGAGAGAGACAGGGAGAAAGATGGAGAAAAGGAGAAGAGAAGAGAGAGAGAGAGAGGACGGGTGAGAGATGAGGGGGTGGACTCATATTAAGCACTGGAAATATGATATTCTGTTCTGCCTTCCCATGTGTCGTAATTAAGGTCATTGCGGCGGGTCGCTCGTTGGAGTGTCAAGTGACGAAACCGAAGATGGAAAAAGAAAATGTGGAATGCTTAATCTCGCCTCTTCAGAGAAAATAGCGGGGTTCGGTTTTCTGTAATATTCGAGAGCAAAAGAGAGACAGAGAGAGAGAGAGAGAAAGAGAGACAGAGAGAGAGAGAGAGAGAAAGAGAGAGAGGGAGAAAGAGAGAGAGAGAGAGAACGAGAGAGAGAGAGAGAGAGAGAGAGAGAGAGAGAGAGAGAGAGAGGGAGAGAGAGAGAGACAGACAGAGAGAGAGAAAGGGGGGGGGAAGACAGAGAGAGAGAAGGGGGAGGGAGAGGGTGAGGTGGAAAGCTGGTTTCCGTTCCAGTTGGCATCAAGCAAAAGCAGACCTGCTTTGGGAAAACGCGACTGCAGTGTGTTCGGTGATCTTATTCCAAGGTTGGTCAGGACTCGGTGAGGAGTAAACAACTGGTAAACGGTTTCGGTAAAGGAAAAGCTTCTTTGATGAAAGCTTCCTTGTCTGTCAAAATCGACCAGGGGAGTGGTATGCTGAGGCGTTTCTGTGGGTTTTAGCCAACGGGCTGGTGTTTTTTCTTGATTAGTAAAGCCAATACGAACGAAGATTAGGTAAAACAACTGACATTTTTGTCTGTGAAAATGTCAATGTACCCTTTTTAAATGTCAGCGTTTTACATGCTCTGCTCTGAACGTTCGTATAGGTGTTTTCCCCCGCTGTCTATGGGAATAGTCTTGAATCGTTCCTCACTTTTTGGGGGTTGCAGAGGCTTACATGCAGTGCTACTACCACAAGGTGAATTTCAGCTCGTTCACCGTGACTAAGTATATATTTTTGTCCGAAAAGTACAATAAGGCATTTCCCCATCATTGTTCTGCTTAGCACTCTGCTTAGCAGTTCTGCTTAGCACTCTGCTTAGCAGTTCTGCTTAGCACTCTGTTTATCAGTTCTGCTTAGCGTTTTATTTCAGCATGATGACCTCCGACAATTTTACTGTTTGAAATGAGGTCAAGATCAAACCTACACTTTTATTCCTAAAAAAAAAGTTTTAAAAATTTAAAGAAAAAAAATGTGAAACATTAAAAAATATATATATATATATAGAAAAAACCTTGCTTTTTTTATTTTGACCGGTATCTTTTTTTATCATTATTTTGATTGGACCGGGATCTGAACCAGAGACTTGTAGATTAATATTTCACCCTTACCACCTGATAGTACAGAAACAAGAGGAACGAGTGGCATTCCCCTCTATTCTCTGGGGGGAAGTAATGCCAATCTAAGACTTCTGTAAGCACACGCATGTGAATCATGTCTTGACCTTATTGTGTGTGGGCTTGATTCACAACAAGTATTTTTGTGAAGTAAAGGAAGTAAAGTGAAGTAAAGGGCACATTCATAATTATAGCCGAATGTTTGGTATATCGACGTTCGTTATAGCGACGTTCCACTGTAGGGAAATTCCCAGTCAGTATTCTGGTTCATTTGCATATCTTATTGCATTTCAATAAAACATACTAAGCTGTTGATTACTGAGGGACAAGAAGGCGCGAATATGTGACCCGGCACAGCATAATGAGGAATAACCCCACTTTTGAAATTCTGAGGTTTTCTAATGATGTGAAAGAGTATACCATTAGCTTTCAAATGATATCAAAATAAAATACCCTCTAATACTTAAAATCTCTGGGAAAAAAGAAAAAACGAAAATTGATTTGTAATCGAATTGTGGAGATACTTTAACTTCAGGCGTTGTTTACTCAAAAAGTGTTTTGGTGGGATATTCCTCATGTCGCTGTGCCGGGTCACATATAAAGTCGCACTGTAGGTTGATCAATGCAGACAGAACCTAACTTTAAGGAATATCTTCCAGAAAGAAGTTTTTTCATAATATTAGTATTCTCTAGCCTAGGTAATATAAATTATCAATAAAATTATGCATTATTATTGCTAGGTAACCGCAGTCAGTGCTTCCTTCGGGAGAAAAGATGTTTTTTATAAGGTCAACGCAAAGGCAGCGAAATTTCAGCAGAAAAGAGAACAGCCGGGTGCCAGGAAAATGGGATGTTCCGCCATTGAATGTGATGGAGTAAGCAACAGAGGGCGTGCTTTGTGGAGAATGGTATGGTCAGAACACAGACATAAATGTGACCCGGCACAGCATAATGAGGATTAACCCCACTTTTGAGATTTGGAGGTTTTCTAATGATGTGAAAGAGTATACCATTAGCTTTCAAATGATATCAAAATACAATATCCTCTAATACTTAAAATTTCCGGGAAAAATTGATTTTTAATCGAATTGTGGAGGTACTTTAACTTCAGGCGTTAATTACTTAAAAAGTGTTTGGGATATTCCTCATGTCGTTGTGCCGGGTCACAAGTAACCTATAGACGGACAACAGCGGGCGCTAGACTGTAATTTCAGGACGCGTGAAAAACCATGGGCAAACTTGCTCGTCACGTCACACGGACGGACGTACGTCACACAAACTCAGTGCAAGATTAGGCGTACTGGCCCGCAATCCACGAGAAAAATTACCGCCAAAGTTTGATTCGCTATTATTTCTGATAAAGACGCAAATACATAATCTGTAATGGAGTATGTAGTCATCTCTGAAAAGGGCTTTTGATCTCAATCAGCATGGTTTCATTACATCCCAAAAATCCAGTTTGAATCCATCATTCCGGGATTTCTCTATTATGTTTGAGCACATTGTTCATCCACTTCCACCCATTGTTTCACATTTAGTCGGGCACAGTTTCCTGACGTCGTTTCTATAGGCGTGGTATATGGCTGTCGGTCTATATGTTACTTATGTCTGTGGGTCAGAAGGAGCCGTGTCCGAGTGCAGTGGCTACGACAAGGAGTGGCGCACGCGTCTATACATCCTCTAGCCTAGCGGCTTCTCTGTGCTCTTTTCCCAAAGCCCGGCTTAGGCTCAGGCTTTGTCTGTATTTCCTTCAAGCATTTTAAAGTACAAGGCATGAAAACAGGAAGCCTCAATTTGGCTTCATTTCTGAATGTTGTACCGCCGTTTGGAAAGAAAAAAAATCCAAAGCTTCAACTTCAACAGAGAACTCCAACCTATGTTTTCAGCTTTGGGATTACAGAGACAAAGCCGGAGCCGAAGCCTAAGCCGGGTTTCGGGGGGGGGGGGAAGCCCCTGGACTCGTGCGCGATTTGAAGCCGCAGCCATCACGTTCGGACAGGGGTGAGAGGTGCATCGCTATAATGGGCCTACAATCTTGTCAGTTTCGGATAGGACCACTTCAGCAACGTGTTTGGAACATCACACTGCCAGCCTTCATGCAAGTAGGCTATTATAACGATAGGATTAATCGAAGTAAGGACATTTTTGTATGAGTGCGATCAGCCAAAACTAGGTGAAAATGGTATAGCCTAAACGATCCTTCACCAATATGTGACCCGGCACAGCATAATGAGGAATAACCCCACTTTTGAAATTCTGGGGTTTTCTAATGATGTGAAAGAGTATACCATTAGTTTTCAAATGATATCAAAATATAATATCCTCTAATACTTAAAATCTCCGAAAAAAAATGATTTGTAATCGAATTGTGGAGGTACTTTAACTTCAGGCGTTGTTTACACAAAAAGTGTTTTGGTGGGATATTCCTCATGTCGTTGTGCCGGGTGACATATGATAATGGCGTCGACACAAATATCTTTCAGATAACGCGCTCCGTGCATGAGCTATGTAATGTAGGCCTACTGTGTTGTCCGTGTACATGTGTTCTCTAACAAGCCGAATTCCTATTCAACAACGCTTGTCGGACCTATTTTGGTATAAATGTTACAGGGGTAAGGTACGGGGATTTTTTTCAAAGGGGAGAATTCTGTTTCGTCTGTTTCGCTAGTCTAGAATGGATGCACTGCATGGGTGGAGTGGGCGGGGTTTTTAGGAGGAGGACCTGTGTGGAGAGGAGCGTGAGAGTAGCTAAAAGGTACCGCGGGAGGGCGCGCTTGTTGTATCAGCAGACTGTGGTCTGTTCACGGTTACAGGTAGACCGTACAGGACGAACAAAGGAATTCTTGAAATTCAATTTCCTTTGATTTATAAATTTATGCATTGCTTCTTTCCAGATGTATGCATGTATATATAAAGGATTATCCCTTTACCCTTTAGTTATATCGCATGATACTTGTAACACAAAACATGAACTAAGAGCTGATACGAACTGAACCATTTTTAAAGTCTAGCCTGTAGTGTATAGCCTATGTGTGGAATACTTATTGTGATGACCAGTGCTCATACAATGTAATGTACAAACTTTGTAATAATCACCATGAATGTGAACAATGTTGGTAAGCACGACTTGTAAATTGCACCTTATATATGTATAAAGAGAGGGGGAAAGAACCCGGCCTTCGGGGATTTCTAAAATCGGTGGATATTTTAAATGACCAGTAATCTTCGTGATGATTAACTTGATGAATAATGTAAAATTGATTGACGAGCGGACGGAGTCAGTGTATAAAATGTACGAAAGTCGTGTACCAAACGGACGCGTGTGCAAATGGTTTTCGATTTTTTGTTGTGTTGACAGAACGAGTGCGGCTTTCACAAGCGGACCATTCGAAAAGATGGTGGTTTGCGGGAACGCGAATTCGACCACCGAATTCCATGATTTTTTTCCCTCTTTATGAAACTCGTAGGCGTGTATCACATAGGTAGTAGTAGGTTGTTTTTAACACCCAATCAGATAAGCCAACATTTTTTTTTCTCTGGGTTTCGTTCCCCTTCAACGAATCATGCATGGGCTCGTCAGGTTTCATTACTGTCACTCCAAATCAGAAAATACAGGTAATTACGGGCGGGGAAATGTCATGCGCAATTAGCTACGAGTATGAGCGGAGAATTTCGGATATCACTCGCAACAGTATTGCGCAAAACGACATGATAGTATCATACTTTATCGTACCCTAGAGTAAGGCCGAATTTAGATTTTCCATATCGTCGGCAAACGACTTCACCAAGACAACTACTATTACTAATGACGAATGACCAGTCTTCCATGATCATAGGTGACGCAGGTGGCAGCAGATATTAATTATTATGTAGAATTATTGCTCCAACTAGTGTGCACGCGAATACCCAACCGTGCAAGTGCTGCAAAAACCAGCAGAACTTTGACAAAATCAGCAAAAAGGGACAGCTTATTTTTTGTGTCGCCACCTCGAGTCTCTCAAGGTTTCCACTGAAAGAACATCAGCAGCAGACTGGTCTTCCTTGTACTTGTAGGGTATTTCCCACCCCGTGTGTGTCTCTCTAATGGAGGTAATTTCGCACTCAAAAAGTACCCGCTCAAAGTTAACTTTTTTTTAGGAGTGTCGGAAATGCGAGTATTCCCGTTCAACTTATACGCATGTTTCCCCCACATACCTTTGCATTGGCCAATTCTTGGATGAAATACGGCTCCGGCTTCGGTCTTGTCACCCGCCGTTCCTGTCGT
Source organism: Luidia sarsii (assembly GCA_949987565.1). NCBI lineage: Eukaryota > Metazoa > Echinodermata > Asteroidea > Paxillosida > Luidiidae > Luidia > Luidia sarsii. The sequence goes on from OX465117.1 coordinate 12,405,384, forward strand.
CCATTTCACAACACCGGGAGTGAAAACAAGGCCTCCAACTTCGGGAATGGAAGCAGATACTCCGTTTGGGACAAAATAAAGACACTCCAAAGCTCCAACGTCAACCAGAAACCACAGCTACAGCTAGTATTTGCCGAAAAACGGAAAACGGTTACACGTACTTTGTTTGGAGACAGGCCAGTAGTACGGTAGGCCCTATACACGTTTCAATTGCATCACCCCCCTTTTAATCTTACGTCACTAGGTCATGGGGTCAAATGAATACATTATCATAGATAATGAACTGCCATCGTCTTGCAAGCGTTCCATTTTCGACCGATTCAGAATGTTATCATACGCCTCGAAAACTATCATTTTGTTTTGTTAATTTCAATCATTTTGGATTCTGCTCTTAAGGTTTGGGGAAGTTTCTAGAGTTTCAGAAAGCGTCGCGGGCTGAAAAGTAAATTTAAAGTATTTTTCCCTGAATGAAAAAAATAAAAAAATTGAATGGTTATCATGTCGCTAAAATTGACGTTTGAATCAATATGCGGCACAAGAGAATATCTGACCACAAAATTTGACATAAACCCTGATACCGCCCTCAACGAGGCGTGCAAGGGGCAAATAAACACAGTCCCCTCAATCTTTAAATTTCCAACTCGACGGAAACAAACAAAAGGAGAAAATTCGAACACAGTGATAATATTTTGTAACAATATAAAGAGGCTTTAATTTTTCCATAATTGCCGACACAATCTATTTAATATTCCAAATAAGGAATAAAGACGATTATCTTTTTATAAATCTGAGTAAGATTCGAAACATTTTTCTACAAACTTATAGGAATGTAGGTGGTAGTACTTATCAACAGTTTTGCGGATATACAATAAAAAATAAGGGAAAAACATTTTTTTCTACTCATTGAAAATAATTATTGACACAACTACTTTCAAAATTCCACTGTGTACAATGTGTGGCAGAACATTTAGGCAAATGGTGATAAAGATGTTTTGTTTCGTGTTTGCTTACTTGCATGCTTGCATACATGCTTGCTTGCATGCTTGACTGAGTAGCATGCATGCTTGAATGCAGACTTGACTCCTTGCTTGCTTGCTTGACTGATAGCTAGGTTGCTTGCATGCTTGACTGAGAAGCATTCATGCTTGATTGCAGGCTTGACTTCTTGCTTGCTTGCTTGCATGCATGCTTGCATGCTTGACTGAGTAGCATGCATGCTTGAATGCAGACTTGACTTCTTGCTTGCTTGCTTGCATGCATGCTTGCATGCTTGACTGAGTAGCATGCATACTTGATTGCAGGCTTGACTTCTTGCTTGCTTGCTTGCATGCATGCTTGCATGCTTGACTGAGTAGCATGCATACTTGAATGCAGGCTTGACTTCTTGCTTGCTTGCATGCATGCTTGCATGCTTGACTGAGTAGCATGCATGCTTGAATGCAGACTTGACTCCTTGCTTGCTTGCTTGACTGATTGCTTGCATGCATGCTTGCTTGCAGGCTTGACTGATTGCTTGCACGCTTGCTTGCTAGCTGCATGCTTGCTTGCATGTGATGGTTATAAGAAAAATGGTACTGTCCTGATGACACACGATCTGTGTAGAGTTAATGTGCAGGGTGAAGTTTCATTAAGATGAAACCCGCATCAAAGTCAAACGTGTGATGGTCGGGTTCCCCCGTGGAAACTGCGGTACCCAGATGTCGAATTTCAAGAGCGTCTACGAGTCATTTATGCCTGTGACTTCTTGCCTTATTTTAAGTTGCCTGTATACAAATGGCCTCAGGTTTATTGAGTAATGCAAGATGGCCAAATACGAAAAAAAAAAAAAAAAAACCTGTTTTATTTGAAAAACAAAATACAAAGTTATATAAAAACAAAATATACGATGAAACTGACTACTGATTTGCATTCATTTTTTTATCAGTATTTCAAATCATTTACAATCCTGGCACTTGAAGAATAAAGCTTTTAAATCCGCCAAGCTGGACCTACAGTAAACTACAGCAACCCCACCGCCGGCCTGTACAAAGAAAGACGATCAACCCAAGCTTATGAACATAACTATGCGGGGACTTTTGCCTTCCAAATTCCAGGTAACGAGAAAAAAAAAGAAAAAAAAAGAGTTGTGCACAACCTTGGATTTGTTCTTCAAGTCTTGTCGCCGTCTTTCATTTCCCCGTCCTTATCACCGTGTTTCAGGCAGATCGGCCCCTCTTTCCCCCTTCCCCTCTCCCCTCCCCCTCATGAATTATCGGGTGACTACAGTAATTATTATCAGCGGAAAGAGACGAGGCGAGAAAAGAGATACCACTTGGCAGTGCTAACCCGGGACTTTTGAATTTCCAAGTGACATTTCATGTTCACTTTCAAGTGACAAACTGACAACGTCACCCCATCTTGAGACGTACATGTAGCCAACCTGGTACCTGGATCTCGGAAGGAATCTGAGGCGGGCTCAATACTGCGCCATCTTGTGAAACGAATCTGCCCGGGAAAATTCCATGGTGGTAACAAGAGGTGGGAGAGAAATGCTTTCGAACCAGGTGCTTCTTGACGGGAGAAAGACACTCAACACCCACCCAGAAAAAAGAAATAACAATAATAAACAAATTTTTTTTTTTAATATTAACAAATCTAAAAAAAAAAAAAAATGTGTATGACAACATTAATTTGTCTCTGCTGCCTGCTAAGGTTGTGTGAAGAATCAAAAGGCTTATCAGAATAAACGGCTGTGGCTTGAGCTAGTTGCTAATGCATTCATTACGCACAGCACTATGTCATGGACATGTATCAGTGACAGCACGGAAGGTGCATCAGATATACGCAGCCACAGACGTAGCCATCGGTCAACACCAAGCGCCAATCCTGTACAGTCTACTTGGCACCATTCATTCCCCACATCCCCATCCCTTGCCACACGAGGAGTCAGGGTTACCATACCTCCCACCCCCTCTCGATCCTAGTCTGGTAACTTCACCAAAAGTAGCGCCAGGACTACAACAATTGCAAGCTCTTGGTCTGGGTACCAAACAGTCTGGTGCAAATCAAAATGTACGTTTACAATCTGGGTGATACATTGTGTTATTCAGACATCTGTATACTACTGTAGTAATAAAAACAAAATTAAATGCTTCTCACAGTCCCCACCAACCCCTGCAAAGAGAGACAGACCCACCCCACTTCAACCAGAGGGTTGGAGAGCTCGAGTGATACAGTGATACAGGCATGGGCCTAATTCCTACTCCGGTCAAATCTTCTTTGCTTCTTTGCATTGATAAAAATGTTCCGATAAGCGATCGCTACAACATCCGCCCACATGCAGTGCTAGAAGAGGCCGTGAATTCAGCTTGCGTAGTGCTACACAAACTCTACACGACTGGTATCCAGCTTCAGCATGTGTAGTGCAATGTATTTCCGTGTTACCAGTGAATTTTTCTGCCTCAAATTGTGCTGGGTACACATGTACACTGTACCTCCACTCCAATCAGGTCTTGTTCCCTGTATCTACTTACAGTCAGACACACACAAACTGCAATTCAGCACCAGACTATGTAACCACTAACACCCACCCCCCCTTGCGATACTGTAGCCGACCGAATAACGCAAATAGCGCCCTCAACCGGTCGTGCACCGGCCAGATAGAAATAAAACTCCACAATTATGCCTGCATTCATTTCATTTCACAGGCATATAAACGAAAATTAAACCTTGTAATCATCCAACTCATACTATGCATTTCTAATTGGCAAAGCTTTTGCGGGCTCACTCGCAACGATTCCATATCCTTTATACAACTTACGACTCCCGCCCCAAAAAAAAAAAAAATGAACCAGGAAATCATCCGGGCATTTCAAACTGAGCCCAGCCAAATCCTCAGTGTTTAGAAAAGAAAATGAGTGCGTATAAAATCTCAAATATCTACTGGAATAATGACATCAATATATTCAGATCAGAAAGTGCAACGTTTTCTTTCGTTCTCCCGCACCCATCAAACCCGGTCCCCCTAAGACTGAACCGAGGTGAGAACCGACTTTGACCAGACACCATGCACGGCCACAGACCTCTATGCTAGAGTATCCAACTCCACTCTGTGATCGATCGGCAGTGTTTTGCTCGAATGCCTTCTAATCTCATCCAAAAAAAACCCCCAAAACCCACCTAAGTTTGCTCAACCCGGCAACTCCACCGAGAAATTCCGCAAACCCAAGCCCAAGCCACGGAATTTCCCCGACGGGGCCGCGGTCGGCGAAAACTCCGAATGACATCATAAAAAGGCCAAAGGTCGATACTCACGCGGCAAACATCGGGACAAATTCCTGCCTTCCTGCACTTTCCTAATAAAAGTTCTTCTGACCCTCTTCACCCCAAAAATAAATTCTACGTTTAGCTCCTCTCACAATTTAATTAAATTCACTGTAAATCTGTTTGGATAGCTCTAGAACTGTGACAAATCTCTTTCAGTATTTACTTTAAGATGCACAATTCTAATTTCAAGAATTTAAAAAAAAAAATTCCCCCCGCCTCATTATCAGATTTCCGTTGGTGTGCTTACTTTTTGCACCGTGAGATGGGAGATGTGATTTTTTTTACCATGCTTGTCTTGCGAATCCCACGACGGGGGCGGGGGCATTTGATGGGGGGGGGTCGCCGTCGAATTGCCTAAGCAACCACGAGAGGTTCATCGTCGGAGAAGCCGCGAATCATGGGCTGGTCCTCCTCATCTCCTGCAATGGGAGTGGTTATAAAAAACGTCCATGTCATGAATATTCACGTTCAAAGCGGAATGAACGGCAAGGGACAAAATGACCAATGTCATGAATATTAAAATTCTATGAAGTTAACAGAAGTTACTGCAGATCTAAAATTTAGTGGGCCTGACGTTTCGATCCTAGCAGGACCTTTCTGAAAGGCAGAGTCTCTCTGCCTTCGAGAAAGGTCCTGCTAGGATCGAAACGTCAGGCCCACTAAAGTTTAGATTTACATTTTGGTAATTTTAGTCAGTAAGCAGTTTGCAACATTTTTGTATATCAGAAGTTACTGCAGAACGAAATTGCCCATCAAATAAACATTCAAATTCCAAATGGAATGTCTGCCGTAGGACAAATGAATCATCTCATGAATAATCAAATTCAAAGTTGAATGAATGGTGAGGGTCAAACGACCCATCTCATGAATATTCAAGTCCAGTCATAAATGACCCACAGACGTACTGCACCTAAACAGTTCAGGCAGCCCGGGCGGGATTCGAACCCGGGTACCTCTGTCTTCTAGAGCAGACATCTTCAACCACTTGACCATCGAGCTGGTCGAGGTCGTGTGGTGGATTTGATTATTGCAGAGCGGCGGGTACCGCATTGCAGAGCGGCGGGTACCGCGTTGCATCACAGATATAACATGTCGATTTGCGGGTTCGAATCCCGCCCGAGCTGCCTGAAAATGTTTTCATCAGGCATCGGAGAGGGAGAGTGAGAGAGGGGGAGTTGGAAAGGGGAGGAAGGGAGAGAGGGAGAAAAGGAGAGAGAGAGAGAGTGGGTGAGTGTGGTGGATTTGAATATTGCAGAGCGGCGGGGACCGCGTTGCATCACAGATATAGCATGTCGATTTGCGGGTTCGAATCCCGCCCGAGCTGCCTGAAAATGTTTTCATCAGGCATCGGAGAGGGAGAGTGAGAGAGGGGGAGTTGGAAAGGGGAGGAAGGGAGAGAGGGAGAAAAGGAGAGAGAGAGAGAGAGTGGGTGAGTGTGGTGGATTTGAATATTGCAGAGCGGCGGGTACCGCGTTGCATCACAGATATAACATGTTGTTTTGCGGGTTCGAATCCCGCTTGAGCTGCCTGAAAATGTTTTCATCAGGCATCGGAGAGGGAGAGTGAGAGAGGGGGAGTTGGAAAGGGGAGGAAGGGAGAGAGGGAGAAAAGGAGAGAGAGAGAGAGAGTGGGTGAGTGTGGTGGATTTGAATATTGCAGAGCGGCGGGTACCGCGTTGCATCACAGATATAATGTCGTTTTGCGGGTTCGAATCCCGCCCGAGCTGCCTGAAAATGTTTTCATCAGGCATCGGAGAGGGAGAGTGAGAGAGGGGGAGTTGGAAAGGGGAGGAAGGGAGAGAGGGAGAAAAGGAGAGAGAGAGAGAGAGTGGGTGAGTGTGGTGGATTTGAATATTGCAGAGCGGCGGGGACCGCGTTGCATCACAGATATAGCATGTCGATTTGCGGGTTCGAATCCCGCCCGAGCTGCCTGAAAATGTTTTCATCAGGCATCGGAGAGGGAGAGTGAGAGAGGGGGAGTTGGAAAGGGGAGGAAGGGAGAGAGGGAGAAAAGGAGAGAGAGAGAGAGTGGGTGAGTGTGGTGGATTTGAATATTGCAGAGCGGCGGGGACCGCGTTGCATCACAGATATAGCATGTCGATTTGCGGGTTCGAATCCCGCCCGAGCTGCCTGAAAATGTTTTCATCAGGCATCGGAGAGGGAGAGTGAGAGAGGGGGAGTTGGAAAGGGGAGGAAGGGAGAGAGGGAGAAAAGGAGAGAGAGAGAGAGTGGGTGAGTGTGGTGGATTTGAATATTGCAGAGCGGCGGGTACCGCGTTGCATCACAGATATAATGTCGATTTGCGGGTTCGAATCCCGCTTGAGCTGCCTGAAAATGTTTTCATCAGGCATCGGGCAAAGCACAGAGTGCTTATCGCGTCGAGCGAGGGCAAAAAAACTTGTAGACATCTTACCGAGGTCGTCGTCTCCACTGGAGAAGGTGGCGGTGCCCGAGCGTGGGTCGTAGTGGCTGTTGGCAAAGGACATGAAGCTGCGCTGGAGGCGACGGTGACGCACCACGAAGTAGGTCAGGGCGATGACAAGCAGGACAATCAGGGCAACGGCGGCAGCCACCGCTCCGATCCAGGTGTTCTGGGACAGGACCTGGGGCGACTTGGTGGGCTTGGGCTGGGGACCTTGGTGAGGCAAGATGGAGGTAAAAAGGGGGGTAAGATGGGTATAAGATAGGTGTAAGATAGGTGTAAGATGGGGTGAGATGGTGGTAAGATGGGGGTAAGATGGGGTGAGATGGGGGTAAGGTGGGGGTAAGATGAGGGTAAGATTGGGTAAAGATGGAGGTAAGATGGGAGGTAGGATGGGGTAAGATGGGGTAAGATGGGGTAAGATGGGGGTAAGGTAGGGTAAAGATGGAGGTAGGATGGAGGTAGGATGGGTAAGATGGGGGTAAGATGGGGGTTAGGTGGGGGTAAGGTGGGGGTAAGGTGGGGGTAAGGTGGGGGTAAGATGGGGGTAAGGTGGGGGTAAGGTGGGGGTAAGATGGGGGTAAGGTGGGGGTAAGGTGGGGGTAAGATTGGGGTAAGGTGGGGGTAAGATGGGGGTAAGGTGGGGGTAAGGTGGGGGTAAGATGGGGGTAAGGTGGGGGTAAGGTGGGGGTAAGATGGGGGTAAGGCGAGGGTAAGGTGAGGGTAAGGTGAGGGTAAGGTGGGGGTAAGGTGGGGGGTAAGGTGAGGGTAAGGTGGGGGTAAGATGGGGCAAGGTGGGGGTAAGATGGGGGTAAAACAGGGTAAGATGGGGGTAAATTAGAGGTAAGATGGATGAGATATGGTAATATGGACAAGATAACATCTAATGTACACAAATTAAGATGAAGATAAGACAAGATGGTCAAGATCAAGATGAACACTGGCCCAAGATATTTGGGGGAGGTTGAAAGATTTGAAAGAATTTGACGGAAGGGAGGGGAAAGAGAGAAGAGGAGTGACGGAGGAGAGGGAGGGGGAGGGGGGGGGGGAAATCTCACCCGCAGCCTTGACAGTGTCCACACAGCGGGGCTCAGACTTCTGGCCGTACTGGCCCATGGAGCCCATAGCGCTGACGGCAAAGTAGAAGGACTTGCCGGCCGGCAGCTGCCGGAGGGTGGCCGAGTGGCTGCGGCTGAGGTTGACCTGCCGGTAGGCCGTCCGGTTGACCCGGAACTGGCCCAGGCCGTTCTCCTCCAGGAAGCGGCACATGTCCTCCTTGACAACGTGGGAGACGCTGTGGACCTCGGTCACGTTGGCCATGAAGATGGTGTAGCCCTGGGTGGAGAGGGAGGAGAAAGGGAGAGAGAGGGCGAGGAAGAGTGAGAGAGAGGGACGTGGACAGGGGAGGGAGGGAGAGAGGGAGAGGAAGAGAGAGGGAGGGGGACGTGGACAGAGGAGGGAGGGAGAGAGGGAGAGGAAGAGTGAGAGAGGGGGAGTTAGAAAGGGGAGGGAGGGAGAGAGGGGAGGGAGAGTGAGAGAGGGGAAAAGGGAGCAAGAGAGTGAGTGAGAGAAAGAGTTAGAGTTAGAGGGAGGGTGGGAGAAAGAGAGAGAGTGAGAGACATATAAAAGGGAGAGAGAGAAAGAGAGAAAGAAAAAGAGAGTTAGAGGGAGTGAGAGAGGGAGAAAGAGAGATAGAGAGAGTGAGTGGGGGACAGAAAGAGTTAGAGTTAGAGGAAGAGGGAGAGGAAGAGAGAGAGAGGGATGGATCATCCTGCTTGGGAGAATTAGAAATGCTGGGAACTCCCATGCCATAGGTGACCCGGCACAGCATAATGAGGAATAACTCCCACTTTCGAGATTTTGAGATTTTCTAATGATGTGAAAGAGTATACCATTAGCTTTCGAATGATATCAAATTTATTTCCGTATGAACTTTGTTGTAAATAGTACAAGGGGACTTCGCTCATTCATTTGGCACCAGACACAATATAGCTGCACCAGTCTAACTCCTCGAAAGCGGCCATTCAAAAATGCAGGAACTTTATATTTTCATAAAAACAGTACACAAACGCTTCCCGCAATTCCTCGTTTTTTCAACATTTAGAGACGGATTTCGGAGAAATCCTTTGGACATAATATCCTCCAATACATAAACTTTCTTAAAAAAAAAAAAAAATTGAGAACATACTTTGACTTTGGGCGTTGTTTACTCGAAAAGTGTTTTGGTGGGATATTCCTCATGTCGCTGTGCCGGGTCACATAGTTGAAATGTCAAAAATGTCCAGATTGAAAACCGGGTAGGGGTTGCAACACCTAGCCTACAAATCGGGTCCGGCGGTTCTAATCCTACCGAGGCTGACTCTGTATCCCTCCCTCCCCCCTCTTACCCCTCCCCCCCCCCACTGCCCACACAACCAAACCCCAAACGAGCAAATCCCACGTCTTACAAGCGACTCGTTGAAGATCCTGCGCGGAGGTTGCCAGGAGAGGAAGACGGCATTGTCAGCCTCCATGATGGCGTTCAATTCACGCGGGGC